>VYZM01023208.1:382176-411172 GCA_013398915.1 Dromas ardeola
TTTTTGGCAGTTGCTTTTCTGCAATGCTCTAAGCCTACTTGCCTCATTTTTGGGGGGCTGTTTGAGCGTTGGTTCCAGGGAGCTCTGTTTGCTTCCTCTGTGTGTGCCTTTTCCACAAAAGACAAAAATCAAATGGGGAGAAGATGTCTAAGAAGAGACTAAACCGGAGAAGGGAATGGGAGGAAAAGAAACAAATGTTAATGAAACAGCTCAATAGATCTGAGATAAGTGAAGGTATCTTAATAGAAAGCTTTATACAAAAATGTCTCCAGGCCTCAGATTTCTTCTTTTTAAGTGGTCCTCGTTGATGTCTAGATCTTTAAGCAAAGAGGTCCTTTCCCCAGAGTAGGACTCAATCCTGGTGACAAGACCTCACCGCGACCCTCCTGTGCTCTGTCTGTCCTGCAGGGAAGGAGGCTGGTGTCCACCTGGCTGCTCGTTTCTGCAAGCTGAAAGCAGATTTTTCGGAAGTCTTCTGATATCATGGAGCTTTGTAAGGTATGGAAAAATCCTTAGAATTACTGAGAGGCTGGGAAAAGGGCTTTGTTTTAACTCTTCTGGCCAGATACAGTCTCTCCCTGGAAAACACTCTGCACGGTATGAATGAAGAGTAAGTAATCTTGTTTTTTTCATCTCTTGGAGCAATTGACTGTATAGGGCTCATTAATTACCAGTGCGCACACGTAAAAGAGAAATAGGGAGGTTCTTTGTCTCTGTGCAGAACAGCTCTACAGAAGGAAACAGATGCTGTATGTGTCTAATCCCACCCCGGGGCGGATGCCCAAGGAAGGGGCTGAGCCTTGTGTGTGTCTGTCTGTGTGCTGGAGGCACAGGCCAGCTGTGGATTACCCTTGGCAAAGAGAGAGAAGAATAATTAGGCTTTGGATGGCCTTTTAAATCCTAGACCACCCTTGCCAACTGCTGCCTTCAGCGCAGGTCTGCATTTCATCCAATGCTAAAACGGAAAGAGACTTGAGTGGCTGAAGAGCTTTAAAGTGAGCAGCCCATGGCAGGGTCAGCCCCGTGTCCGCGGCGGGGAGCGGAGCCGCAGAGCTGCCCCCCTCTGCCCCGCTGCGCTGCGCCCTGGGCTCAGCCGGCCTCGCTCGTGGAGGGCACCGAGGGCTGCTCGTTAGGAAGCAAAGATGAAAATGCCGTTACATCCCTTAATTCAAGGGCACTAGAAGAGACTGGAATCGATTGCTCAATCATGCTGAAGATAATAAAATTGAGATCTCATCGTGTCTGCCTAGGCTAGCCAGGACACGCCAGCCAGTGCAGAGCCTCAGCTGTGCTTGCGGTGAAGAACGCTCCGCAGCTCCCCAAACCCTTTCTTCAGCAAGTCCTGCTGCTCCCCGAATGCTGGGCTGTTCCGAAGTGTCCATCTTGATGCAGGCACCTCTTGTGTCCAAGGGGCGTGAATAGTTTTAGAGGGAAGGACTGCTTCTTGGAAAGGCCGGGCAGGGCAAGCACCCCGGGCGGGTGAGCCTGGAGGAATTAATGGGAAAGGCTTTGCAAGTTTCAGTCTTCGGATATATCTTAACTCTCCTGCGATGAACAAAGAGGTGTTTTAATCTTCTCGCTCATTAACATGACTCATTTTTAAAAACAAAAGGAGAAATTTTATTTCTACTCCTAAATCTTAAACTGCAATTACCAAAGCCAGCTCAAGGACTCGTTTGCCCAGTTCTCACTCAGGGCTAATGAGCATTGGCCAATTAAATCTCTTTTGCTTTGAAAATTCCAGTCAAGGTACTTAACCGCAAGGAAAAACAGTTTCTGCTGTCTTTTAACCCTATTTAAAAAAAATTTAGAAAACATTCAGTTTAATTTGGCACTAATTCATTTTAAGCCAATTTTATATAAGCTGTTTTCAACTTTAAATTAATCTTCTTGTTGGAAAAAAGTGATCACAGCAGTTGTACCACCACACTCCAAGAGTGATTTGCATTCAATCTCTCTGTGCCTAGCAAAGGCCTGTGCGGTACTGTCCGTGCGCAGTGGACAGAAATTAATGTGTGAAAAGCTTGTTTTATTGATGTTGCCATTTACTGCTGTTGTTACTTTTCTCCAGGCTCTGTGTATATATGTGTGTATGTAAAGTCATAGCAGTGTTATATCCTAAGAGATGGTCTTGGGTGTAACAGAAAAACTACCCCAGATTTCAGCCAAAGCCAAGAGATCGGGCCTTGTGACTTGTGGAAACCTGGCTTTGATTAAAAAGCTGTTTGTACAGCGTTAGCAGCACACATTGCCTTCTCTGCCAAGTAGTTTTCTTTGTTGCCAGCTTTGCTGTGCTGCTTGCTGTATTGGTGTCACTGAACTACGCTTAATTATCTGGAACTTGTACGTATATTCAAACTTTTGATTGTACAGTGACGTTACACAGAAAGCTGGCTTGAGTGGTTTACTCCTGATTTATATCCATTTCTAGATGACGTTAGCTGGATTCAGATCACTTATCTGGTAAATGCGCTACACGTCCAAGCTCTTGAGTTTCTGAATAACTCCTTCAGATGAACGTGAGCGAGGTGGTGATGAGAGCGGCTCCTGGCCCTACAAGCAGAAGTCAGTGGGACACCTCTCATCAGTCATGCCCAAGTATAGCTAAATAATATTTCAGAAAATGCTCAAGCATGTAGTTAACAGGTACCAAGGAGAAGGAATCTCTTGTTTGACTTGATATAATGAGCAGGATAGTTTTTTGGCCTGTTAAAATGGTGGGAAGTCTTCCTGTCCCGTCAAAGTGACTAGGCTGCCCCAGGCGATCCGGCTTGGTCAGAGACAGGCGTGTGACGTGCGACTCCAAGGCGTGTGTCTGGGATTCGCTGAGCCGATTTCCCTGGGAAAAGATCAGAAGGGTCTCCTGGGTCATCGGGTGTAGTCCTAAGTAATCACACCTGGCTTTCTCCGATGCTTTTCTTTCAAGCTGTGTTTGGCCAGAACAAAGATTTTATTTTCTGGAGGGGTAGGAGGAGAGCAGGGTGGAGGAAAGACATCACTGTAGGATACAGTTTGTGTTTCCATGTGAAAGAGGTACAGACATCCATACAAAAACAGTGACTGGGATGCTCCTGGCCCCGGTCCAGGCTGCGAGAGGACGCGGGGTGTGCAGGGGTGAGTTCCCGGATGCTTCTGCTGCACCACCCCCTGGGATACATCACAAAGTATAGCCAGCAAGGAGTTAAACCAAATGCAGAAAATAATGCTTCCCTTATTCTTCTCTTCCATTCCCCTCCTCCTCCCATGTGCTTTTATTTTTGTCTTGAGCTAAGTAGAAATGTGGGGTTTTTTTCTTTTTTCTCTGGCTGAGCTTATGTTGTTATTTGATTTTTATAAGATCCTCAGGTACCTAATGAAATTGCCACATGCTCCAGAGAAAACAAGTTTCATAACAGAATGACAGTAAAATGTTGCTAAAATCCTCCAGGATAGAAGAAGGATTAGAAGAAGAAAATGCAGAATAATGTAGACATTAGCTTAAAGACAACAAAGGGTTCCTAGTCCACTGACACACCAGAATCCAACAGAAGTATTCATAATTACTAATAACAAAAGGCTGGTCTATTACAGCAACTCCATTCAAACTAAAACACATGTAAAGCTTATGTGCTAGTGAGTGTATTTTGATGATAGGTCTGGTTTAAACCTAATCTGCTGCAATCCAGACAGGATAGGAACAATGCTTTCTCTAGGGATCAACAACTTTGTCCCTGAACAGACTGCCTTATATAAACACCCATAATTGAGTTAAAATTCATGCGGACAGCTTGGATTAAAAAGAAACAAATATCAAGCAAATAAACAAAAGTCATGAGCAACGGGGGCTGGTAAAGCCATTGTGGGGAAAAATATTCTTTGAAGCATATGCCAGCGTATACTAAATCAAGAAAATTAATATTAAACACTACAGGTCACAATAATGAACCTATGTTCCACCTTCTGAGAAAGCAGCTAGAAAGACTCCTTTCAACAGTGGACATCTTGTTTAGTGTGTTGGTTTTTTTAATCCTACTTTTTAAAAAAACCCCTGAACTGTTAACTTAGGTATTCACCGCCACTTTGGCCTTCACTTCCCTAAACACTGTACACAGAAAAATGCTCCTGGCTTGGAGCTCGCGATGCTTTTGGCTGGTGCTAATTTATTCAGCTGGGAATAAAGGTGATTTAACCAGAAGACTTAGATAGCTGCAGTTACATGGGTGTATTTTAACTTGGTAAACATAGAAATTAAGTCACTCGAGTATTTGTCCCTTTCCAGTGTCTCTTAGTTCATCTGAAGGGACAAAAGCCTTGTCTCTTGGAGCTGGTACAGTGGCCTGGGAAAATCCTAGCCTCTGCTGTAGCTGGTGGCGTGGGGGCAAAACTCCTTCCCCATCAGGGAAACTGTGCTCAGCCCTGCCGAACAAACCTCTCCTGCCCTATGCTGCCTTTGCTGCGCTGTCTTGGGCTGATTTTTTTTTTTTTTCTGTTTTCTTTGCCCTCTCCCCGTAAAATAGATGATGGGGCACTTTGGAGGGGTNNCTATGCTGCCTTTGCTGCGCTGGCTTGGGCTTATTTTTTTTTTTTTTTCTGTTTTCTTTGCACTCTCCCAGTAAAATAGATGATGGGGCACTTTGGAGAGGTTGTTATTCCCCATGTTCCCAGTGAACGTAGAACCATTGAATGTTCCTTCAAATTCCTGTTCCTGCCACATGCCAAGGTGCTTTTTTTTTTTTTTCCCTTTGTTAAAGGTTCTGGGAAAGGCTGAGTGTGAGACACCCTTGAGGACTGACAGGACTGACTTCAGCCTTCTATTTTTAGGGTAGGCTTTGAGATCGTGGGCAGCCTCTGCTGCCTGGCAGGTCAGCTTTAATGTGGGCATTTCAGGAGATTTCCAAGTTGGCGGAGGAACATGGAAAAAGATAAGTGTGGCTCTGAAATCTAGCATATGGCCAGGGCCGGCGGGCTGCGGAACTCGCCGAGGGTGGACTCGGGGCTTTCTGAGCCAAGAAGCTGTTTGTTTCTCCTGCTGTGGTGTTCAAAGAAACCAAACTCTGTATGTTTGTAAATAAATGAGATTATACCAAATGTACACCTGACACATACTTGGTTTCAGTAACAGAAAAGAAAAATAAAACTTACGAGGCCTGACTAATTACAGCAGTTGAGATAACCTACTTGAAAGGAAGAAAGTTTAATAACTGTTTAAGCAACTTCCTATTTAAAGTGCTTTCTCTTTCAAAACTTCTGTTCAGTAGATTTTCATGAATTTTCCTGCTCGGACCCGTTGCAGTGAGCACCACAACTGCACAGAAGGATCACTAACAGCCTTTTGGTAGAGGTTTTCCCAACTTCTCCTCGTTCTTGACCTTATCTCCAGCCCCCATTAGTGACCTTTGGACAAGACTCTCCTGTGACTCAAATCGTGACTTAAATCATGTATGAGAGCTCTCTGAAATAAGACTGAAAAGAAAATTCTGCTAACCTTGAATTCAAAAAGCATTCTCTAGGGGCTTGGTATTTAGCTCAGTTTTCAGTTTCAGCACTGCTTACTTGTGTTGGAAAAGTTATTTTTGGTTGCTTTCTGTGCTTCATTATAATTCTGAAAATGACTAATTTGATGTGACATTTACTAATGTAGTATGATCAGACATAATTTGATCTTATTAACTTAGATCGTACCATATTAGCAAACATCGGATTCTATTTGAGAAATTTACACATGCTGCAAATGTGGATACACCTTGAAATCATACTGTATTAGTATAATTTGTCAGCTTAATGTTGTATTTGGTAAAGAATGTCAGAATGTACTGCAATTTATAGCTACCTACTTATAAACCTGCAAAGATTCAGATTGGCTGTGCTGTTGTCATATAGTTTTATCACTTAAAACCCAAACTTCCTCAATGATACAAGACCACTGCAGTTCAAATATTTGATGTCTTCCTGTTCTTTGGAAGTTCTTTCACCGCCTTGCGTATTGGTGTCTGAAATCTAAGCTAGCGAAGTGGAGTAAAGAGCTTATCCCCACCCCATCCGTGGGTGGTGGTCACCAGTGTGGACCAAGAAGTCTGCGTGAACTAGAAAGCAACAGATAATGGAGTGGTGCAGCTGCATCAGCTCTAAATCATCACATTAACCTGTATGATACTGCTTTTTGTTTTCCTGCTAGGCATCAACCAGTTTTTTAAAAGACTAAATATTTGTTGATATTATTTACGAAGGAATTGAAAGGCCAGTTGCCTTTTATAACCTTGTGGAGTTCAGATAATAACTCTCATGTTTGCTCCTTCCCTTCTGCTCTAGAGCTGTGATTTCTCTTTGCCAAGCCAGGCTGTAACTGGAGGCTTATCTCCTGTGTTCCTAGCAGAGACCCTGTCTCCTTGTCCTTTTTTTCTTTTTTTTTTTTTTCTTTCTCTTTTTTTGGTTAGGGGAAGGAGGTTTTTTCCTGGTCTTGCGGGGTACCAGCAAAGCATCCGTGCATTCCCATCCGAGCCAGCTGGCCGTTACTGCTAAGGAGGCTTCGGGAGAATAGTGCAGTGGGCTGGAGGGACGAACTGAGCATCCCTGCAACAGCTGGGCAGTGGTTTTGGGTCCGCAGCTGAATTAGACTGTGGTTGTGTTCCTGGGGAGTATGTGCCCCTTGCTGGTTTGGGTCAGTCTCTCTTCATGGCACCACAGATTCTGCTGCAGGGAGTTAGGACAAAAGTAGGGTTTGGACAATTCTAAATCATCCAGATCAGATTTGTCCCTTGTAACCAGACTTGGGCAGAATTAGGCTGATGGAAGTGTATGTTAGCATTTCAAGGCATGAGCCCCATTTTGTGAAGGTGAGGTCAGTGAGGTGTGTGCCTGACCATGACAAGTGCCTTTCTCTGCTTGCAGCCTCCACGGGGGCCTCTGCAAGATTGCACGTCTGCTCTCCGAGACTGTCAGGGACTAACTGTTTTTTGGCTTTCTGCTCTTAAAAGTCACTACTGGCAAGGAAAAAGTGGGGTAGGAACTCTGATTCCTTTTGATGCAATTAAATTAATTCCACCTCTATAGAAAAGTCAAGGGGACTTTATGAACTTATTTCTTCTTTTGAAGCTGCGTTTGCTCAGTTTTTAAATTCTGTCCTGCTCCTGCCAGGCAAGGCACTGGACGGCCCCGTTGCTTTGTAGCGCTGCAGTTTTCAAACGGTTCTTCATTGCGCTTAATACTTTGAAATGGACTGCGGTAACCTGCTATTTGCTGGGCTGAAAAAATCAGTTTCTTTGATTGAAAACTGCAATTCCCTTACAGTAAAGGTACTACTTTGCCCCAATATTCAATAGTGGTGTTACAAGAAAGGCAGCGGATTGAAATTAAGTTGTGAATGATCTAAAGTTTTTGCAGTAAACTGTAATTAATTTTTTTTTCTTTAAAGTTGACCTGCATTTTTTAATCTGGCTGCAGGGCAAAAATCTGGTAGAAGTAGAATTAGGTTCTCAGTTGAACTAAAGCCACACGCTTGAATGTTCGCTTTTAGAGGTGCATCTTGTTTATGCAGTGACTCACTAATTGAAATCCTATATGCTCGATACCAAATTTTAAGTCAAGTTTGAACTATTCTCTTTTGATGTAGACTTAGCTACCTCTGTCTGTTAATACAGCCTGCTTAGCAGGAATTGAAGGCCAACACCACATCATGCTATCCAACTTTTACCAGCGCAGGGTTTACACAGGCTGTTTGGACCGTATCCTCTGGATAATCCTGTTATCAAACTGCACACTGAATAGGCACAGTTGTGCTTCCTGCATGTCACATTGCAATCCAGTCAGAAATAAAACATGCCATTTTGGCGTTATCCATATCATTACATACAATATTCCAGGGCTGATCTAGATGTTTTTGGAGGAAAGTGACCTTAAGCACCCGTTCACTTGCTTAATACCTTCAAATCTGCTCAAATGACAGACACCTCTGTAGTTCTGCAGCTCTGTAGCTGTTTTTATCCAAGTCTCATAATTAATTGTGTTGGGTCTATGCTAGGACACTACAGACCCATCCAAAATGAGGTGGTTCACTGCTATGAAAGCACCCAACGCTTTCCAAAGTTTAAGAAGCTTTGAACTACTGGACAGAACTTCTATCAAAACTGTGCCAGAAACATCTTGCCCCCAGATGTTCCCCCTAGGTTGTAAACCTACCTGATGTGTGAGCGCAGCTGCTTCAGGTGGAAGTGTTGATTTATATGTTCATGGATCATTGTATGCAGATTTTTCTTGTGGGTTACAAAAGGTGTAGCTGGACAGCTGAAAGGATGGTGGCTTGTGCAGGCTGTACTGACGGCTGCATTTTGGGCCAGGAGAAGTCTAGGGAGGAAAGAAGAGTCTGCTACTTCATGGGGAGCAACTGGGTGCTCTTTGGGAGAATCTTCTGGAGGCAAATGGAGAACTTTTTGTACAAGGATGTATGGAAAAGCTGAGCCGGGAACTTGCGCTGTAGAGCAGATGCCTAACTAGCCAAGATGATGAAAAAGGAGACTTTTGCAGGAGCCTACAGGGATCTCTGTAGGAAGCTGTTGAGGTTATGCATGGAAGGTTTGGAGGAAGAAAACTCAGTCAACTCATTAGACTCAATTTTAAAGTTTCTTATTTTAATCTTTCTTTTGTCTGAGCTGAATATTCCCTTCTGTTTTATCAATCTGCAGCAGTAGTGATCAGGTGCTTTTGGTGCCACGTTTGGGAAAGGAAGGGACAGGTTAGCTTCAGGGCTGTGGCGAACCTGGGTAACTTGCAGAGAAGTTGGGTATCACTTTTGTATCATCAGGTAGCGTATGGGAGATGCTGGCTTAAGGGCTTGGGCACAGTGCATCCCCCGGGGAGGATCCATGGGGGAGCTACAAGGATGTTGAGGGGTCTGGAAAACATGACCTCCAAGGAAAGACAGAAATAGAGGTTCTTTTGCCTGGAGAAAATATGGAGTGAGATCTCTCATTGCATAGAGTTGTTGGTAAGGAGAAAGGTGGTTACTTTTTCATGTCCACAATGAATAAACCTGGAGATATTCCAAGTGGTTAGAGCAAGGAAGACTTCAAGTTGGGCAGTAGGAAAAAAATCCTTTGCAGGAAGTGTTGCCGAGGGATGTCCTGTCTGAGAGAAGCTGTGGAGCCTCTCTCTTTGGAAGCTGGTTCACATTAGATCACAGATGACATCAGTGTGATTCATGCTTCACTGCTGTATCTGTGTGATCTCTGTGACCTCTCCGGGTCCCTTATGGTCCTATAACTCTGTGTTCTAGCAGAAAAGCAGAAATGTGGATGAAATACTAGTTTTAGAGCAGCACAGATATTGATTTTTTTATATTATTTTTTCTCCCTCCAAGGTCATGGGCAATGAAATCAGGAACACTTGACCAAAAGTGATCCCCTGCATCGATGAGTCTAGTCATCTGCTATTGAAATGCTGGGCTATTTAATCACTTTTGAGATCTTTATAGGGTTGATCTCTAAATACAGTTGGCATCTATCATGGATGTATTTAAGACAGATGATTGGTGAGGTGGTAGAAAAGAAATGTGTATAATGTCACGTCCTCTATTCACCGGTCAGTATGCTGAAGCTAGCGGAATTACTGGCAGAAGTAAGAGCATTCCTCTGCAGAACTTTTCACATGCAAATGTCTAATTCCTGGCTTTATCACAGGAGCTTTAAAATACAGTGAACCCGCCAATGTATTCTCCTTTTAGAAAAGTGCATGATGATAAATGCTGTCACTTGAAATTATTTTTTTTAAAAATCACTACAGCTGGAAAGAATGAAATTTGATTCCACCTGATCTCAGATGTTTGATATTATGCAAGTGAGGCTTTTCATGGGTGCAGGCTTTTTTATTTTTATGGTGTGCTTTCGTTAAAACGTATCTAATGTAAACATTGGAAGCATATTTTTCAGATGTAGATTTTCTTACATGCAGATAAGGCAGTTTTGGATTTACTGGAGCAAAGTCAAATGCGCCGTTACCTGTGTCACCCCATGCAGCTGGAGAGAGGCACATTTAGGATCCTTGGCCACTTGGATTTCAGCGAGCTCTTTTCAGCAAGAGCATCCTTGTTTGTCAGAAGTTGAATAAAGGAGGAAGGATTGTGGGAGGGCGATTCTAGCAGGGACAAGGTAAAGATCATTGTGGCGCTCTCCATAGATTAATCCATTAGTCTCTATTCTTCGTGTTTCTGGGACATGAATGCTACAATCCATTTTAATGAGAATTGTGTTTCAAGTACCAGCTATCTAACGTGAATTTTTGCTATGGTAGGAGTTCGTGTCTCTCTTGCAGGCAGCAAATTCTTTTCCATTTTAGAAGTAACTACATTCAAAAATTGTGGCCTACCTTAATTTGAATTCAAAGCTGAGAGGTAGGTCCTGATCAAAATTAAATTGCATTTCTGAATGAATGGCAGTTGTAATCATTATTTAGTCCTGAAATTGGCTGCTACATTCAGAGAAATTAAGGTTTAAAAGAGGTTTCAGTAGAATCACTTCAGGAAACTGAACATCCTCCTTTTAAAAAAAAAAAAAAAAAGTGAAAGCATTAATGGCAAAATAATTAAATAAATATAAAAATACCTTTCTGATTTGAGATTAGATTTGCTTGTTTTGATCTAGAAAGCTGGTTTGCCTTACACCCTCTTTTAAATGAACACTGCCTTGAGCTATTTTTCTGCTCACATAGACCATCACGATAATAGCTAAGCAAATTAGCTTCTTTCTCATGTGTGGGGAAACTGAGGCACAGACAAATGAGATGCCCTGGCCATAGCTCTATTAGACCTGTGCGAGAGCTGGGAATCGAGTGCAGATCTCCTGAAGCCTGCTGTGTGAGACCTGATATGTGAAAATAAAACATGCCTTGAGGCCGAGTGGGGGGATAAACAAAAATTGGATCATAGACCCTGTCCTGACTCTTTCATCCCTGCTCCTAATCCTAATTTCCACTCTCTGCTCCTAATGCCAGCGTGAACAAGAGGAAGACTAGCATTTTGGCCAAGGTGTTTGAGTACCGTAAATAATTTAGAACTTTACTTCAACATTGCTCATGCGCAGTCATTGCTTGGGAACGGCTCAAAATAATACTGAGGGTGATGATCAGTTTCTGGGGCGGCTGCATGAATCGTGATGAGGCCTGACAGGTTTCTAGATGCCTGCAAAGGTTTGTAAATGTAGCCCTTGAACTGTGTTTTCTCCATGTTGTTGTTTTCTGGTACATGCCGAACCCCTGCCCGCGCACCCCTTGCGTTGTCTGTAATGGAGAGAATTCTGCCCTGCTGTGCCACGGCTGCAGCGAGGCAGGTGAGGGACTGCTCTCCCTCCTCCTATTTCTTTCTTATTGTTGTTACACTCGTTCAGAAAAACTAGGTTTTTTTAACAGACAATCCTGTGGGATATGTCTCTACTTAGATGAAACGTGTTTGAAGACACTGGTTAAGGACGAGGAGATGTGTGCGTTCCTGGCTGGCTGCAGCGCTGCTGTGAAGTACGCGCTGTCTCAGGATGAACTGAATGTGGGGTGAGGTTCCTTGTGGCGGTTGAGAGCAAGGACGAAGCTGCTGCTGGGGTGCAATATTTAGTGTCGATTCACTTGTCGCAGCGAGGTTGTGCCTGCCCGGGGTGGGTACCACGGCCTCTGGGCACTGCCCTCCACCTCCCCTTTTTCGTGAAGGAAGTGGCGCTTCTGCATCTCAGAGCATGGAAAATGCTCTTGGGAGAGCTTTAATGCAAGAGAAAAGGCCTTTGGGGGGCCAAAGCAACTACGTGAGCCCTGTCAAACTTGCATGCGTTTGGTAACCAACCTCAGCACACAAGCTGGGGAAGGGAAATGGGAAACACCTGGCAGGTGGGTGCTTCAGCCACCCTGAGTGCCCCAGACTCGGCTGCGGTGGAAAGACAGCTCCCAAGGTCGTGCCAAAGACATGTGAAACTGCAGGGAAATAAACCCAAACTCTAATCTCTGACAGGTTGTGTGGAAAGCTCCGGTTGTAGAAGAAACCCGAGGTAATATGATACTTTCCGTAAAGCAGAAAACCCTTGCTGGTGTGAGCAAAGCTTCTGAAATAATCTCTTCCTTTCTGCTTTTCTTCTCCTTTCTGCTCTCATTTCAATGGCCATTAGATGATACATTCCCCACTGGCTGCAAACCACTGCAGGGATCCCTGCGACGAAGGGCAGACATTCCCACAGCAATTCTGGAGGGCTTAGCAGAGCTTATTCGCTCTGAAGCATTTCTTCGAGGCTCTTCTGCCTTTCCCTGTGGCAGTCCTTTGCCTGGTGCTCTTGCAGACACAGTCTGCTCTTAGCATGTTTACTGATTTCCAGCTTTTCCACTGGCAGCACAAATTCAATCAGAATTTCATATTATTTCAGCAACTCACAGCAAAAGTAAATGCCAATAATATTGGAATATGATAACAGCCCTGTGCACAGACTTGCAAAATTTGCTGTAGCAGCTTGCACGCTGTTACCTAAAATCTCTGAACTTTTATGCATAGCCTAACCAAGCAGGGTAAAAAATACCTCCATCCTCAGAGATTTTTAAAGGCTAGATTAGACAAATATCTGCTAGGAATAGATTTGATTTTGATTTGGGGTTGAGGACACATATTAGGTGACTTCTCAAGCACTACTTTTCCAGGGTTTTATGTTTCTTCAGAGGGGAACAGAGGAAGAAGAGTTTCCCCTAGGATTTGGTGGTGGTGGTGTAAATAGGTTCCTCTCACTTAACTCCATGTACAAGCGTGGCTGTTTCCAAGCACCACGCAAGGGAGAGGAGCCATTCCGCCAGCTCCTGGATGCGGCCCAGGAGCCTTGCCCGTGAGACTTCACTCCTTTCCCAGCACGGAGGTTGGTTTCTGTGAAGCACCCTGGAGCAGCCGTGGTCCTGCGGAGCCCCTCACCCTTCTCTGGGAGCCTGTTCCCCTCTCCCTGCTCCGTGCCTGTGTGTGGGGGCAGCTGTAAGGGTGGTGGAGGCACCCAGTGGTCACATCGTCTCTGTAGGAACAGAAAGAAGATCAGAGAGTGTGGCTTGTATTAACCGGGAGGGTGTGCTTTGGCCAGCAGGGCACAGGAGGCCGATGGTGACACAGAAGCGCACAGCACTGCTGGCCTCTGCCACAGGAGCCCTGATGGAGCAGCCGAAGGCTGGGGTGCCCCATGCGTAGGGGTGATGGGGCCAGCAGGTGCCTCCAGAGCCCCCACCTCGCCATGGGTGGGAGGCAGAGGAAGCAGGAGAGGGCCAGCAGTGGGCTGCTGGGCTATTGAACGTCAGCTCCCAGCTTTTCTCCCATGCCCTGCCCGAAAGCAACCTCCTGACTACTGGAATCAGCCTTTTGGAGGGGGAGCGCGGTGTCTTGCTGTCTGCAGGTTGTTGCTCCTTTGTGTCTGGTGGCACTTCCACAATGTCCCTGAGCTGCCTGGGAGAACTGGTTGTGTTTGTCCAAAAGTACTCCCCTCCTCCGCAGCACGGAGCCTCGTGCTGCCAAAGAGGAGGTCAGGCACTTGCCCTCCTTCATTCCTCAGGTCTGGGAGAGCGCAGCTGTGGGCTGGGATGATGATGCATAGTACATGGCATGCAGCAAGTACAAAATTGGCTTGAGGAGTGTGCTTCAGTATGCCTCCAGATGGGTGGAGATAGGTCTGTCGGACTGGTGGGGCAATGAGATGTCCTCTGTAATGGCAGTGAGAGCATTGCTTCCTGGAAAGAGCAGAGGCTTGGGAGCGCAAAAGAGTGGGACCAGAAGAATTAGGAATATCCTTTCATGGGTAGGAGGAAATCGAAGGCAGAGGTGTCTAAGCCGAAATAAACTGAGAGTAGGACAAGCAGCAGCTGTGCAGGGAGCCCAGAGACACAGCAACCCAATGTAGTTACCATCATGCTGAAAGCAGCAGCAGGTACAGCTCCTCCTGGATGCACGGCGCTGGGTCGGGTCGGTGGCGTTTCGAAGACTGTGTCTGCACGAGGCTGCATGGAGGGCAGTGAAAATTGGCCCAGTTGGGTTTGGTGCTTTGACTACCATCGGTCCTGGGCAGAGCCAGGATATCAGACTGAGATGGGGAAGGGATTCATGTAAGTACTGGCAGAAAGGTTCTCCTGTGCGTGCCCTGGTGCCCTGAGTCTTCTCGGTGTTAACGTTGCTGTGTCCAGCTGGGGATCTGCTTGAGCTTAAGGCTATTTGACCGCAACAGTTTATCCTAAGAAGAAAAATGCATTATTGTTAACCTATTATTGATCTTGTTAATGATAGTAATTGATCTACTAACGTCGCATTGGAGCTGCAACTTACGAGTTTGCAGCTAGAGATAATGCTGACTCAAAGAGGCAGCCACGTGAAACACTAACTGGATGGAGGTTTTATTTCTTAAGAGATCACCAAAGGTTTGAACGGTGGTGACAAGTAACTGGTTCACCTGGCTGTGTTTATGGAATTGCTGAAAAACTGAAACTATTCTGTAAAGTAAAAGGGTCTTATGTTCCCTTAATGAATGTTTTAGCAATTCGTGTGTAATTATTTGAACTTTCTAAATTGTAAATTATGCTGCTACAAATTCATCCTTTCTAGTGATGCGGGAGCTCTGTGGTATTTTAGAGTGCATTAACTCCCTTGAAAATCCCTCGCTCATTCCTGTGCAATTTATTCTCCTGTTTTCTGTAATGAGTTAATCTATTTTGAATGAAGTTGAGTTCCTCGCTGGATGACTGCATGGCAAACGCTGCTCCCAGCTCCCCCGTGTGCTGGCGGGCACAGCCCCACACCCAGTTCCCCAGCATCGTCGCTGCTGCGTGCTCAGGTGCGCAGAGGTCTCACCTCATTGGGGTTCTTCAGGACAAAGACAGACAAACCCGACCGTCGGTCTTCAAAGCTTTGCCGGCTTGGGCAATATCTGCATGTGCAATTGCCCTTAAAATCCTCGCTGAAGTTATTGAGCATTCACCACTGCCCAGCCCCAGACCAGGCTCCCGCCATGCCCGCTGCTTCCCGCACCCAGGGGAAGTTCTGCTCTTTAGGTCTTACGTAGAATCATAGAATCGCCTAGGTTGGAAGGGACCTTTCAGATCATCTAGTCCAACCATCAACCTAACTCTGACAAACACCATCACTAATCTAAACCATATCTCTAAGCACTACGTCTACCTGCCTTTTAAATGCCTCCAGGGATGCTGCCTCAACCACTTCCCTGGGTTGTTGATTCAAGTCAAAGGAAATCTTTCACAGTGACACTTTGGGGGCAGAGGGGACTTATTCAAAGGTCTCTATCTAGAGCAAATCCAGACTCCTGGGCAGGCGATGTATGTGTTGCATCCTTGATGTTCTTGTTATTGGAAAATGATGAGAAACTGAGGTAAATGACACAGACCCCGGTGTCCTACCTGCAAGGCATGTAGGGCGCTTGGAATATATAAACGTTTCTGCTAATGATAAGCCATCGTTCTAAATGCTGCAAACAGCTGCAGGTGCTTTATTATTCAAGACAAATCATCGCCTTCATTTGTTTCCATCAGAAACCGACTTAGAGAGCCCATCTCTGAGGATGGGAAATGAAATAAGTGACTCTTTTGACAAGAATTACATATTACTGTAGCTTTAGCATTATCAAGTTCTGGTTTATCGGGGTAACAAAGTTATGTGTTTTTAATATCGGACTGAGATATATTTAGTTTGGAGGGTGTGTTTTTGAGAAACATGAAGAGAGAAAAGAGAGTGATATAGGGGAAAAAATTTGCAAAACTTTCTAGAAGCATTTTCTGGATGAAAAAGATGCCTAGCTTTTGCAACTAGAAAAACGGATGCGTATTTTGCTATCGGATGCTTAAACTAGCACTTGATCTGACACATCTGCTGGGGTTTAGAAAGCACAATTCCAGGTCAACAAAAGACGGGAGGTTTGTGTTCAGCTCAGCCTTCAGCCGTGCGCTGAAGTGTTTTGTTCCATCCCGGCCTGCAGCCTGATTTCCAGCTCCCAGCTTTACCAGGTACCGAGTGCCTTGAATACCCCAGTGAATAGCAATTAATGACACTCAACCACTTCAAATGCTGGGATAAATTGCAGCATCTCCCAAAGGTGGCTATTAGAGCTAATCAGAAAATGCTGTACTTCCTGCAGAAAATGTCAACTTCTTGTTTTTGTAAACCAAAGGCAATCAGAGTAAGTTCTTTCTCCAAGGAAAGCGCCTTTAAAATAAAACCACATACTTTTCATAAATATTCTCTCCGGTCAAACCCCCAGATTTCTGTCAAAAGGTTTTTGGCTGGCTTTAATGATTATTGCTAATACTGCCAAATACTGTCATCCAGTTGCAAGGAATTTTAATAGAGGCTCATTTTAAGAACTGCATCCCCTCAAACCGACTCTGCGGTTAAGAATATTATGGCTTGCGAGATTCCGGGGAGAAGTATTGCAAAGCAGAATATCAGTGTTCAAAAAGGATGACACTATAGAAACCTCTTGAGGCTTAAAATTTATGACCATCTATGCCGCAAGAGTTGAGTCAAAGGCAATATTTCAGTGCAAACAAATCAAATGTGATTATTTCACTGAACTTGAACCAGATTTAGATGTTTTTCAGATCTGGCATGAGTTCAGTTCTTATTTTGTTAAAATTGCGAAGTTAAATGAGTTTAAAGATTTCCTGCCTGTGAGTTTGGCGTACAGAAGCAAGGTGCATAAGCAGGTGCTGCTGTTGAGCACTAACTACATTTTTTGGAAGTGCTACAGCCTTCATTTTATATTGAAGGAGTGGAAATAAATATTATTATTGTGCGAAGAAATCTCTTCGGCTGTTTCTGAAATCCAGCTATTTGCCATGTTCTGTTTCTATGACTTACTTTTACTGCTTCAGACTGGACATCCAGAGCGTATAAATGTATTCTTACTTAAAATCACTAATATTTTTACTTGCTTCTGGTGCAATATTCAATTGCTAACGAGTTTTGCTTCTCACTGACATCTCTAGGGCAAGTTAGGTTAAACTTGCAAAAGGCGTAGTTGATAGTAACGTAGCACGCCGGGAATGCTATTTTACGGCAGTAGACACACCACATTGCATGCTATCGCAGAAATACAATTGCACGCTAGAAAAACTAATGTGAAGAAGCCAAGTATTCATGCTGCTTTCTGGGAGCTGTAGTTATAAGGGAGGTGTGTACTTGACTGTTTTATCAGACTATTTCCTAGAGACAAAATGAGCATCTAAACGTTCCTTTCAGCCAGTAAACAAATCCAGAATTCTGACTTCACCTCTGGCTTAAACTACAAGAGGAGTAGTGCGTATGTAAATGGCAATAAAGTTTTGCCTATATTCTGTTGAATTATTTGATATCTGAGGTTTGAACAACTCACTGGACAACATAAGCTTGAAAGGTTGGTTGGTTTGGGTTTTTTTTTCAAAATAAATATCTCCAGCTATGACACTACCTTCACACGCAGATCTGCTTGGCAGAGAGGCAGTAGCATTAGTCCAAGTTTTTTAATGAATATGCTAAAAATTGACTGAAGCCAGCAGCTCTGAAAAGCAGCTGCCAGCACAGAACGACACCATAAAGCACATAAAGGAGAGCATGGACGTGTGGGCTCCAGCCGCTGGCTCCAGCGGCCGCCCGTCCTGCGGCGCCTCGGCGTTTGGGCAGCATTGGGGCCGAATTCGTGTGCTTTTGTACCAGGCAATTATCAGTCATTTTGGGCACGGCTGGGCGAGCCAGTGTGCACGTTTGCTGCCAGTGTTAATCACTTGCTGCCCGCCATCCCGACGGGCGCTGGTTTGGGTAACGTGGCTCTTTATTTGGGGTTTATGGGTCTTCCTATTGCCTGCCTGCGTCCAGGGGTCAGAGCGGGCGCTCTGCTGTGTGTGCTCTTTAGTGATGGGCTGGGAAAAAGGGATTTCTGTGGGGGAAAACGAGGGAAGGGTATGGCTTTTTTAAAACTCAGATTTCCCTGTCCAAAACCTACAGATTTCCTGCAGTGCTATAAAATAATCCCAACCAAATGAACTCAAAGCCAGCTCAACCTCTGTCCAGCTAGTTTATACTGAGAGCTGGGTAAACCATGCAGTGAAAATTATTTCACTCTCTGTTTCGTCTTGGTTTGCTGTCCCTCTGATGTGCGAGTTGACCCTGATTTCAGCAAAGGGATTATTTATTCCTTGGTATTCACTGCATAGATCTTGTAAATAAAGCTTGTAAATTGTTTGCTTTGACTATTTGCTGCTTGTGAGATGTGAATGTATTATTATGTTTAATCAGAGCATGCTTGGAAGCAGAAGTATTTTTTATGAATAATGGCTTTATCCAAATATAATGAATATGATTCTTCTGAATTCAGTGGATTTTGGATTAGGTCCGAAATGAGTGGCATATAGAAAGCATCAGTGAGGATTTATTTCAGTGTGTGCATTTCTCATTTTTTCTTTACCTCAAGATATTGTCATATCTTGCACCTTCTTAGGTATAGGAACGAGACACACCTGTAACTTTGCTACTGGCATTCAAAAATAATCAGAAATGGAATTGACTTTCAAAAAGTTTAGAATACGGAATTTGTGATGATCCAACTGGAAAGGCGACTATTTAATAGCAGTGCCTGTTTGGGGGCAATTTTGTCTGAGCCATCAGGTGGGTAAATGCATAACATTGAGAAACACATAGAGGGGGTTTCTTAGAATACATAAATTGGCCGATTGCGCAAGGTGAAACAGTGCCACTGGGAAACATCAGTCAGCCTCAAGCAGTAACGTGCACCCCATCTTCAGCTGCTTGTAATTTTGCAGACTTTTACCAGCTTGAGAGGAATTTCATTCATTGTCTGTCTTGGACCAAAGTTTCCCATGAAAGTTAGCCAGAAAGCCTAGTGAGAAACGGTGGGTTTTTGTTAAGGTCAAAACTGAATGCTCCTGTGAAGGTCTAGTGTAGCCCTTTGAAATTTGGCAGATATTGTGTCCTCATTCAGTGATGCACTTGCTGTCTCACGGAGAATAGGCGTGTGTTGCTCAGATAAATACTATAAATATTTGCAGGCTTAGGAGGATAGGGCAGGGCTTTCTGGCCATGCTTTGAGTGTGGTGGTGGAATAAAAGAGCTTCAGCAATACCGTCCAGCCTAAAGTGCTCCAATTTGATTACAATCTGGCTGAGAATGCTTTAGTTCAGCGTTGAACAGAATTTGTCTTTGTTTTTCTGTTTAAAGAAATGCTTGAGTTTGGTTTTTTAGGACAAAGGTGTAGGGTCTCGAATTCTGTCTGTGGCAAGCTCACATCGAATGTGTGCATGTTCCGACAGTCGTTTCTGTCTCGAAGCTGCGGTGTTGCAGGGAGATTGGCAGGGCTAAGGGTGATGGAAAGAGCGATGGAGGGTGAAGAGGAAACAAGACCAGGAGCCGGGATACAGGGAATTGGGCAGGTCCAGGAGGATCTTCAAACTTGTTGCCAGGTTCAAAATTTCAGTCTGACCAGCTGTTACTGCACTTGCACAACCTCCCCCTTTGAATGGAAGTGGGGCCACAAGGGAACATCAGCGCATGTAGTTCCACTAAAGAAACGGGCTCAGGAAACAGGGAAAAGCCTCCCTGGGCGTTGCGTTCTCTCTGACGTCTGGGTTGCAGAGTGGTTTGGTGCTGCCTGAAAATGCTTAAAGCAGAGGGTAGAGACTTTGCGGACGAGGTGGGGGGTGCTCTCCTCTGGGTAGCTCCTGTATGAAGATGCCCTTTTTTCCACTGGAATTTGGATCATGTTCTTCACTGATTAGGTTTTTTTAATATATTTTTCAATATTTTTCTGAAGTGTTAGCTGCACACGCAGCATCTCTTAGTAGTTTCTTAATTGAAAAAAGTCAGTTTAGCTTTACAGAAATTAAACTTTCTTAAAGTAGTACTGCCTGGCGTGCAGGATAAGAAACACCTTTCTGTATAACGTACTTCGCTTCATTCCTGTTGGTCACTAAGAAACCAGGTTGGAAGTGACTGCCTCTTCCTAGAGAGGGGTTTCCTGTTTAGAGTAGACATGTTTGGAAATGAGCAGGATCGTGGTGTTCCTGAGGACGGTTTCCCGGCCCGTTTGAAAAGGCAGCCTGTGTTTCAGACGTACCGAGTTTGTGTGCAGGAGGTGTCGCCTGCAGAGGTGATAAATCTACCAGCTCCCACCACGCGGGGTATGAGGAGAACTTGCTCCATATTCCGGTACGCCAGTTCTCCTATGCTCTGCACTGGCTAAATTTTATTCCTGCAATTTCTCACACTCCTGGGTCTTAACAATTTCTATAAAAAAGCAAATTTATTCCCAGCATGTACATTATATGAAACTACTGTTTCAGTCTTTTAACAGAGAGTTGGCTGATATTCTGAATTCAGCAAAGTAAAGCAGCTTTTTAATGTGAAGGATGTAGAGCTATTGGAAAATTCCATGTGTGAGAGAAAAGATCGAGCTCCATTCCAAAGGCAACATATCCTCTTTATTCCTTAGGAAATTGCCACATCTAGAGTAAACATGATCCCACTGAAATCAATGGAATTTTTGCTATTGGCTTTGCCAGCAACACCTTCCTTTTCTTTATTTTACACCTAGGGTACAGTAGAGAGAACACTTTGGCATATAATAGTCTTGAGTTTTGGGTGGTTTTTTTCCTTTTGCTAGGGAAATTTTGCATTTACTTATGCCATGGATTAAAAATGTCATGGCAGAGCACTGTTTCAATCAACAGTTTTAATGATGTGTGATTATTCATAGCTTTCTGAAAATGTCATAAGTAGTTCCACTTCACATGATAACATATGCTTTCTAAACAAATACCGATGAACTATCTTGATTCACAGTTTCTTACAGTAGAGTTACAGGCTCCTGAGTAAAGAGGGAAAACAATATTTGAGATACGGAGAAAAGTACAAGTCCAAAGAGATTAATCAATAAATAAATGCAGATGTCTAGTCTTCCAAGCTGTTGTCCCAGGATTTCATCTATACTGTTTATCTGCTCTGATCTGAAAAATCCTGTTTGCTTTTTTGTATGAAAGACATTATAGATCTAAAGTGTAACAGATCTCCCTCCTTAAATGTTACAGCAGACTGAATGCTGGCAAAAATGCTATATTGGTGCGTACAAAAGGAATTTGGGATCTAAAGGAAAGGTGCAGTTATCCCTGGCATTGGTGTGAGTATCTCAAGGCTTATGCCAGCAATACCAAGTAATACTGCTTATACCATGCTAAGATTTTTTTAAAACAGTCAACTCTGAACCAAAGATTGCTCCTGTCATCTGCTATATATAATAAAGGAGGGTGACAGCAGCCAGGCTGCTACAGAATGATGAGCGGAGGGGGAGAAATACTGCTGAACATCATCTGTGTGGCAGTGACACCTTCACCCTCTTTGTCTGAGGTCGGAGTCGGGGGGAAGGAGGTGGGAGGAGTGGCAGGACGCGGGCTGCCCGGTCGCTGCTGCAGAGCTCCGTAATTCTGCCTCCTGGGAGCTGAGTGTGATGAATTAAATGTCACCAAGTGCATGTGAGAGGCAGTCGGGAGTGCCAGGAAGAGCCGCTCGATGATCTCATCGCTCCCCATGGGCCACGGCAGCCTCAGCACCGAACTGCACCCTGTGCTGGACCAAGCCGAGATCAGCCATTGCTAAATGTTAAGGAGGGAAAAATTAATCTCTTAGTTAAATATCTCGCTTGCACACCTTGGGGAGCAGCAGCATTTCCAAACAGCCTCGTCTGGACCAGGATTTTTTTCAGGTGTTCTATACTTACAGGGTCATCTCCACGTGCTTCCCTTCCACAGTAACTTCCTCCTTGTGGGATTGAAACTCGCTCTGTTTAATGATGATGGAGATTAAATGCTTCTTTGTGTAACACAAATAATAAACATAGACCCAGCCTCAACAGCCTTTAGGGCAGTTGTGTTGTATCACAGCTATATTGTTTATATTAAAATCTCAGTGTTTCTGCAGGGATGGCAACCCAGAACCACTGTGTGGAAATACCCCTCCTTGTCTCTCTCATCAGAGTAAATTGCAGTAAGAGAAGGTGTTTCTATTGGATGAAAAACTCTCTTACAAGCCCAAGGCAGGGGTGAAAACACACCACCAGTGGTCATATAACCTCCAACTAGATTTCTGAGGAAAACAGTCCAGGCTGAGAGTGCACTGGCATTTGGAGAGCAGGATTCTGCGTACGCCAGCTCATTACTCGGTACCATTATAGAGCATGGACAGTTGTTGCTGGAAAGCTACAGGGAGAAAATGTCACTGATATTCAGTATGTTTATAAATACATGGATTTATAAATACATGTGAATACATGGAGTTTAGCCTGTGTATTGCAGCCTAATTAAACGCAGGGATGTCTCTCATTTTCAGTGCAAGTTCTGCTGAGGATTCCTGTGAGGAGCATTGTGGCGTGTGGGTTAGATGGCTCGGTGGTGGGAGAAGAGATCTGTAAGCCCTAGTTACACAAGCCTTTAGAAAGGTTACGTTTTATTGCTGTTCACATTTCATCCGGTTCTCACTGTGGAAACGCTGTGCTATAGAAAAATCATTATGCAGATCAAGAAACATGAGCGCGTTGCTACCATAGGAGGAAAAATATAAATAATTAAATCGTGATACCTCTTTCACAGCCCTAATCTCATTAATATAAAGCCATTTTAGAGATGGAGAAGAGCCGATAACAGCATTGGACTCGTGAGATATTTCTGTTTTCCATCCATCAGGCAGGTAATTGCAGGACTTATGACTTTGTTAGGCAGAAATGTACAGCTCTAAAGAACCGATAACTGAGCATCTCTGCTCAGCAGACAATGGAGCAGCATCCAGTAATTGAATACATCAATAAGCTTTCACATCTCATATAACTTCAGTGCCCTGGACAGGATAGCATTAGACATAATCATATTTTGATCAGGAGAAAATAGAAGTTGGATGAAATAATATCAATTTTATTTACAGGGCAGAGAAGAAGCCATCCAGTCAGTGACAGAAAAAGGATTTTTTTATCTGGCTTTGATCTGGCTCCGGGCTTGATTTGGTGGCAAATGGGTCTATAACTCATTTACACCAGCTGCCAGGCTTTTTCAAAGCACAGAACATTAAGCAGAATCCTGCTTCAAGGAATAAATACACAATCAACATAATAAATGGTGACAAAACAGCCCCAGCTCATTCTTTACAGTTTTAAGTCGCTACAGCCTCCACGGAACGCTACAGATACTCAGCTCCAAAATGCGTATTGAGTTGTGACCCCCTTGGGCCGAAGAGCATCTTCTGTGTGAGATGTTAGAATAAGAGTTTAAGGGGACTGGCGGGCTTTGGGGGGTGGTTTTGTTGGAATTTTTATTTGCAACAGCATTTGTGGCATCTGGTAAGGAGAGGAAAAGATTGTTGGGGAAAACCATTTATGCTGGGGTGAAGCAGGGCACTCTTCCCGGCGAGGCTGGCAGCCTGCATGCTCCCGTCGGGCTCAATAGTGCTGATAGCGCCCATGTTCAAGTGGGATTAGAGGTGGCCTGGAGCAGCAGAAATGCCGTCTCCTTGCGCACAGCCCGAGCGCTGCGCTGCCGTGCGTGGGGAAGGGCAGCAGAGACGCACAGTCCGAATCCTGGGACCTGTGCTTGCTCGCTGCTGGCCTGGGCTGCATCAGGTGCAGAGGGCTCTGACCCCCCCAGACCATGCAGAGCTGGGGCTGTGGGTCTTTGGGCTGCGTGTTGTGTGGAAAACGGGGGTTTGAGCCCAGAGCGCCCTTTGGGCAGCCCCGTCAGCGCCGCTGGCTTTCCGCCGCTCCTCTGCTCAGAGGGGTGCGTGTTCTCTTAAGGCACTTCTAGTCCACTTCAGCCATAACGATGTGCTTAACCATGGGCTGTGTTGTGCACTTGGTCTGCATCAACGGCGTCTCGTGGCGCTGCCACTCTGCGGGGGCGGTGAAGCTGCCGCGGCTGCTGGGGAGCAAATGGCTGGCGTTTGGCTGCCGAGAGCATCCAAGGCTCCAGCGATGGCTTTCAGGCTGGGAGAGGTGAACTGAGTGAGGGCTTCTTCCGAGGTTCTCAGTGGATTTACACTTACACAAGGGTTCATAAATTGAGGATTTTTTTATTATTATTATTATTTGTGCATTTTATTCTGTGCTGGAAATAAGCAGTGGGGTCTTGCAGGAGGCAGTGGCTGAAAGATGGAGTCAGGTGAATGCCAAGAAATACGGCACGCTTTAAATTTGAGGTGGAATATCCCTGATAACAAGCTTCCAGGTGAAACAATAGGCTTCTGTGGCTTCCAGTCAAGACAGAGCCAAAAAGGTTTTATGCTGGCACAGGTTGTGCCCTTAAGCCAGGGCACTTTGTTAGGCTCATGAGTAGGAATTCAAAGTGAAGTTTGATGGCCCATGTTACATAGGTCCAACCAGAGGATCCTCTTAAAATATGATTGTCTACATTAAAGCATATTTAATGATGTAAACATAACATCATGGCTATCTGGTCCTCTGCTTTCGAGCTATACTAATTGGACTACATCTGGTTTCTTTCTTTTTGCTCTCATCTCAGTTTCGTTCTAGCCTGAGATGTGGATCGTTATCTTATGATACGGGCTATTTGCCTTGGCAGATTCTAGGGAGGAAATAGTTCAATTACTGGAGATGTTTTGGATAGGCGGTACAAGTCTCTATGAAATCTTTTCCACAGTTCTTGTTTTTTTTTCAATAAGTAGCTCTGTTGGAAGTAGTTGGCAAGAGACAAATCAGGATTTAAATTTGGGAACAATAATGGAGATGCCTCTGCATCAAATCAAAGTATTACTCAAGGGCTGAAATTTTTTAACGTGGTTAGGCCTTTTATGTCTATGAATTAGCAGTCTGGTGGGTGACAAGCTTTGGAAGTGGAGTTTGCTGTCCTTACAGCCAGCTTGGCTACTTCAGGGAAAAGGTTTATCTGGTATATAAAAGGCCAGAAAACAGCATATAAGGCTCCTCTGCGTTGCTGGATGGGAGGATAATTACTTTTTGATAGGGTTTTCTTGTCTCTTTTTGGCTAGATTGTGGTATTCTGTTATTTAAGGGGTGGCAAATGAAGTTTTCAACTCCCTGTTTAAAAGAAAATGACTCCAACCTGTTTTCCCAGATCCCCAAAGGCAATTACCGAAACTAAGAAAGCAGTTGGTTTCAGTGAGCACCAGCAGAGTCTAGGGGAGCATCTCAGGTACCACCATATGATCCGTAAAAACACTCATTCAAACAGATAAAATGCATCGAGTCCATTGAGATCATTGTGTCTGAGCTGTAGTTCCTGCTGCTGATGGGTGTTGCAATGCAAGAATAATTGATTATAGCACTGGTCTGGCACATCCCTGCTTAAATTATAATGTATTAGCTACCATGAACTCCCTGGGCCCCACCAACAGAGGTGGTATTAGAAAACAATGAATCAGGTTTTTGCAAGCACAGTGTAAGTGATAAAAACTTGACTTTTGGGAGTCTTGTTAGCAGGAGTGCGTTTTAACTGTACACGCTCAAAAGCGATGTGCTATCACACCAGGGCGTTCTGGATTCATTCATTATCCATCTACAACTTTGCTTTTATCAATAGAAGTTTTCTCAGTACCGTATGCTCACTTCTTATATTTAAAATCCAACGATGTGGTAAAATGGTTGTTCCAGGTTTTCTGCTTGCCAGGGTGTCCTTTTACCTCATTAGTCTGTGCAACAGATTAATTGGCTCCAGAATATCCTGGGGATAAAAAGCAATGTCAGCTCTGTTATGGCGTGCTAGGCGAGGGACAGCTCGCAGTGATTTATGGCGAGACTCGTGTTCCCACAGCCCCCCCTGCGCTTCAGAGTGCTCATGTGACGCTGCTGAATCCCGAGTTCCCACAGAAGGGAAAGACTTTATCTTGGCCATAAGATAAGCCCAATGTCTGCCTTGAAGCAAAATGTTTGGCTTTATGTTAAGGATTATTAAAAATAGTCTGTCACAACGTGCATTTGAGATTGGGAAAAGATCAGGGTGGTTTAGGTGCTGTAAACCAGCAGAGATGAAGCATCTGTGCATGGTGGTGGAAAGTGGGTCTTGGGTGCCGATGGCAGAAGGAATAGGTCATCCCTGGCCATCCCGTCGGGAGGGGGTCTCATGGCCACATGAGCTTCTCTCAGCCAGGGGTGGATGTGGGTTAAGGTGTGAATTTGCATTTGAGGGAACAGGTCCCAAAGGCTGCCGCCTCACTTAGCAATCAGTGAGCAATTCTAATTTGGGCACAACAGTAAGGGACGTTGCTGGTGTTGGAGACGTGGATAGGCGAGGGTGTCCGCGGGGGTCCCGGTGTCTGCGAGGCTCCCGGAGCTCCTGCTCCGAGTCCTCAGCCGCGATGGGGCCAGAGGGGTGTGTGCCCGTCCCAGAAGTGCCCCAGAGACTTACTGTTCATCTACGGAGAGTACTTCAGAGCTTGTAATAGCCAAGATTAAATAACATCAACTTAAATAAGGCAAATAATCACCATGAATAAAATTCCCTTTAAATAAACTTCACAGGCCTTTTTCTCCCCATGTACATGTTTTTTCTTAAATAATGGGAAAATCAGGATGCGTGGTTTAAAAGCTGGATTCTAGCTCAGACAATTACAAAATTTCTGACCGTTTCTATAATTTAATGAACATGCTTTCCGAACTGACAGTTTATATGCTGAGTTTAAAGCTGCTTGAAATTAAAATTTAAAATAGGACATTAAGCCAGGAAATAAATCTTAACAATGGTAATAGTAATACTGTATTGAAACTGGTTAAGAAATCACAGAGCTGTGGACATAATTAATAGCTTTAATAGCTACATTAATACAGGTTTCATGCTAAACATTACACTGATGTTTAATTTCTCACATCTCTGGCAACATGTTTTATCAAGGCAACGGCCTTTATTCTTGTTTTAGGTGGTCCAATACATAAATCGGCACAAATCTTAACATTCATTTTGGTTGGAATGATCATAATACGGCAGGTCAACGATCAGCTTTGCTTAGACGTTTATTCTGTTGGATTAGTTTCATGTTGTTGATTTGTCTGTAGTTGGTACAAATTTTTCCCAATGAAGTGAATAAGCTTGAACAAACTGGGTGGTTTTTTAGTTTGACGGGGATTTTAATCTCATTTCTGTCTGTGCTAGATGATACAAGTGCACTTAAAATACTGGTTCAATTTAGTCTGTGTTTTGTTTACAAGTGCTTCAGACTGGAAGATAATCTGTAATTAATGGAGTATTTTACTAACTTTCTACTTAGTCATTAGTTTAAAGGGTTTGTTTTAGTAAACCAAAGAATGTAAAGATCCTTGTAAATAAAAATCCAGTTGTAATATTCCTCTGGTATTACCCTTATTACTCATTCCCACAACTGCTTTGAGGCTTTTTTCCTTTTTATTTCAACACCTGGCAAAGTCATGCTTCTCTTTATCCTTGCTGACTGCAGAGAAACATAAATCACAAATCCAGACTTCTTTTTTAAAGAACAGGCCTTGCAGATTCTTAAATTTCCTACAATTTGAAATTTTGAAATATATTTATGCACATTTATCTATTTGTTTATACAAGTAACAAGCAATCGGGGGGCACCCCATGACAGAGCTAAAGGGCAGGTGCCCTGTTCTCTGTAAGCAAAGGTCACTACTCAGTTTGGGAAAATCAGGGCAAGATTTTCAAAGGAAATGTTGCCCAGGATTTCAGGAACTACTGAAATTTTGAGGAGTCTTTAGAATAGGAAAAAATAAATATGCAATTCTGTGCCTACTTGCTAAGTATTTGCTAGGGAAGGAAAAAAAACCCCAAACTGAGATAGGAGTTGGATTTCTGATCTTCCTTATCACTCTGTAACTGGCCAAATAAACACCAGCCACACCAAAGCAGGAGTTATCAGAGGGGACGCTTTTGCTAGACACACCTCTTAAATGAGGTTCATCTGTCTATAAACCAAGGCAGTCCCCCATGCTGCTAAAAGGTACTGCTAAATTTCTATATATTGTCTCGTGTCACTTTAGAGGGGAAAAAAGTGCTTTTCAGCTCTAGTGTGTGGGTTTGCCTTTGGAGGCATGAACAACGTAACGTGCTTCTAGTTTAACTGCTCCTTACACACACAACCGGGCATGCACACAGTTAAAAATTAAACTAAGTACCTGTCTATTATTTTTAATTACATTTTTCCAGACCTGGAACAGAAAAATAAAACATCCAGCCATTTTGACCCCGATGTCAATTGTTTTCAGTAAAAAAAAACAGTACCACCTGTCAACTGTAGCAGAAAACATATGCTCAAAACAATAGCACTCACACCAAGTGCTACACAGCTCATCTTCAAAAGCTAGCCCCATATGATTAATCTTTCTCTAATGAACATATAGCAAACACTGCCACAGAGTACGGTTTCAGTTTTCAGAAGAACGTATTTGCTATCTGGTGTGAAAAACGCATTTTCCATACATAAGCAGTCCACAAATTATTTCTGTGCACGTGAGTCAGGAAATGAAAAGTTGTCTTGTTTTTACGGTGGAAAGCATGTTTATTGGGATTTAAGTCTTTCTGTACATAAATGGGGATAATTGTCAAGATGTCTGTGAAGCCAGGACTTCATTCTTCTCCAAAATCCCTCTAAAGTGGTTCTCTTTATGTACCTCTTTACCCAGAGGCTTGGAGTAAAACATCTTTATTACATGCTTGTGACGAGATAACACCTAGAAGCATGTGCCCCAGGTACGTCACCTGCCTCTGGAAGGGGAAAGCGGGGCTCAGCTCCCACTTGCACAGCGAGAACATTTTGGCCAGAGGTAAATAATTTCAGTCGCGTCTTTCTCCTTCATCAGCAAGGGTGAAACCTTACAGAGAAATTGGACTTTCCCCAGGTGTATTAAATACAAGATCATCACTTCAAGAAATGAAACTCTCACCGCATAAAAATATTTTTCTGGGTCTTTATTGTCCCAATTTGTGAGGCTGAGTAGAGAAGGGGCAAACAGGGAAAAGCAGTAATGGAGGAAGTGGAATAGCAGACAAAGTATATATA
>VYZM01023208.1:411234-626047 GCA_013398915.1 Dromas ardeola
AAAAAATACAAAGAAAAAAAAAGTCTACATTGTCAGGTCTTAAAGACTGTCCTAACTTACGTGCTAGTGTAGCACCAAGTGCATTGGGATGTAGGTATTGATTTAAGGGAGCCTTTGATTCCAGATTGGTCTGACGATAACGTGAGATTTGATGTTTCTTTTGCTCCTGTTACCATCACCAGTGTCTGTCTTTTGGAGTGACGCTCTGAGAAAGTGTGTGCGTGTTTGCATCCCCTATAGATGTCATTGTGGCTGGGAAAAGGGACTTTTCTGCTCCAGCAGACGTGGGACTGCGTGTGCCCCCGTGGTGGCTGGTGGAGGTGGGCTCCGAGGGACCCCCTGCCTCTGGGTGAATCGTCGCATTTGTGATTGAAACCTGAATGGCCCCTTGCAGCAACGTCAGAAGAGAATGTGTGATAGTAATCAACTGAGCCGTGTTCCTGGAGATTATTTTTGAGCAACTGTGAGTGAATTTTCACTGGGTAGCAAACAACCGTTCCACTGCCTGTCAGACCGTGGAAGTCGTCGCCTTGGTTAGGGAATAAAACCAAGAATTTTTCTGGCAAGGACACCTGAATTCTGAACACTGATACAAAACACGTTCCCAAATTCAAGTTGTTTTAGTAGTTAAGAAGCTTTTGAACAGCGTTTGTTGATGGACATCGGCAGCACATGCAGGAATTGTACCGTGTTGGGGACGACATCTTATTTTGATACTGATCAAGGTACATCTTGTGTAGCAAATACTGAAACATAAGGTGTTATTCAAGCTTCAAAGCAAACATCAGCCAAGTTCATGCTTTATTCAGTGTCATGAGTTACATTTTTCAAAGCCCTAATTATGTTTCTTATGGGTTTTTCTACCACTGAAGCTGTGGAAGAAGCCGACTCCAGGCACACACAGCTGCCACCACAGCTCGTTTCTTATGCGCTGATCTGCATCCTGGTAATGGCACAATCTGAAAGGATTTCACACCGCTGCATTTTACAGCTCAGTTAAAATGCCCAGTAAGAAATTCATAAAGCATGTTGTCCACATTTACTGAGAGGCTAATGGAAATTTCTGTCTGTAGTGCAGTAGAAACCCTGTACGTTATCCTTAACACATTCCCTGCAGGGAAGTTCTCTAGATGTTAATGTGTGTGAGCCAAGGGGAGATGGATTCAGCTTCTGTAGACATCAGCTAATTCCCTCTTTTTTTTCTTTTTTTTTTTCTTGTGGGTTTCTTTTTTTGGTGGTCCTCATAGATTTTCCAAGAGAAAATTACTGACTTTGCAATGCCCCTTATTCCCTCTTCTCCCAGCCCATCTAACTTTAGAAGTCTGAACGCACACAGTTTATGTTTCTTTAATGATTTTGTAAAGAGAAGCACTTACAGGCTTGTGTCAGTCAATCTACGCCTTCATTCCAAAACCAGAAAAAACCCAGTCCCAGGTAGATGCGTATTGCTGTGCATAACTGTATGGTCTGTTCCACTCTGGTGTTGTTATCATATGTCTATGATTCTATTTGAGGCCAACTAACCCCCTCTTCTAGGATTTAACCCCAGAAAATGCCACATGAGAATAGGACAAGTTATTTATTTTCTCCTTACGGCATAGACTCAAAGGATGCATGACACCTATTGTCCTTGTTTGCCACCCAAGCTTTAGAAACTGATCTGCGCTTCATGTTGGAAAGCTAAGAGAAGGAACTGTAATCTCTTAATCCTGGATTAAGCATCTTCCGTATCTCTAGGATGACATCCCATCTTAACATTGCAGCTGTGAACTTTGTGAACTTACCCCTGAGGGAAACTTGGCACTTTGTCTATTCATGCAATTGTCCAAAACTACATTTGAATGTCCCCTTCCTGAAGCGGCCAACTGTGAAAAGCTTTTCTGAATTGTTCTTTGTGTGTTTAAATTCTCCTGCTCTGCAATATTCTTCATGTCCCACACAGTGATATTTTCTGGTGCCTGAATCGATATTTTTTCAGTGATCAAGTGCTTTTGCTATGAAAAGGCTTTTAGTACTGTTATGAAGCAGTCAATAACCATGACTGACCTTTCAAAACTCGCAGGCCTTTACTTCAGCCACTTTGAAAAAGTGAATCTATATAATCTACTTGTGTTTCTTGATAAGTGGGCTTTAAAAAGAGTATGTAAACAGCAGCAAAGACCTGTTCTTTTGGCGGAGCCTCTCGTATCAAATGGGCTCCTTTCGTTTGAGCGTAACGTGGTTGTCCTATGCAGAAGCCGATGTTCATTAGCATAGGTGAAAAAAGTATGGCAAAGCCCTGCTCTTGTCATTCCTAGACCCATGGTCCTGGTTCCAAACAACACTTTATTTTGAAAACTAAATTTACTAAGTGGTTTTGAAAGAATTTCTGACCATTCCTGGAATATTCTGCTTTGGTTATACCTGAAGACTTCTGTAAGGTGTTTGGGGGGTTTAAGCATTTCCTTTTACCCGGGCGGTTGTTAGTGCCTCTACAGGCGCCTGGTCCCGGCGCAGCCTCGGCTGGATGCTCTCCCTCTCCCCCAAAGGGGATGGAGGGGGCGTTGGAAGGGCAGAGCAGAGCTCGGCACCTGTGGAAGGAAGGAAGGGAAGGAGGTGCTGCTGCTGGAAGTGGGACAGATCTGCAGGGGGACAGACTTGTTTGCCTCTGGAGATCAAACAAGATGTAGAAAAACAAATTCCTCCAAAAGGATAGCTTCTACCACACCACTGGCTCTTAATTTGTGCTTTGGCTCCAATTAGGCATATAAGCTTTACAGGACCATGTTCTGTTTCTGCAAGGCAAATGGGCAGCAAGCACAGAGGATTGCAACTGCCCAGTGCAAAAAATATTAGCAACGTTTCTGCTCGTGCTACCAAATTCCCCCACCAGCTCTTGGATGGACCGTCTTCCTTCTGCACCAGCTTTTCTACTGCCCTTGCCTGCCTGGTTCCCATAAAGGGCTCCCAGTTTGTGCCTCCTCCTGTCTGCAGCCTTGGCTTTGCCATTCCTTTGCAGTCTCATCAACTAGAAATTTTTTATTTATTAAATGGTTCACGTGCAAATGTGTGCTAAGAGCAGGGCTGGGATAGAGCACTATCTATGGGCTGTCAGGAAAAATAAACCTTTCTTAACAGCAGCAGGAAAAGCTTGTCAGCCTCCCGAGCAAAGAGAGCAGAGTTATAATGGGGTCCCTGCCCTAACACAGCTTTGAAGGCTTTTCTTCATATTCTTCACTTCACCCTCCATGCTTCTGTCTTGCGTTGAGATCTGGATGATTCTTTATCATGGACAACAACTATGTTTTCTGAGAAAAATATTGTATGGTGGCTGCCTCTTCCAGAAATAGCGCATTTCTGCAAGGGGTCTTGCATAAACAAGGGTGGATTTTTGCTTGCCAGTGAAATGCTGATTTACTGATGCTGAAAGCATCACGCTTGAAAACAGGTTATTTCAGTAATATTTCACAGTGGCAGGTACACAAGTAAAATGGAATCATCACATTAGACATTAGCAGTAGGTATTTTATTGCTTATGCCTCCTGTAAAATCAGAGTCATGTTTCGCTCAGCATAGACGAGGTATCTCCTCGCAGAGAGCCTATTGATTAATGGGCTGCTAGTCTGCCATTTACAAGCGGTGGTTCCGCTGCAGCTATATTGGCTGGATTTGCTTTCGGGGTATAATTAAAGAGAAAATAAAATATTACTGGAGACATTACTGAAGCAATGGCGTTTTCTACACACTCCTTTCAAAGCTGTGATAATTAATTGATACCTCATTATTAGATTATTATGAAAGATGGACTAGAGTATGAATTGCAACTAAACCTACAGCATCATCAACCAACACACTAGTTCAATGGTTCATAAACCAGCTGTTTAATTATCTTAAAATGACAGATAATAAATATATAGAGTGCCTCATTCCTATCAAAGGTGATCACACAAACAAGCTTTCTTGGACGAGAGGAATCTTTTTTGGCTGCTCTTTTAGAAAAGTTATCCCTTCTGCTTTCTTTCTGCAAGTTGCTGGATATAATACTATGAGCTTAAATGGGAGATACGTTTTTGGAGCATATTCAGAAGTTATTTGCATTCAAACTCAATGCACTTATTTTTCTGCTGCTTTTTTTTAAGTTCACGTCAAAATTTTATATCTGATTTACCTGTATAAATCTCTGAAAAGCAGAATTACAAGAGTCAGGAGAGGCATCTTTAAAGGGCTTTCTATGGTGACTGTTGCTAAGGAAACCTTCATAGTGCACCAGGTTTTGAAATGCCGGTAGCATCTGAAATACACAGCTGAATCGCATCCGTTCTGACCAAAATTAAGGGTGACAGGTAAGGGGGCATAAGTCATAGTGTGTCCCATTTATGGAGAAATAACAGATAGGAGTAGGATGCAAAAAATACCCAGGGATTCATGATTTGAGATACTAGATGCTTTGTGCTCCTGAGATTTTTAGTTTCTGAGCAGAGGAAAGCTGCCCGAGTTTACCAGATGATATATTGACCTAGACATGAGTGACTAGCTAGGGGTCATATCAACATCTGGGTACAAAGGGAGTTTAAGTGCAGATTACTGCATGTTATTAATTAGTGTTGCAGTAGAATTATGCAACAGAACTGAGGAAGCTTCCCAAAGTGGGGCAATTAGCACAGATGCTACTAGTGACGTAATGCCTTTGGGCTCAGGGCTGGCCATTTGATACTCGAATTGGTCTGTCTTTCCTTCTGCTCCCCCATTTCTCTGCTTATCTGAGAGGCACACGCTGTGTGGGAGTGGGAGTCAGGTGGTGGGCCCTGTGCTACCCCCGCTTTGCACAGCTGGAGAACGAAGGGCCTCGGCTCCTTGTGGTGGCTCCTCCTTTCCCTCCGGGCACCGCTTCCTCCCACGGCCTTTTCGTAAAGACCCGTCTGATGGGCAGAGGCCAGCATCCCCGGTCCAGGGCTGTGGTGTCTCTGGCGGCCTCCCCAGTCCAGAGCATCCTGGCTCGGCCCCTCCGAAGACAGAAAATTCTTGAAACAGGGAATTGCAATGGAGATGTATTTCTGCTGCCCTCCCGCACCCCTCCTCTGCAGAGCCTGAGCACAAGTCGAAGCAGGTCGGGAAGACAGAGGGCTTTGGCAGCTGCTTAGAGAGAAGGTGGCTGTTTAATTGTGTACAGCGCTCATGCTTGTCTGAGAGCGCACCTGGACTCACATTTACAGGAAATCTTTTTAAAACCAGCCTTAGTAGCTTAACAAGGAATGAAGCATCTACCTGCGTATCCTCTCTACGTGTAGACTCTAAGTAGAAGTTTGCGCTGAGCGAGGAAATAAAACTTATGCTGGTTGGAGAGGTAACAGTTGCATCTGATTGGAAAGTGGCTGTCACAGAGAAACTCTTCTTAGAAAAGAGTTTGAGGTGTACTTCTGAATGAGGCATAATCCAGGAAACTGGGACGAGTACTGTTTCCAGGGTGTCTGTAGAGCAGGTTTATTGATCACTGGGAAGTTTCACTATCACAGAGATAGAAATAGCACCTCTTCAGCAAGGGATGGCAATTCAGGTTCTTCAGAAAATGCTTTTTGCCCATTGCTTCCCCCTGAAATACTGAACCGTTTCCTCAGAGATCGCGCTGTGTCAGTGTGCAAAATGCACCGCTCCAGCCTGGAGTTGCTGAGCACGTGTTGCTGCTCACAAGGACGAATGGTCATAAAACCTATCTTAGAACATCATAACTAATTCTATACGTTTTGATCTTTCCTGTTTCATTTCTATCTTAATGTCTTTTCACATAAGCAAACACCAAAATAAAATTCATGACATCTGAGAAGCGTGGCGAATTCTCAAATATACTTACTCTACGCAAATGTTGAAATACATGTAATACGAGTATAAATTTCAGGGACTTGCTAAATAAATGATTATAGCTGCTTTGTAGTATGTAGCACAGATTTTGGGTTCTGTGCAGGGTAAAGCATGTTTATCTCTTAGATGTATAACTAACCATTCACATGCGTAAGTAGCTGACTTTGTGCTCGTGCAAATCAGATACAAAATCAGAGTGTTTTCTGTGCGTATCATGACTTCTCGTGTTAAAAAGCTTGGGGTTTTGCCTTTTTTCAGAAGCATAGATCGTATTTTCTTTCATACCAATGCAATCAAACTAATATTTTCACGACTTCTAGGAACAGTGCATTTTGTTGTTGTTTGCCAGGTTTCCTCTGCAATGGTATTTCTCTTCTTGAGAAAAGCTAAAAATAAGTTGCAAGACTGATCTGCTGACTGTGAAAAAATTGTTGCCCAGGCAACCTGATCTTTTCCATAACTGTGGCTTCAGCGTCTGATGGTTCCAATAGGTAAAACTGTAAAATCTTCTACATTTCCATCCTACAGGAACTCCCCTCCTTGCAAGCAACATTTCATTCAGAATTATGATGGAAATGAACCTGTTTTTCCTTTGGGGAAAAAAATGATTGGATTTTGTTTTGGGGGTGAAGAAAGCAGAATGTTGGTGGTTGTTTCCAAAACAAAATGGATGTGATCTTCAACTGGAGGGGGGTCAGAATTTTCTCCTATGCTGGGGGGCAACCGAGGCCGGAGTGTGCAAGCTCTGCCTCCGCCTTGGAGCAGCCCCAGCGGTTTGCACCAGGGATGATGGTTTTGGTAGCAAACCGGTAGTGATTTCTCAGGCCGTCTCTTACAGGAGTCTCCCTCTGCTTCCCCCAAAACTTGCTTGCAATAACACTTCCCAGAAAACTCCCGTTAGATCTCCTCCCACTCCCAAAAACTTGGCCAGAGAGCAAGCTTAAGAAACGTTGCAGATTAAATTCTGATTTCCAAAGCACTGTGGATTTATGCCATGAGAATCAGCCACAGGCTCTCAGATGTCACCATCAATGAGCAAATGCCCATTGACTTCATGAGAACTAGATGGGCCAAAATCCACCAGTTTCAGCTGGCGCACAGAGCTCTGCTTTCAGTAAGGGAAAACTCTGGCGGTTGAAGCATCAAGAATCCTGCCCCTTTTTTTTTCTGGAAGTAGATTAAAGGAACAAGATCAATACACCATGTAACATGTCCTGAGAACTTACTAGCTAGTTATCCACCTTATTAACAGCAAGAATGAAATAAAGCTCAATTTAATTCTGCATAGTTTATTCAAAGTGAATAAATGAGCAGGCAAAGATTGCTGTGTTTATACATATTTCATAGAGGCTTTTGATAAAAAGCAGAACTAACCATTTAAGTTTAATTGCATCCAAATAAAGAACTATTTCCCATGGCTACTGAATAATACAACATTGTTTTTGTTCTACTGTGTTCAAAAACAAAGGCATTTCATAGTAGCTTGGGAGGTAAGATGCAAAAGCCTTTAGTTATATGTACCGAGGAGGGGGGTGGAAGGAAAGTAATTACAATATGGCACTTCAGACAAGACTTGCTAAACCTCAGAGATACTGGGAGATAAATGTGGTTTGAAATGAGAATATCAGATAAAGAGGCTTCAAAGAGTTAACATTCCTGCCATACAGTAACTGCATTAAGGCTTGTGCAACCAGAGGCAGTTATGATTTTTTGTAGTGATAGCTTGTAGTGTGGAGTATGAAATTCCCCAAAGAATCGCTCTATACAGAGTTAGTACGAGACTCTACACTGGTAGGTCCTCCTGGGAGCTGCAATTGTTGCTAACAAGGCATCGAGAAGTGAAACACTGAAAATTGGGTTATACACACACTTTCCATAACACCAGGAAAACAAACAGGATGTTTGAAATTTGTACCATTTCTATGAACCTCAGCATATCTCAGGACTGAGCAGGATGCTTTCCTTTGTTCCTTACTTATGCCGTTCGATACTCAAGGATCTGAATGCTGAAGTGTTTTATGGGAGCTGCTGGTAATAAGACAATTTTTTAAGCAGAAGGGAGAGAAAGAATGTGGGAGAAAACTCTTGCCAGTAAGCTTGCTTGTGTAGACAGTCTTCTCTTTTGGCAAAACACAGTTTTCATCTTTTAAGGTGAGCTGTTGAAGCACCAGAGCCAAGTTTGTGAGCACGAGCAGCACGTGTGTTTGTTTTGTGGTTGAGCCTGAGCGTCCCAATGTAGGAAAAGCAGAGGGTGAGACAGATACGGGACCGAGATTTCGGTCTGAAAACAATTAGGGACATAAGGAGAAGACTGAGGGCTCCGACTTGTGCTCCCTCTTCCCTTTGAAGCCTGCCTGCTGGGTGTCACCGTTCCAGTGGCAGAGGGATCCGTGTGTCCCCTGACAGGCTTTTCTGCCCAGTCCCTCCTGTCAAACTACAATATCGCTGCTTTTGGCTCATGCTGGCAATGGAAGTGCCGAGCCTGAAAAGCAGACATGGAGCCAGTTTTCCTGCTCCTGTAAAGATAGCCGTTGTCTCCGGAGCCGATGTCCCATGCAGGCACCACTGCTGCCCCGGGAGGGCTGGAGCCAGCTCCTGGGGGTGGGTGGCACAGCCCAGCAGAAGGGCAGGCCACCATGGTGCTGACACCACCGGGACGTGAGGTCCTGACACAAAGCAGGTCTGACCCAGGAGCCACATCGTCCTGTTGCCTTGGTGCAGCCGCAGCGACCGAGCCTTGCTGAGAGCCCGGGATTGGCAGCCCAAGCCCAGCGAGGTGCCGAGGAACCTCCGTGGCATGTCCACCATGGAGCTGGCTTGTGCTCTGCCTCCAGAGCATGTAGAACGACCGGTTTTTCTTATGACTAGGGGTTGTATACAATCCTGTCTATCAGTATCTCCATGTTGTGCCTGTTTCTCTTCATTTAGTTTCCTTTTTAAGCCCATGCTGGAGAATATAATTGTTAGCCCCCGTATTACAAATGTTTTTCTGATCATTCACTTGAGTAAATCAAAGCCCAATGGAATCATCGTTATTAACCATCCATTTGATTGTTCTGTTGGACGCCAACACGGTGGTGTACATTGGCCTGGGGATTGCAACTAAGAAATGAAAAAAAAAAACGCAACCCAAAAGGCTTTTATTCCTCACAGAAAACATCTGGTGCTTTGGGCTGATCTATTGAGACGGAGGCAGGCTCTATTCATATAGTCTGTTGCCTCAACTGGAGATAAATTACACTCTTACTGAAAGACTCTTAATTAAAAGGTGATGGCAAATTTTACTTGCAAAGTCCAAAGTGAGCCCTATAGCATAATAAAGCATACTCAGTACTAAAATTTAACAGTTTGTCTGTAGCATTTAAATCTGTGTTTAAAAAACCACTATCAGTATGACTGTTTAATCAAAAGTATTTTTTTAACACCGTGTTCATTTCTGGAAACATTGATTAGTACATCAATTCTTATAAAAGGGCAGATCAGAAATGCAGAGATAAACACTGTTAATGTTTTTTCCACAGAAGTATGCAGAACGTGAGGCTGGCGGGTCGCGGCTGGAGTGGATGCTGGCGTCACTCACAGCCAGAGCAGCTTCTCTCCGCTGAAGCCGGTGCATTTAATGATAGGAGGGGACTTTGTTTCAGTAACTTCCGTGGTGGTACTGTTTTTCGTTCCCAAGCAGTGCGTTTAAAGACAATTAAAGCTAAGTATGCTGGTACTCTGATCCTGAATATGGAGAGAAAATATATCAGATCTGTCCTGGTATACCAGCAAAGCTGTCCTTCACACATCGACCAGAAGGCTGACGGCACACTGCAGGGTATTTCTGTCCAGAAAACATTGGGTATTTTACAATTTACTCTGCTTGGGACAGCTGTCCCCAGCGTACGTAAATTAAATTCCCTCTCAGTCAGAAGGGCTGGGTAAGTGCAGGGTTTGGTGAGATTCAGTGAGAAGTACAGATGCGTTCAGCAAAACAGTTAAAACATCTGTGGCGTCGAGAAGATAGAGACAGACTTGCAAAACCCCACAGTTCTTAACTAATGACACACTGACTATTAAATAATACAAACTATCTTCCTTGGCTTGCTTTGACTCTGGCTATTGTCAGGCAGTTCCTTAAATTCAGCGCACCCCCTGCGCCCCACGCGCCGCTGGCCCTGGGAGGGAGAGGGTGGGGGGGAGGACCTGGGCCATTTTGCCCTCAAAAGGCAGGGACGGCGTCGGGCTCACCTGAATAATAATCCATGGCGAGGCCAGTGCCTTCGTGCCGGTATCACTGCATGAGTTTCAGTGTTTGCCCAGCTTACATTGGTTTTCAATTTTCTCTAGATCCAAGTCTTTAAATTCCAGTGAGTAAAACAGTTTTGTTAAAAACAGAGGTACCGTTCTTGGACAGAAGACAGAGCATGGTCTAGTAAGCTGTCTAGCAACTTAGAGATTGCTATAATTCAGTCCTCAGCCCAATCAAAGAGGGGACTTTATTCTATTTTCAGTATTTTTAATTCACTTTGGTGCACTCGGAGTTGGTGATTGTCTAAAGAGAAAAATACGTTGGCACCAGCTTCAACTTCCAGCCATTTGAGTATATACCCCTATTTTTAGCAGATGCAAATGGGTCAAACTCAGAAGGCTCTGATTCAAATGGTTTTAAAACATAGCTTAGAAGTATTAATTTTTCCACAGGGTAGCAATCAATTCCCATCTCAGAGAGATGGATTTTACTCATAGAAACCAGAAAGAATAATAAATAAAACCATTTTAGAGAAACACCTCTGACCAGCCCCAGGGGACGTTTTACATCCACTCTGGTTGCTAATTCTTTGTAGTTATCTGAATGACCCTAAAACGTAGAAATTAACATTAAAAAAAAAATTACAGAACCAGAACCAAAGAAGAATTATGTGCCTGTGGGACCACAGACAGAAACTGTGGCTGTGTTGCTCATTACCGACTACTATATTTTGTCCTACCGATTCTTCTTTTAGCCGTGAAGTATAAGCTGCCTCCCAAGGACAGGGGCAGGGTGATAAAAGAAGGAGCAGTGTTTTTCTTCCTTTGGGCTCTCGTCTGGTTTGTGGGCAGCGTTGCTGTGTCCAGGCTCAGGACTGAGTGCATAAATTTGATTTCTCATAGAAACCTTGATCCCTTTAAAGATTTCCAAGTTGCACAGAAATGTAGCAATTACTGCTTTGAGGAATGCATCAGAAAATGCATAGATTTTTATCTGCGTAGAGTTAAGGACACTTGTATTTGTGTAATTAGCACCTGCCAGTCTTCACAGCATCTTATGACCTTCAGAATGGGAATGCAGGGACCCTGAACTGGTTTCTCCAACAAATGGCTATATTGTTTAATTTGAACAGCAGACCTAAGGAGGATTTCAAACCAATGAAAGCTTTATATGGAGAATTGTTGGCAGTATTTTGCTGTACTTTTTCTGCTTGTACCTGCCTCATCCCCACAGTCCTACAGCATTCCCATTTGTTGTTCTGGAGCAGTCTTTTATTCCGGGTCGTCACCATTTCCCAGGCTAAGGTCTTTTTGTTCCTGCAACCCAGCTGCCACCAGCTCCAGCAGCTTTGAGAGGTGTCAGAGGTACAGTTCAAAGTAGCTGGATCTGAAATATTTGCCAGGAGTATTCTTCAGGTGCGATGGTCCGTATCCTGACAGATCAGCCTTGGATTCACTCCATGTACTTGCACAGCAAACAGCTTATCCAGAAAAAAAAAGACTCTCTCCATTTAAGAGAGGTGCATTTAAGCATTGTGCCTGCTCTTCTGATTAACTGCTCATGTCCCTCCATTTTGGACTGCCCTGTGCTTGTTTTAATTCTTTCATCTCCTTTTCCGCTGAAAACCAGAGCACTCTGCGCCGTTTGCTTTTCTGCGCCAGCTGCCGCTTTTCCCAGGGCTCTGAGGCTGGCAGGGGCCGGCAGCGGGTGGGCTGGCGGGCCCCTCTGGATGGGGGTTCGTAACGCTCCAGCTGCCGCAGGAGGGATGTCAGTAGCGTAGGAAGCGACTCTGCGCGTATGGGAGCGCAGCCTGGTTAGAGCTACAGGATCCCTCTGGGACTCTTCGGGATAAACGTGCTGCTCTTCACAGCCGTACTTGCTGAGGCAGCCCAAAGTAACGCCCGAGGTAGAAGTGGCAGCTGACGGGAGCTGAGGGCGCTGAATGTGCTCTCCTCGCGTTCATGAACACTCCCAGAACGTTTAGTTCTATTTTCAGTTAATAGTTAGGATGTTCTTAGACTTCAGAGTATGAATCCTGTTAGATTTCCTTGGGAAAGAAATGGGTTCTCTCGGGCGACATAAAGCTTTTTCAGCGTGTGTGGAGCAAGGAGGCTCCATCCCGCTCCCGACTGCTGTTTGAGTGGACCCTCTTGAATATACCAGCCGCTCACGTGCTCCTTCAGCTCATCATTAAAACACTCCATGTGGCTACTGCACCAGGGCTTCTCAGCATCCTGGGCATTGCAGAGGACTTGGGCTTTTCGCAGCAAGCTTTGGTAGGACAGATGGAATATTTTGATCTTCAGATGTCAGTGTTCCTCTGCCAGTGCTCTGTTCACCTTGTTCTGAATGAAATTTTTGGGTCTCATCTAAACAGAGAGCACAGTGCAAAGCCCAGCTCCTCCAGCAATGACCAGACTTCCTACCGCGAATGTGTAGTTTGTTTGTATGGAGATTTTTAAAATCCGTTGTTTGAGAGAGGGTCTGATGTCAGCTTTGGTACTCTGCTGTACCTGCAGATGTTCCTGCGTTGTCTCACAATGTGTTGTAGCTCCAGTGCACATATTTAGAACCCAGTGCATATATTTAGAAATATAAATGCTCAAAATACTGTCCCCCATGCTGCTGCTTCATTTTCAGTGAGGTGTTCAGAGGATGAACATCTCAACAGTGACCCAGGAGTTACGGATGCCGGGGGAGTTTCCAGCCGTGCAGAGTAACCAGAAGGAGCTTTCAGGCTGTGGGATGGAAGATCCTTGTGGGTTTAGGCTGGTGGTTCATTGAACGTAACAGAACAACCTTAAACCTAAGTGGGTTTTTTGATTTCTGTAAGCGTGAAGGGATGATGGCTACAGGCCGGCAAGGTGTGGGTCTTTAATTGACTTCAATGGGACTGCTCAATTGTTTGAAGTTAAATGTGGGATTTGCCAATTGCAGACATTAAAGCACATGGTTAGAGCTTGCTCTGCTGTCAGAGGAGCTCGGTGGGCTTTTTTTGATCCCTGCCTGGACGTCTGGTGTCTAACTGGAGACTCCTTCTGCAGTTGCAGATCTGCCTCGCTCCACTGCCGTCGCGCTGAGCTCTGACAAATTGTGCGTCTCTGCAATTCTGTCTTTTTCTGCCTGTACAAACACAAAACAAGATGAAACCAGTAAAGTCATTTTCATGTGTGACCTAATACAGTTTCCACAGAGGCACTAATGCTCTTTCCTCCCTCACACCATATGAGTTCCTAATGAGACATTAATGAGACATTAATTGCTTATGCAAATTTAGAGTAGTAGACAATGAGAGTTGTTGTACCAAGAGTTTAAGGGCCATATAACTACTGTGGATGTTCACATAATTCCCATTAACATTAATTGGAGTTTCATGCAGATCAGAGGCTGGTATCTTCAAAAGTTATAAAATAAACTACTGAATACTAATAGGCCAACTTGTAGCCATGTATCTTTCTTATAAGCACTTCATTTTTTATACTGGTTGCTAGCGAGTCATCTAGTGTTAAAATGCTCCAGATGGCACTGGAAGTAGTTTAAAATATGAAAGAATGATTTTCATTTAATATGTGAGGAATGTGAAGCTTTATCCCACGTGATTATAAATAAAATACAGGGGCCATGTATTTTAACCCCTTGGAAACTTCTGTGGGGTGTTTTAAACTTTGCTGGTAAAGTGGATTGAAGAAAAGGTACCAAAGTTGCATTTCTGAAAGTGACTCGTGGTGATGTTGAAATGAATTAATGCAGTGACTGTAGTCAGGGTCTGCTGATGAGGAACTGTGAGAACAGCAACTAAAACTCTTTGACCAACCAGCTATTTGACACATATGCTGGTAGCTCCAAGGCTATCTCGGTTGTCTGCCTTAATAACATCTCCGCTCTCATTTCCATCTCTCCCCTCTCTTGCTGCCCCCATGTCGTTTTATTTAGCACGTTTCCTGCAGCCCGCTTCCCGTGCAGCTCAGTGCATCCTTGGCCATAAGGGCGATAACGCCTCTGCTTGGAGCTTGGTTTTGCCATGACAGATTGATAGACAATCCATGTTCGTTCCCTGCTGAGAAGCCTCGTTTGGCCTGTTTAATGCCAAATCCTTTTAGAGTGAGCACTGGGAGTCCTTTGCCCCGCTCCACTGCGTGCTAACTCAGTGTACACATCCCCGTCTTGTGGAAACGCCAGGGTCGATGAATTCAGCAAGCCAGGCGCAAGCTCTCCTGTATTTATGAATGCTCGTGTGTGTTAGGAGCCTCTGGCCACCTGGGAGATTTTGCAGTTGTCACAGGATCATTATAATGGTAGAAATCCAGAGTTGGGGTTGTGACAGCATGCGGTGATTGGCACCTCGCACTCACCCACCTGCAGACGGGGCACTTGCAAACCTCCCTGGCCTCATCGCCTGCTACAGCCGGTCCACTCCACCTCAAACTGCTTCGTCTGATTTCCAGCCTCTGGTTAGACCCTGCGACGCCGTAATTCCAGGAACAGATGTGTCACTGGGAACCTGAGATGTTCACGAGGTCAACTAAAATCACCTGCAGCACCAGGGGAGTTAAATAGAAGGTTTAGCAAATGCATAAGATAATAAGCTATAATTGTCTCCAAATAATAAATATTAAAAAAAAGTCTAAAATAATGTTATGTATCAGTTAAGTTACTCTAGCAGGTTATAATCTGAGAGAAGGGAAGTGCTTGGCAGCACAATCAAAACATCTCACCTATAGCGGTGCTTTCATTTAGAGCAGCAAAGTCGTGGATTTGCCTCATGTTTCAATGCAGTTAAGAGTTCTTAGAGCAAGAAGATACGGCCATTAACTGTTATTTTCTTAATAATAGCATCCCATTGTTGAGCAAAATGCTTACCCCAGTTGCATTCAAAGCACTAGAAATCCAAAGTTAAGGCAGCATAGAATGGGTTCTCATTGCATTCAGATGGTAACGTATGGCAATTCTTCTTTTTGCAATCCTAGCATGTACTTGGTATGTTAAATGAGGTGAAATAGAAAAGGGGGGGAGGAAACAGTATCTGTGGAAATACAGTACCCTCCATGGCACACTTTGGGTAGTATCAAACAAAGGGAGGGTGAGAAGCTGCGATGTGATGAATGAGCTTTTCTGTGGCATTAAGGCAGAGAATAGTACCTTATGAACAAATATACATATAATATTAAATTAATAATAATAATAGCGATTTTAGGGTTTTTTCCAGTATAGAACATTTTGTAAACAGTAATCGATGAAGCTGTAAAGGCTTGGACTGCTGTGCAAGGGGAAGACTTGCTCTGAGACCTTCAGACAGTCTGTAGTTGGTTTTTTTTTCATTTTTCTTTTCTCCAGCAATAGAAATTAATGGGAAAGTCATAATGACCTGTATACCTGACCTGTATTTGATAGCCCCAAAATATGCTCTATTTCTAAAACATGGGACACTTTCAGGTTATGTGTTTTCCTAGATTTAAGTGAGGAAAGCTGACAAAACAAGGAAATGTTTACATTCCTAAGCACAATAAGGCAATCCTTTCTCTTGGTAAACAGCTGAGATCTCTTTCCCATCTAATGCAGTTACACAGAACGATGGGAGAAAAGTACATTGGAGGGGGGAAAATAAAAAGTTTAGCATTTACTGAACGGAGAACATTACAGCAACTTGGGTAACGACAAAACAGCCCTCCAAGGTGCCAGCTCCGGAAGAGCTGCACAGTAGAGTTCTATTAAAAGGAAAAGAAAAATGAGGAGTTTGTCCTGGATCTATGAAAACTCATTCATCAGGGAGAGGATTAAGCCAAACGGCTCATGAATGTCGTGCAAGTCCTTAGAACATGCTGTAACCACCGACAGTAAGTCGTTTCAAAGACTTCATCTGTTCAGTCCCGGGGTTACCTTGATGCCACGCAAGCCGGATGCCTCCCTGCCGTTTAATTGACAAAATTTTACATGAAAAATACAACTCCAGGCAGGGAGGAGATAAGAAACGAGATTCATTTACAAGAGGATGACAGTGTTTCAGCTTTGCTCTTGCTCTGGTGCTGGGGATCGCTCCGCTGGCATCCAACCTGTGAGACCGGGCGGGCAGAGGGACTGATGGAAACACGGTCGGGGAGGAACCAAGAGCCAGTGGCTGCCTCTCTCCTCCCTGTACCCACCCCCAAAGGGTCCCTCCCGCGCTCCCAAGGATTCGTCATGCCTTTGTAACCTGGGTTTCGTTGCAACAGGCAGGGGCACTTTGATTTTTCTTAGCGAATGCTTAAGGTCTGCTCTCCCCTTTTCCAGATTTCAGCCTGGGGGAATAACCCCACATGCACAGGCTTTTCCCTAACGCAGGGAGGCTGAGGGGCCTCCGTGCTGCCGTCTTACGTGTCTGACCTGCCTCTTCCCATCTCCTAAAAACATTTTGCCTGTGACAGCAGGTTTCACCAGGATGGTCCCCTTTAAGTTTCCATGGTTTTAATATTTTAAGAATGAGAGGGGAAAGAAATTTTCTATTTTTAATAGAGTAAGTGTAGAGAATGGCTAGAATGTGGTTAATATTGAGAAGAGTAATTAAAACATTGAAGAGAAATTATCATGCTTTGATTGACATTATTCACAGCTTTAAAGGTCAGATTGCAACAAACATATAGGGATGAGTGTTAGAATAAAAGATACTTTTAATGGCACTAGTGAGAATTCAGTGTGCAACTGTCATTGATCGCTACTGTTATTATTAGTTCCCTGAAAAAGAACAGTATAAACACTCAGTCTCCAGAAAAAAAGAAAAAGAGGAGAGAGAGAATTTCAGAACAGAGAGGAGAAGGTGGCACATCTGCAATTTACTTTAATTGGTTTTCTGCTCTGCATCCCAAAGTGCACAAATCCACACCCTACTTCCAGAGAAACAGGATGTCATTAGTACACAAACAGCCATTTTCCATCTTTTTCACCCCATGCTCTGCTTTTTCCCCTGTTTCCCTCCGCATCTGCAGGAGCAGCGCAGTGCCTGACCAGAACCGCAGGTGATGCTTCAGAGCCAAATGGCGAGGCTGTGCGGTGGCAGGGGAGCAGAGGAAGGTGTTGCCCCTCAGGGATGGGTTTGAGGAGAGCGCAGGGCGAAGCAGCGTGAGACATCCAGCAAAACTCTCCCGGCACAGACGTGCTCTCCCCAGCCTGGCGAGAGGAGCCTCTTCCTCTCCCTTTTGCCCTTCTGCAGCGTGCTGTGTGTGCCTCTCAGTAAAACCTTTTTCCTTTCGTTAGACGTCAGTCTCCCCGAACTCAGGCGGGTTCCCGGCTGGCTCCAGCCCTTCCCAAGGCGCATCGCCCTCTCAGCGAGCGAGTCTCGGGGCGGCTGCGCTGGGCCGTGGGGTTTGCAGGGCTCTGCCCCAGGGTACCGCTGGGACCACCTGCGAGCGACCTGCAATTCTTCATCCTCCAGCCTCCTCTCGCGGCTTTACATCTCTTACAAGGCTCAGGAAATTGATTTAATTTACTCTTTGGGCAGATAAGTATTCCATTAGTGCTTACTCTGACCTTTGCACACAGCAAGGTATTTGCTTTTCCTAATTCTAGCATCATTAGCAGTGCATAAGTTTTGAAATCTCCTTACACCAAAAAGCAGTAATGGTTATCTGCTATACTTGCTTAATGAGTCATAAAATGAAATGGCAGATGATTTGTTCTACATACAATTAATCCAATAGTTAAGTAATGGCCAGGACTGCTGAAAAGGGACAATAAATCTGGTAACCTAGACAACGTCTCAAAGTATTGGCTTTACTAATCACAATCAATTAGACTTTTTTTCCCCTAAGTTAAAAAAAGGAAAAAAGTTTTAGCTTTTTTTCTTCCCTTTGTGAAGTTTCGATAGCAATTAGGCTCGTCTCTGTCATTCTGAGGAATGCTGGCCGCATTGATCTTTGTTTATTTTAATCATGTTAAAAGGGTTAAGCCAAAGACTCAAAGAGCATATAGCGGAGCGCCGAACGCAGCAGAGTGCTTTCAGCCACTAATGAAAAGAAATTGGTGAACAAGATCAGGTGCGAGTAGGCACTCGGGCCTGTTTCCATGATTTGTGTGTAACAGGGGCTCACGCAGGCAGCAGAGACGAATCAAAGGGAGAAAAACTAAACTAATCAGCTTGGCCAACTATTGCTAGTAATAAGTAGTAGTATTCCTAATATTATTGATCTTGTAATTTTTTATGAGCTTCACTCGTGGGACAGAATCCGATCATTAAAGGCACTGTACTGTGCAACTGTGTGTAGGTAACTGTAAAGTTATTGAACCCAACAGGTTCCTACCTGTTAGGCAGGAAAAAAGTTTGACATCCTGAGCACGCAGACAAACTTCACAGCGGCCGGCTCTGTAGGGAATGCGCCGCCGACCTGGATGTTGGTGCAGCTGGCTTTCGCTGGGACAGTTCATGGTGATACTGTGCTCCTTGCAGTGCATTGCAGGACAGGTTAAGCTGGGCGCGCACGTCCAAAAAGGGTATTTCAGCAGCCAAATATTACTATAACTGAGGCTACAATAGAAGTAAATGAATTTACTGCAGATGGAAACTTAAGTACAGCATCTTCCTGGCTGAGAAGAAAACTTGTGTCCTCCCCACCCCAATCCCACGAGCCGCCTCTCCAAAATTGGCATTAAAATGTGCACGCTTGCAAGGCTGGTGGAAATTTATTAAGCAGATGAATCCATAAATAAACAAACAGCTGGATGCAGACAAAAATGTGTTCCTCTTGTCTGGTGATACTTTATTGCCGCTTTTATTTTAACTGATTGAATTTAACAAATCTGTTGTATACCACATATAAATGACGGTTTGATTCAGACTTTAATTGTGTAAGATTCGCTAGCTCTGTAAATATTTTAAGGTTTAAAAATTACATTTTTCATAACTGTGTGTCAGAAGAATTAGATTCAAGTATTGCTCAGCATTACAACAATGCAGGATATATAAAGGAAAACTAATAGACTACATTTGTTCTCTGGAGAAGAGCAGTTGCTGTGAAGGCAGATAGCTATTTCTGAGAAATGATTTTTAATAACTAAACTGTAGAAAATATTGCTGTGTGTTTCAGCATTACTCCTTCCTCATGCTCTACGTGATTTTACGGTCAGAAAATTTCTCTGTGCTCCTCTCGGTCTCTAATCCTGCATCCCGAGTTTTTTAAAGGCCTCCACCATGTTGCTCTCTTCATTCAGCCTGAGCGGCACCACTCTCTCTCAGCGGCTTTTCAACCTTGTTCCCAAGCCACATGCAAATAAAATAAAATACATTCTTCCCCCCTATTTCTGCCTATTTCACTCTCCGCTTTCCAGCCCCAAGCGAGTTCTGCGCACTCCTTGCCCCTGCAGCCAGGGAGGCAGCTGAGCGCGGAGGGCGCAAACCGCAGAGGTTTGGGTTGTTTGAGCTGAACCAGACCAAGCCTCGGCCCTGCCCTGCCCTGCGCCTTTCCAATGGAAGGTGGAGTCAAGGAAAATAGTGTTTTGCAGGGGGTTGTCGCTTCAGCACATCTTTGGGGTGCGTAGACACTGGCTGATTTCTTCTCATCTTGGGCTTTCCTAAGGTGCTGGACTGGCTCTCAAGCAATCCATTTTATGTGTGACCTTGGTCAAACCACTTAAATTTTTTCAATAATTAATTTTTATATCTGCGCAATGTGCCGTGTTATCTGTTTCGGCCACAATGCTACATAAAGAATTGGTTTTCACCATGTGTGTTTTAGATCATCACTGCCTTCATTGAACCCTCTGAGGCCACACTTTCATTTGATGGGGCTTCAGCAGCAGCGCGGGTTCAGGAGCTGTGATACGACACAGCCAAAGACAGGATTGTGAACCTGCTCGAGGACCGAGTGGAAAGGCATCAGCAGACGGTCAAGACGGGGAGCTCTGAGGCTGAGCTATCAATCCATAGTTCGACACTTAGTCGATACCATTTACTAAAAGGATCTTTGATTCCTAGGAACAAATATTAGAATAACATTGCAGTACTTTTTTCTCCAGGAGCAACTAACAAGAATAATTGCTTTTATAATTTTCATCAACTCCATTAATAACATTTTTTGCTCTCACTTTTAAATTCATCCAATTTTTTGCAAATTGGAAATTTTCACTGCACCAAATGCTGTATTTATAACGTGGGGGGATGTTCAACCTTGGTAATGATCCAACCTTTTAAAATCATCCAAATGTGTGACCAAGAGGGGAACAAAGAATCTCACAGCTTGTCAATGAAAGCTGCAAATTTTCGTCTTCATCTGAGGAATGGCCTGGTTGTGGCTTGTTTTTACGCAGAGGTATTTAAGCTGCATTTGAAACAGAACGTGAGCTCACGTGGAATTGAAATATCCCTCTTATTCCATTTATTCTTTTTGTGCTTGTGCAGCAGTTTAAAGATCCAGAAAGTTTACGCAACGCTGCATCAGGTGTCCAAGAGCTAGAGTTGTTCTCCTGCGCTCTCCTCTATTGTCAGCTGCAAGAGCTTTAAAAGTTAATGTCCAATGAAATTGTTCTGCTTTTACTACCACCTAAATCTAATTTGTTCTGATTTATACCCCTGTAAACCAGGTCAGGACTGATGAAAAACAAGACCAATATATTAAGTTTGTATAGAACGGTTTGTGGACGTAAACATTCAAGAACACACGTTCCAGCGCACCTTATCACCAGGCAGATGTTTATGGAAAATGAAAAATGGGCATAAATGTTCACACAAAACATAAATGAAAGTGGATGGGCTTTGAGGGGAGAGCCAACACGAGGTGCTGAGTTTTGAATGCAGGTTACTCTCTGTAGTTTCGTTTGAAGAGCAGACTTATGCACAGCTGTCAATTTTCGAATCTCGTTTCTGTCTGCGTTACGTTGGGGCTCGTTCTGCAGACAGCAGCCCCTGGAAGCGTTGGACGGTTGAATGGATGTGTCGCCGAGGCTTTCATCTTTCGCACTCTACACATGCTTTCAAGCCACCAGCATTTCCTTTTGCTTATTCCATTTTAAAAATACATTTTCTCCATGAAATCCTATAAATGTATTTCAATTAGGATCTGGATAGCTAACTCTTAAAAGGTTACTACTGCTACCTCTGGCCTTTGGGCTCGTCTCTTCCTTTCCTACATCTTTTCCACTGGCTCAAGATTAGATCGTGAAGTTCATCAGCAGTTTATACGGTGGATTTTAAGATTTCTATTTTACTTGGATATTCTCCATTTGAACAACTGTTGTTTGAAGGGAATTTTGTATTGAGCCATCGTCAGGGCAGCCGCTGGCAGGAGCAGAAAGCTGATGATGGCTCTTAGGAGGATATGGATTACTGAACTCTGAATAATATTTGGAGTAGGGCTTGGTTTCACATCTTCGGGGTGCGAAGTGCTCAACTCATATTGCACACCCCTAGGGCTCTTACAGCCTCTGGTGCAAAGCTGGGATATGATATCAGCTTGTTTCGTCTCGGGTTGGGGTGAAAGGCTGGAAGTGCCGAGGAGCTGGTGGGAATCAGAGGATTGCGCAGAGGCCTGGGGTTGTCTCCTCTGCTCGCTCAGCGGGCTGCTGGGCCGTGTTCGTCGCGAGGTTGGTGTTTCCATCAGCTGCAGCTGAAACGCTGGGTGTGGTGTTGGCTCCGAAATGCCTGCAGGACTAGGGTGAAGGCTGACAGCAGCATGGGAAAACAGCACAGAATTTGTTTTTTGGAAGATGTGGATTCCTGTGGTATAATTAATGTTTTCCCACTCTAATGTATGCAAAGGAGTTGCCAAAGAGGAAGATCCATGAGCTACTGGCTCCTGTTCAGATGTGGCTTTTCAATTTCTGCTGCTCTTTATACTAAACCTCTGTGTTTTCCAGCACTACAAGTCGTTGCATGTCCTGCCTCCCTCGCTTCTGAACCTCAGCATTTCCAGCAGCCGCTCCGCCTGTGCTCGCAGGCTGTTGTTAGCTCTGCCCGCGCTGTCCCACATGCCACAAAGAAGAGACAACCTGCAGCCCTGTTGTCTGTTCAATAGGCACAGTCTGTGAGCTGCAATCAAACATGCCAGAGATTTTGCGTCTCTGCTGATTTTTGCTTCTTCAGGTCCAACTCCACATCCCCCCACTAAGAAATACATAATGTAACTGCACAAATAAGTGTTTAAATCTTCTACCTATGTCTTTAATTACATGTTTGCCTTGAATCATAAAGACAGTCTCATGGATTAGGCTATCCTTGTCCTTATTGACCTGGTCTGTTGGCTTTAAGTGCTTCTCAACTTGCCTTGCTGGATTTATTCAGGCAATTTCTGGAGAAATTATTTTGCAACCTGAATTTGCATAATGGATGCAAAATATTACACGTCTCCTGTAAAAGAAAGATCAAGAAATTTGTCACAAGCTCAGTGATTGCACATTTCAAAAGGTTATAAAGCTGCTAGGTATGTGATAAATGCTAGAAGAAACACTGTCTGCGCTGTAGCAAGAGGGAAATTCTTCCCTGGAGGAATTTTATAGGGTTCCCAAAGCTATGCGGTGACTTTCCAGCAAAGATTATTGTGAAACATTTGTTTTGGGATCAAGTTGTGTTTTTTCAGCTGGGAATCTGTCTTGTAATGTTGAACTGCAACCAGCAGTCAACACTGACACTCGATACAGCTACTTTATGAGTCTATCATGAGACATAAGCAATCTTTATACTTTCCTTTGTTTCTCTTTAAAGGTCATTTCCTTTGCTTTTGCTCAAGCAGACTGTCCTACAGCCCACTGAAAAAGCTGGGACAGGGAGCTCTAGATTGCTTGGGTGGGTCCTGGCTGGAGGCTTCTCTCCAGGACCAGGGGGTCTCCTCTGGCTCCTTGCGGTGAGTAGGGGCCCCACCACAGCTGGACTGCAGAAGCAGGGACCACCGTGATGTCTTTAAAACACTCTCTTGCGTGACAGCTGAGGACAAGCGTGCTTTTTATGACCCTGACATTCCTGGTTAGGGCGTCTGGATCTGGCCTGTGGGTAAGAATAGGAGACTGCAGCCTAGCGCAGTGTAGCGGAGCTCTGACCTGAGCGTTGCTCTGAGGGAGGCTGAACATGGGAGAGGTTCAACATCGGGCGGCCGCTCCATGGAGATGGAGTGAATAACAGAGGGATCATCCTTTTTGGTGATTCTTTCAGTGAGAAAGCTGAGAAAGACAGCATGTTGGCAGCCACTGTTGAAAAGCAACCAAAAATATGTGCGAAGAGATTATTTTCTTTATTGCTCAGATGGCAGTGGAGCCTCAGGATGAGCCCGATAGCGACACTCACAGGAAGGCAGAGCTCCCTCAGCCCCCAGCTAGCGAGGCTCTGGGATCTGCAATACAAGCGAGTCTCAACTGCAAGGTGATCCTGTCGTAAGATAACCGTATAAAGGTACGATTTCAGCTGGTTTTGCTCAGCTTTGCTGCTGGAGGGCCATGTTGGAGCAACCGCGAGAAATTGCAGGGCTGCAGAAAACACTCACTGTGGAGGTTATCGGGTTTTAAACAACGTTTTGCGGTCTGCGGTTACCTGCGCCTTATTGTTTCTGTGTCCACTTCTGCTGTATTCCTTGAACTGCGCAATTTTCAAATTCTTCCCAGCATAATAATGGAGATAGCGTGGGACAGAGTTTGCGCTGCACGTTGACGGCGGTAGACAAGCGAAATTGTAGCTTTCATTGTTTGTGCTCCTGACAGTGTTTGTAAGGTCCCTTATGAGGAGAAGAGAAGCACTGACATTGTTGCAGACAAATACTTCTCTCTAAAAGGGCGCTGGTGAAGTGCTGAAAATTTAACTTCACGTCCTTCCAAGCTGCCTTTAAGAGCTGCACGTTACCATTTTCCCTGCTCTCTGTTCCTTCCAAGCATTTTCCATTAAGCGACCTGAATATTCAAAGATTTGGATGAGCAAAAAAGAAACTTGTTTCTTTCGACATGAAAATGAGAGGGGAAGTTAAAACATACTTTCCATGCTGCTAGTACACATTTCAGTAAAACGTTAATGGTATATATGCCTGACTACTTTCCCGCGGAATAATTTTCATGAAATTGTTGATATTAAAATTCAATATACTGTTTTGACTAAGCATCACTGGGGATAGCACAATCTCTCATTATTCCCTTTTCAGCACAGACATAGCTCATAATATGGATATGCAGATTTTTAATGCAGCAAAGGAATTGTAAAATGGAGCTATATTTCAGCTATCACAGAATTTAGCAGGCCCAGTGAATTACGTCTCGTAGCCACTTCGCTTTCGCACTATTTTTTTAAAGGCCTGTCCTGTGCCAACTCATATGTTTTATATGAGACACAGGCAAGCATTCCCATGAAAAATTGCGCGCACCAGCCTAAAGCTTTGCTTTGCAAATTTAATCTTGAACGCCACCCCAGCCCTGGGCGATGGCTCTGTGCTGTGTGCCCTCCCCGTCCCTGCTGCCCAGCCCGCTGCCGTCGGCGGGCTTGGGACCGCCATCCGGAAGGACCTGAAGTGAGATTGCTCGGCTGGGCTCATCGCTTGCTGAGGAGGGGGCTGGAGGGGAGCAAAATGCACGATCCATGTGCGTAGGGTACATCCGCAGTCAAAAGCAGGCATTTTAGGCTGTTTCCGACTACTAAGGGATGCTGGCTGTGAGTCGGATGCAGAGAACACCACGGGCTGCGTTCACCCAGGCTGCCGCTTGCGATTGTGCTCCCTTGCGTGTGTCCAGTGTTGGCTTGGGATGCCAGAAACCCCCAGGGACTTTTACAAGGAATTAATTTTGCTGCTAAAAATGGGAGGTTTTCTTTGTTTGGTGAAGATAGAGGAAAGGGAAGAAAGAAGGCGATGCCCGCAGTGCTGTGCAGCCACCGGCCAGCCGGTGTGCAGGCTGTCCTGGAGAGCAGACGCGCACAGGGAACGTTGTGAGTCTGCACACAACTGGAAGCTGGGAATTTTCCCAGTGAATCATCATTAAATACCTTTACCAAACAGCTTTGTGCTAAGCTGGGAAGGTTCGCCATTGTTGGTTAACTACCAGAAGTCTCCATTTCCTATGTGGAAAATGGTCTCCAGCTATTTACTGCAGTCCATATACAGATGATTTAAATTGTTGTGTTCTGCGGGAAGCTGTGCAGCCTTTAAAATCACCATTGCTCATGGAGTATTGTGGTTCTGTCTGTCTCACGAGGCTCCATATAGACTTGTCAGTAAAAAATCTGAGCAAGATCCATTCGCTTTTAGTGTCCTTTCTTTATGGCTGATGGATCTGGGGACCGTAAGCCCCTCCATCCTCCAGACTGACTCCCAGCTCCCAGCGCCTGCTCTGGCAGCCGTGAGCTGGGGTTTAAGTTATCGTCCCAGACTTTCCTATCTGGAAATTAGGGGGCACAGCCCTACTCAGCCCCTGTGGCATCGCTCTGGAGGGTCCCAAAGAGGCGTGCAGCATCTTGGCGCTGCTGGGAGGGCGCAGGCAGGGGAGAGCAATGCAGGGAAGCGTCCAGCCCTCGCTTTGTGTCCTGAGGCATAAGCCGCTACAGAGGAAGATGGGCAGCAGAGCTGAACTTCGCATTTCAAGGATTTGGTCTGCCGGAGTAAATACATAGCAATTCATAAAAAACGCATTTTAGATGTTTTTCTTTCCAGGTCAAATGTTGCATAATATCACCATGCATTTGAAGTATCCGATTCCAAAAGCTTAAGTTTTGATAACAAATAGTTTAAAACAGAACTGGAAAAAAAAAACCCAACCATTTGTCCCGTGTCAATTGTATGGATTTTGCAAAGGTCTGGGAAAATAAAACCTTTCCTAATATAGCAAAAGGTAACATTACCGGAGCAGATCTCATGGATGATTACTGTGGCTTTTAGTGACAAGGGTTAACCAATTTAGTAAGCTGGGTCTGACAGAGCTTTGCAGAATAAGTCTCTCAGTGCTTTAGAACTAAATGCTTCACTTGGATTCTGGGAACCCAAAAGATTGATTTTGTTTGCCTTTTGATTAAGAGAACAGGATTTGGACACGAAAATCCAATTAGATGATTGCTGAGGGTGGGAGGGAGGCAGGGAGAGAGAGAGATGAACGGCATACAAATCTCCTGCAACCAGACCTTATTCCGAGATCTGGACTACATCTCCACTGCCTTTCAATTAATTGTAAAACAGCTGTTGTTCCCTCTCTGTGCACTGAAACAAACCAAAAAAAATCACAAAGTTTTAGGATTGCCAGGTGATAATACTGAACATTCAAAAAAAGAAAACTTGAAACCATTGAAAATAAATAACAGGAGTCTTAAAAAGTGAGAGAAGGCAGTATTTTGTTATCTTCAGTATTTCTTGCAGTTAAGTATCTTGAACGGTCTTACGTGCTTCACTGTCAAGAAGCCTTGCAGCAAACCCCATCTGTCTGTCATTCATAAAATGAGATGTTACCATTTTGCAGAACCATAAACTACATTGGGAGTTTATCCAAAAAACAGATGATAAAAGTCAAAGTATAATGATCCAAACACTTTCTAAGTGAAAGACTATTTGAGGCAGCTGTTTTCCTTTATTATTAGAGATAATTATACTGTCACAACAGCAGAATATTAACTTTTTGCGTGTCTGGTTCACCTGTTTATAGAGTGCTATCAACTGCAGACATGCCAGGTGCACTGTGCCAGGAGTGGTGGTGAGCAATAGGCTCCCTGCAGGTCTGGAGATGGCTCTGTTCATGAGAGCGATCAACCACCACATCCATCCGAGAGCTGGCGAAGGCTTGGGGGAGATGTTTAGAAGAAGAAAAGGCTTGCAATGGACCCTTATGACTCCATCCTTGCTGCATAATTTCCTTCTACGTCCCAACCGTGTGTGAAGTATGCTGACTTTTCTTCTCCTGCTAGATTTTTTTGGTGTCTATCTCTGCAAATTCTTGTGCAGCAATCAAAACACTGACCTGTTGGATGACTGCTAAGCTCCTCCGTCTAATGAGGGCTTGTGGCAGTAAGTTCTGTAGACTCATGCGTGTCTTGATGGGGTAACTTGTAACAGCAATACGATAATTGCTATTTCTGTACCCGTAACCTAGATTTAGGAGAAAATGGACAAGACGCTTCCATTTCTGTTCAGAAATGACTTACTGGTGGAATTTCAGGGATTATTTTAGAGCAATAGATAAAAAGACAGCTGAAATACTGTTTTAGTAGATGAAAGACAAATGCAGATGTGAAGGAACCATTTCAATTTTTCATCTGTCTAGTTAGGACATAAATCAGGTAGAATTTTTCACAAGTGAGAGCTGAGCGTTGCTGTGCACTGCTCAATTAACATCTACCAACTTTTACACTAATTTCCTTTTGAACCAAGTTTTAGGGAAATAGCTATGTTTCTCTTTAAGTGTGTCTTCAAAACTTTCGGTGGTTATTGAGCTTGCAACATAATCTCTTGTCTGGGGAATGCTAACCATGATAAACAAGGAAATAATCAGGGCCAAATGTGAGTTTTGGCAGTTGTTTTGGATTTTCAACATTTGGTACATTAGGGACGTGCACAGATCAAAATCCTGGAGGCTCTGTAAACATTGTAGTCCAGAAGCTAATATGTATTCTGAAGCTTTTATTTTCCTTTGTGAACATAACCTGGTTGCCAGTGATTAGTGGTTGTTATGATTTCGCCTAGAAACCACTAACTGCAGTTAAAAAAAAATGTAATATATGCATATCGCAAAGTGCCTTAACAAAAGCAGTAATTTTTTAAAGGTAGAACTTCTCTTTTGCAGTTCTAACTGAAATTATCCTCCATATACCCATGTAAACGTGTGTGTGTACATGCCTAGGAGTGTGTGTATGGGATCCTCAGCTGGCTGGGTCATGCGCGGCATGGTACCGCGGTGTGAGCCCGGCAGAGGGATGCTGTGTGGCCACTGTGCGACAGCACAGCAGGTCACCAGTGAGCTGCCTGAAAAATAACTTTGCTGAAATCAGTGGGTTTGTTTTATCCCTGTTTTGAAAAGGGCTGAAGACATCTGGACCCTACTGGAAAGGAACAAGCCAGACAAGAACTGCTTTTAACACAAGAGAAAAATTATACAGTTCTTGTCTCAAGTACATAATTTGTCTGGTGTGACTCGAAGAAGCCTCTGAAGCTCTTCTCTGTCCTCCTGTGTAAAATGAGGATTAAAAGTTGAACCGTGTCAGCAAATGGCTTCTCCTGTGACCTGTACAATACTTAGAGGTGATACTCAAAATACTGTTTCTGGTAAACTGGGGCAAGTTAGGGCCAGGTGAGATAAAATATTTGCTTTCTTGGATTATGTAGTTTATTGAATGAGGAATGTGTAAAGCGAAATATAAAAACCAAATTCTTTTCTAAAGGATAATGCCATTATGAACTGAAAACTCAAAAAAAGGTCCAAGTTGTTTTCAGGATAGTGAACTTCAAGTTGTTAACCAGGTATTATTACACTGAGAGCACCCAGATTATGCACTGTGTTTTCCCACATTTCTGAGCAGGGGTAAGAGCCAGTTTGCCCTAGGCTTTTCAGACCAACGCAGTTTTATGCCCTCAGCAGCGCCAAGTAAAAGGTGTGCGTGTGCTACTTGTGTCTGTGACATCTTCTAGGCAGCATCTGGATCCCAATAAGAGCTAATCTCCTTTTTGACTTACCTGGTAGACTATGCTTTAAAGAGAAAAAAAATACTACATGTTAAAGAGCTGTACTTACACAGAGGCAGCATTGGAATTAGCTTTTCTTAATTGTCATTTGAATGCAATGAAGAGGCTAACTTATCTACAAGAAGTCAGCATTATTTTACTAAATCAGCTCTTAATTGATTGTGTCTTGTAGTATTGGGCCCATTTTTCTCTTTTTCCTTTGTCATCTCTTATGCAAGTCAATAACCTACCCTCTGATTTTTAAAAGACTGCAAATCACTACGCTTCTGTTATTTACCAGTCATCTGAAACTCCCACCCACTACTTATTCTCTTCTATGTGTTGTACTCGCAATTACCCAGCATATATGTCAAAATAGTTTTTCACATTTTCTTTAAACAGCAGCAATTAATTGCTGTAATCCTACACATTCCAAAAAAGCCTAGGAGGTATAAACTGAGACTTACTCACGTTTGCTATGTGTACATGGCAGATTGTACTGACAATTTAGCAACAAAATTAACTGAATCTATTTCTTAAGCGTTTTTCACTATGGAAGGAATATCTGGATGAGAGAAAAGCCTTCTGGTTAATACAATGTACTTAATATTTTCTGTGTTCAGTAGTGCTATGATTGAAAAAATAATATTCAAGATAATATGATACTGATATAAGTGAAATGGGCACCTTCGTAGTGCTGTTATTTCAGTATAATTAAGGCCTATTGAAAAAAATTAATGAACCTGTTACAAAATAATAATTCAGATCAATATTCCACTGTGTAGCTTTCATGACTGAAGGTTTCTAGGATATTCAAGTGCATGAATTTAATAGACAAACTGATAGTGCAAGTTGGGGAAATACTTCTATACATTTACTGTCATTCAGGCTTACAAATGTCCCACAGCAGTACAAGGCTTGTGTATGAGCTACACACGCCGACCGGCAGCACGTACTCCTGGATCCTGGGAACGGTGTGGTTTCCAGGCTCTGGAAGGTTCTCCAGCCGTTCACTTTGATTCCAGCCAGCTGCCGGACGCAGCGTCTGTCTGAGACCATGAACTTCAGCTGCTGAAACTACTGCACGACTTCAGCTTTTTTTCTCTCTGTAATCGCTGAAACACTGTACACGGGAAAGACATTTAGATGATGAAAGGATCCTGTCTTTTGAATTGGCAGTATATTTAAATAGAAAGAAAGCAGAAAATTAGTTTTTCTCTGGTCTGTTTGTTGCGTATGTTCTAAGAGATAGTTACATTAAAGGAGCATATGCCTTAAGGCCTCAGATGAGATCAGGGCTCCATTGTGCTAGTCTCTGCAGGTGCCCACACAAAAGAAATAGGCATTTATTTTTAATTATTTTCTTTCTCCCCCCCACCCCCCCCCCCCCCCCCCGAAGACAAATAGTCACACCAAAAGGGCAGGAGGAAAAAGAATATGTAGAGATGGGAAAACCTTCCTGTGGGGATAGTGGCAGGATCAGGAATGGAAACCATGGGAGGGACACTCTTGGCCACCAGCACACCAGAGGGTTGTCATGACCATAAGAGCTGGGGCAGCTGCGGAGCGTGGCCGAGTGGGGCTGGGAGAGCAGCTCTGCCAGCTCCTCAGCGCTGCTCCAGGGAGGAGAATCTGGAGCCCTGCTCTGAGCCGGGACTGTTAGCAAACGTAGGCTTTTCCACATCCTTAGCTCCACTAGGATTCACACAATTGCTCTTTCCCTTTTGCAAAACCCCATAGCTGAGCCTTGTCTTTGCGTGCGCCCAGAAGGAACCTGGTAGCTCCAAGGGCTGTGGTTTCAGTGAGGGTGTGCTGGGGTTTGCTGAGGTCTCACAAGGAACGCTGCAGGGCCAAGAATGAAATGGGGACGTCCCTCTTCATCTGAGCTACAGACTGGGTGGCACGGAGGCGGTACCACAGGTCTGCAGGCATCAGTCCTGGAAGTCCTTCAGGCCCAGAAGCCGTGGAGGCAGCAGGGAGGATGGTTATGTGGGGGGGGCATTTCTCAGAAAAATTGCTCGTTACCAATATGTACCTAGAAAAAGAGATTTTTATGGCCAACAAGCATTTTCTAGAAATCAACCATTTATCAGAAAATTCTTGATACACTCTGTTTGTGGCACTTAGCCTTCTTAATCAGAATGTCTTGTTCTTCCATGTGATTCTGCAAAATGATAAACTACTGTTTAATTTTGTTTTTATAATTCCACTGTAAACCTTTCCAAAAATTCTAAGCAACAAAAGCCAACAAAGCAAAACAGCCCTATGCTGTTTTCATTTAAATGTTTCTTAACCAAGCAGATTTCCAGTAAGTAGAATCCAGAATTATTTTGTTTTAGGAAAGCAAAACAAATCCATGAGCTAAATAATCTCTCATTTTCTCCTCCATTTATTTTTTTTTAAATGACTAGGAGAAATCGTAAACCTTGCACTTTCCCTACAACGGGAGGGAGTTCAGCCATTTGGAGGAAACGCGTTAAGCTGATGGCGATGGATTGTACTGGCATTTGCATAAAATAATTTATGTACATACATTTCAGGGTAAAAGTGGAGCCAAAACATTAAAAAAAAATCCAAACTGCTTATTTAGATGTTTCTGAGACATAGATGTCTTTGAATATCCATGCCATTTGTCAGTGAGTTGAGTTTGTGTATTTTATTTGTATGGAGCTGGGAATGTATGAGCCAGAGTAAAAGGATTTGTTTTTGGCAAGGAATTTGTTTCCTAATGTAAGAGTTCAAATCCTGTCACCCTACTGACCATCAGACACGATCCAATTAATGTTATGTTTATTCAATGTTCAGAATGAGTGGAAAAAAAAACAAACCCAAGAAAAAAAGACAAAAAGAAGACAAAAGGAATCTTCTGGCCTTTTTCAATATTTGAACTCTGTCTTCCACTCTGATATTCAAATAAAGTAACAGTGGATATTTAAACAGATTTCAATCCCAAACAGTCCTTGTGTGTTTGTTTAATTACATTTCTGGAAGGTTGCAGTTCTCCAGCAAATCTGGACTCTGTTTTTATAGGCTTCTTGGATTCTCTACTTTCTTTGACCCTGCCATCTTCGATTCAGTTCTGTTATTGGATACAGAACAAGCCCAGTCACCCCTGCTGAAGCCAGTGCCAGCCTTGCTCCTGAAGTCACCAGGGACTGAGCGGTACATCAAGATTTTCCCCTTTATTTCCTCATTCTGAACTTTGCGTTACAGCTCACAGCAGTTGTTAAACACCCCGCCGAGGTCTGGAAGGTGGTACTCGTGGCTGAATGCTGTGCAACGTATAGCAATGTATAGCAAGCCCCTCCGCTTGTGGCCTTCCCTGGTCTCAGCTCCGCTCAGCGCCTGCTCCCACATACAAAAAAGGTCAAACTTGGGCATCTTTAGGTTAAAATCTCTGATGGGATGAAACATATTGTGGCAGTATCTGTGGTGTTTCTCACCAGCAGTTGACTGGACCGATTTCCTTTTAGGACATTAAAGTTAAAAGGTTGCTATCACATTATATGCACATACTTTATGCTCACAATTATACCTGTATTTCAACAAAATAAAGTTCACTAGCCCTTCATGTATTTTTCTTCTTTCTTCATTTGCATGGGGTTTATCAAATTACCCTGGCTCTCTTCTAAAGGTTCTTAACTTCCATTGGAAGGGAAACCCTTTTATGTTAAAAGCACATATCTAGGTCTTTGTAAATGGTATATGTGTTTCCTGCTGAGGTCTGAGTAAACTTCCTCGAATACAGTCTATTAGCATTTTAATAGTGTGCTCGTTCTAGGAAGCCTTTTTGTTTCACTGGCTAAATATGAAAATATTCTGTATTTGCAAAACACTGATTTGGTGCCATTTACCCATCAGAGATGATCCGCACCACATGGAAAGTCAGGCCATCATAAACATTAACAGGAAATAAATAGCTATCAAATGATATATAAACCTCTGCTTACAAATCCACACACTGACACCTTTAAACAGTTTCACAGTTTTCCACTCTATGCTTATATTTGAATTGCAAACGTTGGTAAGCGTTGATGTCTCAATACTTCCAATGCAATTTAACACCTCGCTGTAGGAGCACACACGCATTTTCAAAGCTAGCTGAAATTGGTTTTTTTTTAATCTCCTGGGCAAACGTTCTCCCCAGATCTACTATCTTGTCTTACTATCAAATATTTTATACTCGTGAGATCATTTTGATTCCCCTTTGCCCACACAGAGGAAGATCGCATTCAGTGAAAGATCACCCAGGGAATTGCCTCTATCTGATTCCTTCTGGAAATGGATATGAAGAGGGAAATTCTTCAGCTCTGCAGATCTGCTTGCCCCATTTACCAGTATCAGGGCAGAGATTTCTTTTGCGCAGGCTGCTACAGCCCCACTCTTCCGTGCAGACAGCCAACAAAGAGTGGCGGGTTTGCACCCGTAGGCAAAATAGGTTTGGTTCTGTTGATTGTTGTTTCGCTCTTTGGTTTTGTTGATAGTCTTTGGTAGAAATCGTAAAGGTTGCATTGTCTCTTGGGGGTTCTTTGTTTCAGGCCTATCCAATGAATAGACTGTTTTGTTTGTAGCCTGAGCAAGATGAGCAAATGTGGAAGAGCTAGACATCCCGTTAGCTCTCCTGTGATCTGATGGCACAGAGCCCTACGCATTATATATGAGTTAGAAGATGAATCAAAACTTTGTTTTCCTGTGTCTCTAATTTGTATGAAAAGATATCATTTCTATAGAAAAATACAAGTCTTCCTCTTGCTCTCTGATTCCCCAAGCTCAGCTCTGCTGTAGGCTACACTCAACCTTGAATCGATAGCTGAAATAGAAAGGTCCTAAAACCCATCAAAGTAACAAGTTATACTTTGCAAAAATGACAAATAACTTTGTCCTAGCAGAACATGCAAACAACTTTACAAGCAAAGCAATAAAAAAATGCATTGTTATTGCTTGAATATATTATAACCCTCATTTGAAAAGAATCTCAGTCTGGTTTGAAATCACTCTGTGCATATGTTACAGAAAGTCTAGAGACATTTTGTTCTTTATTAATGAAGCATGAAGAAAACGGTACTGAGCGTATTTTGTTAGAAGTTTCAGCTTCCTTATGTATGCTATACATTATGTCTTCCCTAATTAGACTTTTGTAAATGAAAAGGCTCAAGGGGGGCAAGCAGACATGACTACTTCTGTAATGGCACTGTTTTTTCCCCAAAAAATATTCTCTGTTGTTTGGCACACTTTATCCTGAGATCATCCTTCTGGCAGCCAAATGGAGACAGGAGAAGGCTTGTGAAACAAACTGATCTGTTTGCTTGCAAATATGGAAAGACTGTTGGAAAGCGTGCATGTTCTGGGGCTAGAAAAGGTGGTTTCTTGCTTAGCTCTATTTATAAATGCGTGACATGTAGTCTAGGACCCCTTAGAGAGCGCAGATTTGGCCGCGGTGTGTGTGTCAGGGAAGATGCTGGGAAGATCTCCTGCACCCTGGAGCGAGCCAGCCCAGCTCCTGTGTGACGGCGGGCAGATCTTGCCATGCAGACGAGTCTCTCTTGCCGTCTTCTTTTCTTCCCTCCCCAAACTGTCGGTTCTTCGAGATCATCCCTGTGCTCTTTGGTAGGGGCTGGTAACGCACTGCTGGGTCCCTTGAGACCTCTCCTTTGCTGAAAGGACCCGTAAGTCAAATACTGAGGCTTTGGCCTTAATACAGAAACCTAACTCATTAGAAAGCTAGAGGCTTTGCCCCTGAAAAAGCCAGCACGTTTCTACTGTTACTCCTAATGGTTTTTGGTGGTGTAATACTGAAGTAATGAGAGCTTTGACATGATGCAGGTCAGGACCAGGATTACAGCCAGCAGTTAAAATCTGGCAAAAAGAAAGCTCTATAATGTGGTAGTTCAGGGTCCGGTTTCAATCCTTAAGAAACATTTGGGGGTGAAAAACTCTGATTTGATCTCCTCAAGAAGGAGAAGCTTTTCCGCTGCACAAGCACCAGGACTGAGAGCTCGATGCAGGGCAGGTTTCCAGCTGTGGGGGTCTGAGGCACTGGATAAATGTCAGATCGCTCGTACGGGCGGAACTCCCCACGGGAATGGCAGCGGCAGCGTTGCCTGGAAGGAGACAAAGTAAGTCACTTGTTTTCCAGTTGGAGAAATTATAAATGGGGGGTTCAGGGCCCCGTGGGCGGGGGGCAGAGGGGAGGTGGCCAACTGTTTTGGGGCTGCTGGCCGACCTCCAGACCGGCAGCAACGTCCCCTCGCTGCGCATTAACAAACGGTTTGGAATGGCCACCTATGGTTTGGGTGCTTTTCTGTGCGACATGTAATCCCCGGAAGCTTGCACCTGTGTTTATAATTCAAACTATAATGAAAAAGGAAATTAAAGTCTTTCTAATTTATCAAAAGAATGAAAATTGCATTGAGAAAGGGGAAAGAAAGAGTTTTCACTCTTTTGGGATTTGAGAAAATTAGTCCTGCAATATTTTTTCCTGACGAAAAGGAGTATTAGATATATTAACTTAATTCTTTTGTCCTTTCCTCTTCCATGTTCTAAATTCTTTGTATTTGGGAAAAAAAGGTGCTATTCAACTCTTAAACTGATACTGTATTTCTCATTTTATAGTATTTTAATGCATATTTTATTTTTTCTGCAGAATATTTTTCTCAATAGGAAAAGCAGGGTTCTTATAGATAAAAATAACTGTTCTATAAAAAGCGACAGAAATAACACACAATGAACCTGTGTGAAAAACCTGTATGTGTGAGAGGTAGGGGCGTGTGTGTGTATATATTTTTATATATGAGATAAGTTTTAACATTCTAATTAAGCTAATGCTTAATGTTTGTCGCTCCATACTTTTTTCAAATATCGTTAGCTGATAAAAAAAATTGAAAATTATTCCCTGAAAAGGGTGGAAGTTCAGATTCCGGAGTTTTTGGTGGTTAAACACACAGGAGAATTTTAGGACTGTGGGTTTTAAAATTTGTTATTCCTCTTCCTTGTATGTGTTTTCTAGCTCAGACAACTGTTATTTTTATTGTTTATCCTATAGAGAAAATGGGAATGCAGCATTTGGCTCGGCAGGAGCAGGATGCTGGTGCTCCTGCAGCATCAGGGCTGCTGTCGCCTCCGGCTCAGGCTCCCCCCTGTGCAGCGACCCCGGGAGCTCAAATCGGCATGTGCCGGGGAGTGGGAAAAGCAATCGGGATCCCCACTCAGCTGGCAGCAACCTGAGACACTGACAAATTAAAAGACTTGCCCAGAGGAAATCTGTAGGAAAACTGAAGCTAGAAGCCGGTTTTCCTGAGGCCAGAATTGATGTCTCTGCCACAGGGACTATCAGCGACCGTCAGGGACCAGCACGAGGTGTAAATAATTCTTGGTCTTTATTTCCTCAGCCAACTGGACCTGGGGAAGGAGAGACCTTCCCCCCAAGTACCCCAATCTGCTTTATTGTGTTGTGCTGGGATTTTTGGAAGGTGAGGAGGAGTGAGGAAGGGCAGTTAAGGGTTGCATCAGCCACTGGTAGAGGTGTTTAGGGGGCTGCGAGAATTACTGACCTTAATAAAAGAACAGAAAGCCTCTTCAGGCTGAACACAAAGATGGTGATGTGTCTGTCTTAGCAGTCCCGGGGCGAGGCTCTAACAGCTTTTTGTGGATGACCTCTACAGTATGACTGCTGAAGGAGATGATAGTGGCTGCTGGTACCCCCAGTGACAGAGGGGAGGTTACTGGAGGAGAGCTGGGCACTGTATCAAAAGGACGTGCCCTGCTAGAGAAGAGCGTGGCTGTTTGCCATGACAGCGGGGTGGTCCGAGGCAGGACGGGGCCAGGGCATTGGGCGGGGTGTTGCTGCAGGTCCTGTCACCACAAAGGTATGGGGCTAAATCAGCACGTCTTGGAGATAATACACAAGACTTGATAGGGCCGCTATTTTTACGAGGCAGTTTTCAGGAAACAGAGCCCAGTGATAGGAAAGAGATGAAAAGTATCATAGAAATTTAGTACATATAATCAAAACTTTTATTTCCTCATCTTGGAGCTCTCAATTTATGACCAGAGCTGCCAGCAGGAGGACAGCAGCTCTGCACATGAAGTGACCTTTGCAAACCTGGCTTTGAAAGTTTGCCTTCAGAGGCTATGGAAAAAATCCCCCTTTTCCACTCCTTGGAAGGAGGGAAGGATGTTCTCTGATGAGTAGTATTTTTTCAAAAGCCTCCTTTCCTTAGTGTCAGGTCAGTATTTGGCAACTTGGTTCTCTGGCCTGTCTTACCACAGGGCAGCAGGAGAGGGACCAACCGGTGGGACTGGCACCCCTTGGCTGGCAAGAGCAGGACTGTCACCGGTCCTTGGTCCTGCAGATTTGAGTTGCTTCTTTCTATTGGGCTGAAGTCACGCGTGATTCAAAGCTACAGGCAAGCAACTCAGTAATTTCCCCAAAATACAAGTTTTGAGTGGGCAGAAATTATACTCAGATTTGAGCTGAACTAAGTAGAAAGCTTTAGCCAGAAGAAAATGTGAATAAAGGCATGATGGTTCATTTCAAAATGAAGCACTTCGAACTTTCCTTTTGGGGAAGCATTGAGACCAAAGTAAAGCAATATCAAATCAAAAATCCCACAAAAAATTAAGCTCCATTTCAGGTTCAACATGAAAGTATTTTTAAGATCTTGTGGAAAAGTATGATTTTCTTTAGGTCAACCCAAAATCTACAGCAGTCCTCACCCACTGTCTTGATCCAGCCACTGGATCAAGAAACCAGCCATTGACATTGTTCAACTCTCAGTGAAAGTTCCTCCACTAGTTCAAGTCCACTTGTTCACTTGCAAAAATGCCTAAAAATAGCTATTTCAAACGGACATCTAGGCTTGCTTCAAAGGATCATAAACTAGGTCTTTTGCCTTCATGGAGCCTTCATGACACTGTATATAAAGGCTGGGTCTTCCCTTCATTTTTCAAGGGCTGTTTGCAGCCTTTGGCCAATTGCCTTCTGCTAACTGACATCAGCAAAACCCCATAGAGCTCTGAAGGCCCAGAATTACCTGAAGCTGTCCTGTTCTCAAGGGCGAAATTCCAGGTTACGGCCAGCTGCTCCAATATGCCTGGCTTTGAGAAGACAGAAGGGGATAGAGCTTTTAATGGACATCTCTGAAAATTAGTCTCGAGATTCAGAACCTGGGAATGAGATTTCCGATCCATTTGAACCAACTGAAACGTGTCCCTGATTTCCTCAGGTTGAGGCTCTTATTTTTGTTCTTTGAATCATCCGCCTGTCACGGACTCAGTCTCAGCGCTCAAACTCTGCTTTTAAATGCTTGCTGCTTCTGTACAGAGCTTAAAAGAAAAAAACTGCCCCACCAACAAAAAAGCACAAACTGTGTAAGTCCTCGCTCCTGTACTTGCAAACCTCTGTCTCAGCCTGCCCAGGGTGAAACCGCAGCGAAGGTGCCAGTGCGTGGCTGAGCTGCGGGATGAGGCCGGACCCGGGGAATGGGAATTGCCTGTGTCCCCGCAGGAGATGCTCGTGTGGCCGGGAGCGTGTGCAGGGATACCTGCAGGGATAAAAACAGCTGAATAAAGCTGTTAACTTACAAACAAACGGAACACTGAACTCACCTAAAAGTGACATAATAGAGAAACAGGCAGGGACCATATTGGCATTCAAGTGGCTATTTTTAGCCTGTATTTACTAATTGCATAGGAGTAAGAAAAGTAAGTGTAATTACGAAGACAAATGTTCTTGGTAAGCGGAATAAGCTTTTTCTGCACGTTGTCTCCTTCAGAGGAACCCGTCCATTTATATCTAGCGTTTTTCTAAGAACACAGGGGTAAGCTTACTAAATAGGTAGTAATTGGTATGAAATGGGCAGCCCGTTAAAGCTGAAAGCACTTGTACCTGCTTCCTCTTCATTGTATTTTTTGCGTAATGTAGATCGCAGAAGTGCAATAGCCTGACAATTTACTTGATTAAAACTGACGTTGTAAATATAGTCAAAGGCAATTTGTATTAGAAACTATTTTTGATAAGAAGGTTGTCATCTGTAATGTTATTAGCCTTTATGAGATGAAAGACAATGAAACCCTGGTTTGCATATAATTCAGCTTACTATTTTTTAATAAGGTTTTGTGTATTATCCAACCATGGGTTTTGATTTGCACAGATGGAACCAAGAGCTGGAACATTTTCAAAAAATGTAAATATGAGGTTTGTATTTTGGGCTGGTTTCACTTTTCATTTCAGCAGCATTCATGCAGGCAGGGGAAGTAAAGCAGAGGTCAAAACAAACTGTCCATGAGCTATATAATGCCCTTAGCGCGTGCTCAGGTCTCTCACTGATTTCACTGTCTCTCTCCTGGCACAGGAGTCATTGAGTCAAGATGCAGAACGTATATTGCTGTCCTCAAGGCTATGTTCATATCAATCTTTTTTGGCTTTTTTGTTTGTTTTTTTGTTTTCAAAAAAGCAAACCAAAACATGACCTCCCTCCCCCCAAAAAAACCCGAACAAACCAAAAAAAAACGAACTCGAAAAAAAATTTCTGTGCACACTTCAGAGAATTAGCTATTCCAGACAACAGTCCAGGTTCTCAGCATCATCACGAAGAGCTAAATATTAATCATATTCCACATACTATTGTAGAGACCGAAACAAGCAATATCATCATCTCTGAAAGAGGTACTTGTGAGGCTGTGCAGCAAGCATCTTTCTGTTACTCCCTTATCAGATTTGCTGCATTTATTAGTCCAAGGACATTTTTTCCCAACTGCCAGCACTTCTAATCAAATTGGGAAATATTAAAATCAAGCTAATGGACCTGACATTGGTACTTATGGCTGAGAAAGGCACTGCAAAATCCCTCTCTTTCTGCTGGGTTGACTTGGCAGAGGTAAAAGGAGTAAAACCTTCCTCCCGCCAGGAATATCAGATAATTCCGTTCCAGTTTTACACTCTGAAAGTGCACAGCATACGTATGTATACTCAAGACTTCAGACTTCCACATCAGAAAAAAAAGAACAAATCCAATTTTCCATGGCATAGCAGGTTACTCACTCTGGAACAATTTATTGAATTGACTCACATTGTTTCTCCGCTCCCTGCAAAAGCAGGGAGTCCAGAAAATTAATTGTATATAAATATACAACAAAGATACAAGAAAAAACAACCAAACAAAAGAGCTCCATTCTTTATGTTTGAATGGATAAGCCAACATCTAAAAGACACTCAAGAAACAGGTCTACAAAGCAAGTGAGAACCACTGTTATACCTTTTCCCGGCTTTAATCCCAGCCCAGAAGAGGCCGTTGCCATTCCCTTTGCTGTTTTCTTTAAGGGCTGGCTGTCCCTCAGAGCTGGGGGGGTGAGATGGGTATCTCGCTCACACACCACCACAGGACAGGGGTGACTGTTCTCACCATTGGCCACATCAATGCCTCTGACCTGTGCAGCCACCCAACCCAGCCCTTCGCACGGCTCCTGCTGTGCACAGGATTTGCACGGCAGCTCTTCCAGCGCTCAGGAAAGATGTTTGGTTCCTCAGCAGAGCTGCAGCCTGGAGAAGCTGTTTTGGAGTGGGACATGGAGGGGAGGACTCCAACCTTCTAACGGAGATATAAACTGATTATTCTTGGAGCGTGTAAGTACCCGAATGAAGATCCCTTGGTGAAATACATCTATGGAAATTGGTTTGGAAAGATTTCGCATTACACAGATTTGTGATCAGGTGCCATTCTCATTTCTTTTATTCCTCTGCTCTTTCACTCTTCATGAACCTAGCCAGCAACTTCAGCAATGCAGCTGTGACCCACCACCACCTGCCTACTTAGAAGGAAAAAATAAATGAGACGCAGAAAGTTTCTCCTCATTCTCCTTGTCCCTATCCTCTCCATGTGCTCCTCGCACGTCAGCATTGCTCTGTGCAAGTGTCACTGGTTGGAGGGGGGGAATCAGGCACAAGCATGTGCAAATTTAAGTATGAGCTTGGTAGGACATAGGGGAATGGCAAATTCAGCAATGCAGGATTAAGCAAATAAAAAAAATGAGAAAATGCAAAAGACAGACTGAAAGGGGAGCAATGCCTGGTGCTAAATATGCACTTAAAATGAGTGGCGAAAAATATAAATATTACTAAACAGCTGCTGCTGGACTACAAATACTATGTCCTGTGAGAAAAGCAATCTGCACCTCTTCAGTACACGGTTCCAACATCACCACCTGTTGTGGTCATGAAGGTTGAATTAAAACCTGAACAAGAGGGAAAATGACTACTTAGTATGCCCAGATTTCAAGGCACAGAGGAAGGATAATATCCAAGTCATGTCTGTTGGGCAGAGACCAGGAAAGAGAGGCTGTTGGCAAGACAGCATTAGTTCCTCAATTACAATCCCAGGGGAGATGCCTCCAGCCTTTTGGTTGAGCAGAGCAGCCTCAAAATGTCATTGCCCATGACTGCTAAAAGCTGCACGCTTCACAAGCCATCCCCTGAATTTCTGCTCTGTTTTAATCTTGGACTGGTTGTTTCCTACCCCTGATATGAATATTGAAACAGAGTGAGGTGGAATAGATGTTGGGAATGCTGAAAGGGATACAGGTGAGTTAGGAGCTTGCCTGGGGGGGGAAAACTGTAAGAAGCAAGGTGATGCCGAAGTAACTGGGCGTGAACTTGGTGGTGCAAAGGAAACCAAAGAGGAAATTCAGGCTGCTCACACTCGGAAAAGCTGATTGACAGCAAAGAGGATGACACGGGGTGAATTGATGATAGAACACCACTGAGAGACTGGATTAATGGGTGAGCAAGGCAGCTCATTTTGGGGTTGTCACAAACATAAGATGGATAGAGCGTGGAAATATTTACCAGTCACTGTATTATTTGGGGAAATTGTGAGGGAAGATGATAGACTATGGGAAGATAATTGATTAGAGGGGGCTGGAGAAGAGGAGAAAATGCGGTGGAAATGCTGAGTGTCAGGATCCACCTGAGCAGTAGAAATAGAAATTAAATTAATAGGGTTTGGAAGGAGGAAGAGTTGGAAATAGGTGGAGTAAGAGGAAGGTATCAGAGATATGGGAACAGCACAGTCGGACAACCAACAGAAAAAGAGTATTGGGGAACAGAACTAGTAATGGATAGAATAACTAAAGATGGAAGAAGGAAAAATGGTAAAGGCATGATCTGGCATGAACACATGGAGGGTATAAAATGGAGGATGAAGCTTATAGGCTATACTAGGCAAAGATTTTATCAAAAGAAGATGCACTTGGCAAAGGAGACAAGAAGCTCTCTACAGAACACTTTTTTCATATCTATTTGTTTTTCAAGAAAAACAATAAAGCAAAATTGAAAAAAAATAAGCTTTTAAATGCCACAGCTGTTTAACAGAATGATTAGGACATTATTTTAAGAAAATACCATGCCCTTGTACGTGGAGAAATCTCAAAGGGACTTACATTGTATAGGACAGTAGCTTGACAGTCCTCATGGAGGACAAAAAACCTCTTAATTTTAAAATATGGAATTTAAAAATGAGTACCTGGCCCAGATTTCTGAGAGTACCTCCACACTGCTCTGTATTATCTACTTTAAGAAGAGCTGAAAAGGTTTATTCAAGGGTTATGAAAATTATTCCCTTTAAAGTTATTTATATGTAAACACTCAAAAATCATTAGTGACTTTAAAAAATCTTTTTGTATACTACATTTTTCTTTGAGTACTTGTATATTATGCAAAATATGCAGTGTTTCTGAGCCAAGGGCTTTTGGTATAAATTAAGTGGGTTCTAAACTAAGGCAGATTTGTAAATAAATGTAATTTATTGCACATCTTATGCTTTCTCTCTTCCCTTCCAATCGTTAGTCAGAAACATCTAAAACACTGAGGATTGTTGGACAGAGGAGGACTCTTGACTCCTGCATGAAAAGATTTCCCCCATTTCGACAATTCCCAGTTTGTATTTGCAGGCAATTGTACCAGGCATCTGGATCTCTGATCTTTATGGAGCCAGGAACTTTGAAGGCAGTGAATGACTTCCTATCTGCTGGAAAATCCCGCCCATTCTCACTTCATGAATCTACAACAGACAGTGAGTTCCTTCATGGCGTTTCTGTTTATTCCATATATAATAAGGCTCTGTTGATTTTTGAAGCTCCCGTTGATGAAGCCAGAGCATAACAAGATCTTTCTTGTAGCTTAGATCCTGCCTCTCCAAAGAGCGTGTCATTTGCACAGGAAACTCTGCAAAAGGAAAATGTGTCTCCCAAATTAGTACCTGTCGAGGGAGAAATGCTAATCCTCTCCATTAGCCCTGCAGCCTCCAGCCAAATGCCGAGTGTGTGTGATGCGGACACGGAGGTGGTTTGGGTTGATGGGGGTTTTTTGTGGTTTGGGTTTTTTTTTTTCTTTTTCTGTCAGGTGAACTGTCCTTCCATTTCCCAGGCTATGAAGTGGCACAGAGTAAATATTATCCAGTAGTACCAGACAAGAAATAAAACAAGAAGAAAAATGAAGAAACACACCCGTTGATAAAACATACCAGGCTAAACACAGGCTTGTGGCACTACTGCATGATGGAGCTGTACCTTCAGACCTTCTCAGCCCTTAAAAACACCCTCTTTCTCCTCATAATGAAGGTTCAGTTTTGACAGTTAATGCACAGCTCTTGCGTACACCCAGATGGAAATGCAATACGTTTTGATAACCATATGGTACAACATGAAAGATAGTCAAGGATAAAGATTATAACAACCCAGAAATTAATTTAGTGTTGAGCTTGATCTGGATCCCACTAAACCCCAATGTAAGCTTTTTCAATGGTGTTTGGCTCGGGTCTTTCTCTGCTCTTTGTGTGTGACTTAAGGTTATTTTTCAAAGGTCAGCATAGCTGAGCATAAATAATAGATGAACTTGAAGCATTGTCTCCCTTTAATTCTGCCTCCAAATCACCTTGGGGGATTTCAAGGGGTTTCTTTACTGGTTTGCTCTACCTAAAACAATAATTAGATAATGCTCCACTTGCAATTGTAATTTCTGCTGGCAGATAATGAATGGTGAAGTGTTCCTCTGTGAATGACCAGGTGAGACTGATGATATATCTGCTGAAGTGAAAATATAGCATTTAAATATAAAATTAAGTACAGCAGATTATAGATGGGCTATGATTCTAAGGTAGTCTGTATTCTTTGCAACCAGGAAAATAGCATTGGTTATCTAGAAAGCAGGTAATTTTTCCCTAGGTTTTGGAATACCGGTCACTTTCAGATGACTTTGGATCCTTTCTAAGAGCAAGGTGTGGTGATAAAAACACAGGCCTTTAAAAACAGAAGACAGGAGCATTGCACAGGTGAAAGCAATTGCCAATAAAGAAGTATTAGCTGAGTAAATATTACCACCCAGTTCCACTAATTAAATGCTTTGCTAAACACATGCAAGCACTTTTATAGATACTAAACGTGCAGGGGAATGCCAGCTGACTTACTGGATTTTTATGTCGTGTTTCCTGTTTTCTGGGCTGAAGTCTCCCCACAGACAGAGCTGCTTTGTGGCAGGTCCCTGCGCCCTTTTCACAGCGGGCCTTTTACAGCTGGAATCACACCTCCTGTGCATCTGCATGAGCCTGGGGTCGGGGCTGGGGATTCTGCCCGTTCCTCTCTCTCTGTCGCAACCCCTCGGTTAATATTCTGTATCTCCCAGCTCACCCCTCCGGGCGCTGCGGGGCAGCAGCCATTGCCCTGGGGAGGAACAGCCGGATGGCTGAGGTTTGGTCCTGCCGAGGGGACCACCCTGCCTCTGTCGGTTGCCGTGACCGTGGCACTGCCTTTTTCCCTGGAATGTCTCTTGGACACAGGTTCCCCTCTTTGTTTTTGCCTCCTGTTTTCAGCTTGTCTCGGCCCGCCGGCCCGGCCTCCTCCGACCGGCGCGGCAGGCCCAGCGCTGGGGAAGGGCCGCCCTGGACAGGAGCCAGCGTTTTGACTGAGAAAGATCGATTTAAATGGATGTTCATCAGAGCGTAATGATCCTTGTTAGCTCTGCGCCGGGGGCAAGATCGTCTCCTGACACCTCTGCGGGTATTATCACTCTGCGGAGGTAGAAGACAGCAGGAGAGATCCTCATCCAAAATGGGGTTTGCAGTCTGACACCCCGGCCCTGTTATTAATCACGATTCACCGATCTGCAGACAGATTGCCTCCTTCCACGTATTTCTAACATGAGATATTCAGAAGGTCATTGGTTATTCTTTTCCCTTCCAGTTTTATTATGGGCATTTATTGTTCCTGAGAATTTCTAGATTTTATTATAGATGCTTGTAATCAGCTTGCATGCTATCTTCTAGCTCAGTAACTAGCAGGGTTAGCTGAGGCTGCCTATTTTCGGAGCGCAGACAGTGTACCTACCGCCCAAAACACACCAACAAACTCCTTCCCAGTAACCTGCATTTCAGGGAGTCATTTTCTACAGCGACTTCAGTTTTCCATGGAGTCTCATTACTGCACATTTTTAAAGTCTGCACAGATGCCTGAGCAGGCGTTAGGAACCTCAGAAAATCCAACCTTTAGTTTTGTACTTGGTGTGACTGGACTTTTTGCAGTATATGATAAGGTGGTGAGACTAATTGCTGTCAGAGTTGAATTCATCGGAGTTCTGCAAAACATACAGATTTGTGTGTAGTGTGGCAGTGGAAAACGTTATGCTCTGCATGCGAGCGCTCGCAGATTCAAGTGTCATCCAATTCAGAATTAGAGGTCCTCCTGAACCTGTAAACTTTTCAAAGCTATTAATTTTTTCTATTTCTAATTACATATCTATACACCAGGATCGTGGTCCGTAGTGCTCGCCTTTCTGCATCAGGGGTATGTTCAAAAGGGCATAAGTATACAAATGGTCGATAGGATTTGAGCACCGAAATTACTTTCTTTGAAATCTCTACCTCCCACCTTCTCCAGGTTTCTTTGTACATCTTGGTAAAAGAAAGAAGGTATAACAGTCCTTTTTGCTCCTGTCTTTTTTTTTTAAATCAACAGTTGAAAGTGATTTGCTCTGATTAGGCTCTCAAGAGTGCTTTACGTTACAAGATTGCTGGATTTAAAGCAGCGGATGAATTTTCTGTGCCACTTAATCCCAGCCGAGTACACATTTTACTTTCTAATCCTGAAAGACCGGTTCTCCCTCCCAGTCTCTGCTGTTGCTCCTGCTGCTGTGATGGTGTTGTGGTGCTGCATCGGGTGGCGACTGCTGGGGCTTTGCAGGACCACAGGTGGTATTTTTGGAAAGTTAAGTCAAGCCTTCATTCTTCTGAGGTGAACACGTGAAAATTCCCCATAATTAATGGCGGATGGGATTTTCAGCTCTCGCGTTCAAAGCCGGGAGGACGAGGGAGGACTCCGGGTGCGGGGCTGCCCATCAGCGGCACCATCTGCTGCCTTTCCTGCAGGGCTGGCACGGAGCACGCCCGGCTGAGGGGCACGGGGGAAAGCAGAAGTCCCCAGAGCAAACTGGCTGTCACAGGGCCATCGGAAAGCAAAAGGAGGTTTCCCCTGCATTTGCAGATTTATGGTGGGGGTTGGTTTAGTCCCAGGACAGTCTCAAGGTACTCAGTAGTTTTGTACCCTGCCCTCCACCCGGCTCAAATAAAGCCCGTGGGCCCTGTGCAGTCTTTAAGGTGGAAGGCAGGACTTCAAACTTGCAAACTGTAAAGTCATAGAATCATAGAATCGCCTAGGTTGGAGGGGACCTTTCAGATCATCTAGTCCAACCATCAACCTAACTCTGACAAAACCCATCACTAATCTAAACCGTATCACTAAGCTCTATGTCTACCTGTCTTTTAATACCTCCAGGGATGCCGACTCCACCACTTCCCTGGGCAGCCTGTTCCAATGCTTAATAACCCTTTGAGTGTAAAAATTTTTCCTAATATCCAATATAAAAAGTCCTTCAAGATGTGACAAGTGCCAGCGTACGACTGCATGCATTGGTGTCCCGAAGGCTGGCAGCGCTGTCCTTTGCACCCAGAGTGCTCCGGGGAGGTTTAATGTCTTCTGATAAATGAAAGGCATTAAGATATGTCTCCTGCCCTTTGAAGATACAACCAAGAAATTTCACTTAGCTTAAGCACAGTATAATGGGGTTGTTATTCCCAGAGATTACCCTCAAAATATGCCTTTTTAATGGCTTGAAAGTGCACTGCAGAAAAGTCACCAAAACGGCTTGGTAATAAACCGACATTTCTCATCATACAGCAGAACGGGGAGGCTTAATTTCTCAGTGGTTAAATAGTAGCATTAGCGATGAGCTACTCTGTGATTTTGTTTGCAGGGTGAATGAATTTCCAAATATATTTTTACTGAGGAAGAGCTAGCTCACCATTACTGATAAATACATGCAAATGTTAGAGTCATAATCTTCTTTAACCAAATAATGCACAATAATTAAGTTTTAAATTATTGATGTTATAAAAGGCAAAACAGCCGCTAGGCACAGGAGTTTCCATGACTTCAATACCGAATAATGAAAACTCTTTTTTCCCATTTTTGTCAAGTGCGTTATTAAAATGCAATTCTTCATTTTTTTTGTCTTTTGAACTTTGAAGTCTATTTAAGCAAGGCCATTGGGGAAAAGTTAATTAAACTGGGAAAGTTAGCTGGCATATTTACCATTTCAGGGGACAGACTGTATTTTTGCAGAGAGGTGAATTGAGTTTGCATTCAGAAGAGTAACCTATGCAAAGTCAGCCCTGAACAGCAGCAAACCACAGAGGCAAAATGTGGTTACTGAAAAATATGTTCGTGGCTAGAGATGTTTGTATTTTAATTTCATCTTTAAGACTAGTCAGTCTTTTTGTATGTTGATAAATAGCTATGAGAAGCCCACTTGGGTTGTATCTGTGGGATAGCATTTCCTGTACAAGGAAAAAGACAGTTTGGGGTACGCTGGCTGTTTTGTTTAGCATAGAAAAACTGTAACAAGGCTCAAGAACTGGAAGCTGAAAGCACACAAATTCAAACCAAATTAGATGCTTTAATTATGCAACCAAGTACTGAAGAAAGGTCTGAACTCTCCATCTCCAAGTGTCTTCGTGTCTGTAACAGAGGAGTCCAGAGTGGGTGGCCAAATGGCCCCCGGGGGACTGTGACCAGGATGTGCATGGGGCATCCAGGGAGGAATAATATTTTAAGATTTATGGTGCAAAGCTATAGAGTTTGTGGCAGCTTGAGAAGGTGGGATCTGGGACAAAGCGTGATAGCAGGGCTGTGGCAGGGTCTCACCAGCTTCTTGTTCACAGCCCTGCAAATGAGCAGTTGCACGTCCAGAAGCACCAGCCTGCCTTGGGCAGGATGAGGCGACTGGTAGGAGCTGCTGGCTTTCCGACGGCAAAAAGGCTCAGTGCCTGGAGACAGCGGGCACAGCTATAAATCTCTCATGAGAAATAGGTAACGTGTTGGGAATCTTTGACAAGTTTAATTTAGTAACCATGCTACAACCTCGATGGGGGTTTTGTTTGTTGGAGACTTGTTTATTTTTTCTTTATTTTTCTTCATAAGTCTGCTAAATTATTTAGGGACTGAATTTTAAAATTAGAAGATGCGGCACTAAAAAAGCGATGAATATTTTATGAAGGGTTCTGGGATTTCATGGTATCAAAATACATGTTGCAGCCTTGGAGGCTCCAGTATGGAGCCACAGGAGCCCCTTGCTCCACTGTCCGAGTCGCGGTGCCCGTCGCAGCCACAGCAGGGAGCGGAGGGGTCCCTTCGTCCCCCGGGGCAGGAGGGAGCCCCATGGTGACTGAGGAGCCCAACAGCTGATCCTCCTCATGTCAGGTCTCAGCACTTTTCCTTTTTGGTGGTAAATGGGAAAAGAGTGTTTTGTATCAGTGGAGTTCCTGCATATTTTGAGAGTGATTTTTAGATGGCAAATGTGAGGCTTGTTTTATATACACCAGGGGAGAGGGAAAGGGAGTTGCAAAAGCCGCTTGAGAGTGCTCCAAGCAGCACCATGGGATCAGCAGCCGCTGGAGAGTCCAGGGGATGGTGGGGGAGCAGGACCCTGCGCAGAAACAGGAAGCACAGTCGGGTAGGGACAGAGCCTGGGAGGTTTCTCTGCAGAGAGAGGAGCAGCAGGAATAAAATGCCTGAGCCTTTCTGGAGGACGACCAGCGGTATCCTGGAGGGGTGTCTTTGAGCTGGTCTGTCTGTACCTCGGTGGATCCCTTAGCGACCTTTCAAGTCAGACAAGATCTGCAGTGAGTACTAACGGCTACAGTCAGGCTTTCTCCAGCGCAATTTACCCGTGTCTAAATGTATGTAAAATAAGTCCTGATGACACTTTTTCTTATGAATTAGCAGGTCTTGCTGACACAAATCAGGAACTCAATACAATATTCAGCAAGCGCATTAAATCTCCTTCTAACATGCAGCATGCTGAGACACTCTTCGTTATTACCTTAAAGTACCAGAAGCTGGAGGGATGCCAGCTTCTCCCCTCTGATGGCAACAACAATGACATAGGCAGAAATAATTAGCTCTCTGCTACACGTCTGGCATGGATGATGCTGTTCTTCAAAGCACATTTCTCTCCCTTTAGCTGCTATGCAGAAATCCTTGATAATTAGTCAGCTCTTGGTGACACTGCAACACTAATAAATCCTGAAGAGCTGCGTTTAATGTGTTGCGCAGATACACAGACCCGGGTATTGTAAAGACAGTTGTGCTGCCGATGGAGCCTGAGCCAGGGTAACAGCACAGCCCTGCTGCGGCCGAGGGGCTCGGACACTTGCCCACACTGAGGATCTGCCGGTGCGGGCAATGGCAGAGCAAGTCCTTGTCCTTAAACCTGAGAAAGAAAGAGCCCTTTGGGCTTCCTATAGTCTTTGACTACAATAGTTGAGAAGAAAATCTTTTCTGGCAAAGAGAGCCTATTCTGATTCAGTGGATTTTTAAAGGAGCTAAATTATCACCCCAAAATACAAGCTGAAACTTTTTCTCTTAAAGTTTATCAAAATCTGACTTCTCTTTATTTAATTCCCTGTTTCATTATTATAGACATCTACCTTTCCTGCTTTGTTTTGCAAAGCAGGAGACCCACGGCTCTGGGCAAGGCTGATCTTGGTGGGATGCTCTGGCAAGAAGCGCTGGCAGCTGCCGCTGCCTGGGGCCCTCGCCCGCACGAGCGTCTCACTCCCTGCTGTTGACCAGGCTCTGGGGGCCGACTGCACACCTTTCTTTTGTTGTTTTTTCAGGAATGGGTCTTTAAGAAAACGCTAATGAAAGCTCTGCTCTGAAGGTCCGATTCTGGAAAGAGAGAACAATTTCTTGCTGAGAGATGACTTCACAGAGTGCATGCCCTAGGACAAGTAAGCTTGCCAACTCATAAGCTTGGGGTGAGAGAGCACCTCAAGTGTACCCAAACACGTCTTTAGATAGCTAAGGCTGTTTGTGGGAATTCTTCATTACTTAATGCCACAAATCAAAGCGTCGTCTCATAGCACCACAAAACAATTCCCTTGGCCATATCAGGAGGAGGAGTTATTTTTTTCTCACCAAATATGTTGCAGTTATAATCTGTACCAGAGAATAATTTATTTCTCCATTGCAATGCTGGAGATGCTTTCTTGCTTTTACAGCATCAATTTCTCCTGCCATTGGCAACTACTGTAACAAAGAACAGGAAATGGTTTGAAATGTGTCCATCCTACTGACATGGATTGTAATGAGAGCAGAAAGTGGGCCAACATTAGCTCTCATAGTGTCAGTAGCAGAAGCCTAAGTGCCAAGGCATTTTAATTAATTATGTGCTAATAGTCTCTGGGCTGATGCAGCGTTCAGCTTACTCTATGTGTACAAGTTATACTCATCAGTTCCATTTTTCCTTTCTGAATAAAAATTAGCAGTAATCCTTCAATTCTGTGGAAGCCTTCTGTTGCAATCCAAAAGTCAATGCAGCATTCAGGCTTCATATGTACTTCACCATTCCCCTAGGCCGTGTTTAGATGGCATTTTTAGGAAAGTTAAATACCATTAGTGTCCTGTGTCCTGCCTTGGCACAGCAAAGTCACCCCAGAGCTGCTATGGGAAAGGTTTACAACTACTCTGGGGCTCCAGGCAGCCAAAACAGCAGAAGCACAATGGCAAATAGGATCCTAATAGCCAGAAATTCATAAGAAAGATTTTTATTTTGGCAGATGCTTTTTCGGGTTTGGGTTTTTTTTAATGTCATCTCTTTCCCTATGGAACGGCTGTATTGGTGTCTTGGCGTCTTGGCGATAGACTGATGGAAAGTCCCTTGTTGCAGTGAATGGAGGGATGTCCCCTCTGGACCTTTTTCCCTGTGAAACCAAGTATTTCAGAAGTGCTTGGACTGATCTGGAAAACTCTTAGTATGATTAAACATAGAATTGGAGGGAAAGCAAAATCTGCACATAGTGCTGTGGCAAAGTCCCTGGAATTGGTGGAGGTTTCTCTGGTAGAAAACAGTCCTGGAGGAAGGCAGCTCACTATTCAAGGCTGATTTGGAAGGATTTGGGAAATTGCTGTCTGGCTTCTGTTTTAATTGTTGTTTAGCTGTAAATACTCCCTTAACCCGGAGTGGATGGCAAATATCAAAATCAGAATAATTAAATGATTGCAAGTACTAATGAAGTTCCTAAATAAGCGAAGACATTCAAATGCAATAGGCTTTAGAACCACGTCAGGTCTTTATGAGATTGCAGCTTAAAAATGAGATACACTTTTCTCCCAGCTTAAAAATGAGGTATACTTTTCTCCTAGCTCACCGGCGCACAGCTGTTTTCAGACTAAAATAGCTCTTCTGTCCAGGCGGGAGAACACTGCAATACTCAGGGTATTTAGTAATATAGTAAATGTACAATAGTCATGGTTATTTTGACTATTCTCTCTCCCACTTAGTATTTATTTTGAAAAGACAGATTGTAGCTTTCTGTGCAGGTTCCATAAGATAATGTGTGCTATAACCCCATTTCTAGATTACACTCGTAGCTTTCTCATGCAAGATCATGTACATACAACCCAAAAATAAATTCAAGCTCTTTTCTTTTGGTGGGCCTACTTTTGGCTGGGATGAACACAAAGAGGGCTCTGGTTAAAAATCTACCTTCCTGATCCACATATTCATTCCATATAAAATAAAGTCTCTTTGACTTTAATCACACCCCTACCTCAAAGACCGTGCTTTTCCCTCTGGGTACACAACCCCCCTGTGCTTCCATTTTCTCATGAGCACAGGGACCTTTCTTTCCATAGAGGCAGGCACGGTTTGTGCCAACGAGACCCTGAGAAAATCACTGCCCCACTCATTGCGGGAGAGCTGTAATTTCAGTTAAGGCTGCTCTCTTTGCTGCTTGAAATGAAGATGAGTAGAGCAGGAGGCTGACTTTGGAAGTTTCTAGTGGTAAATATCCGGAGACTACTATCCCTGTCAAAAGGGATGGATGTTTCAACAGCTAGTCAGCCAATTTCACGCTAAAATTAAAGTTGTCAGTCATCAGGTGGCCTGCTTGGTAGATAAGTGATATTGCAGTTTCACATACCCAACCTTTTTCCATTGGTCAGAATTTGATGCAGAATCCTTGCTGGCATGCCATTGACACATGAAATGTAGCAATTATTGCTAGCATTTTTATTCTCAAGGTTTTTTGGCACACTGAGCTTAGATTCCCATTTGCTCGGTTTAATACATGTAAACAATCCAATTTTTCATCAGTTCTGCTCAAGAGCTCATCAGTGACTGCATATGGGTGTAATCAAGTAAGCATCGTTTACTAAATTCAAAGCTTAGTTCTTTCGTTTCCGTCAGTTACCACTTCTTTTTACATTTCCTAGAACAGCTCCGCATTTTTAAATAGCATTAGTCAGGATTCTTTTTTGTTTGTTTTACTCTTACCGATATAATTCCAGTTCTTCTTTTTTTACTGCTTGAAATGTAATTCTACTTTCCCCACATAATTTCTTTGGAAAGCCAGATGGACAGAAGTGGTCCCATACCATGCTGAAATACTCCATCTTATTTATACAAGATAAATCTTGGTCCTAAACAATTCTGAAGAATGTGTTCATTATATAATATCTAGTGAATTTGTCATTCAACTCGCTCTTATCTCATCTTTCATCATTCTGCTATTCTTCTCTATACACATGTACTGGAAAAGGGAAAAAAATAAAAGCTGTAGAGAAGGTGATGACACGAATCTTGTGACATGGATGAATTTGTCTACCACTGTTTTGCGCCCATGATGACAAACAGATTTTTTTTTTCCTTACCCTTTTTTCCTCTTCTCCCTGAAGTATACAGAGCTCCCTCGGGTTAAGCAGAAAAGCTGCTTGGTGGCACTGCTGGGGAGCAGAGCACGACGACTCCCAGCTGACTTGCCGATTTTCTGTGCTCAGGATTTCATGTGTCGAATTACTCCTGATGTGCACCTCCGGAAATTCATCCATGGAAAAAATACATATATTTCATCAGGAGAGTACACTATACTTTTTGGGAACGTGGATTCCTAGCAAGGTATCTGTGGTACATATCTGATATCTTCACTTTATTCAGGTACGGCTCTTCAAAGCAGCCTTTCAAAGGGCAGAAATCCCCAGTGTGGTGCTCAAAGACTGAGGCTTCAAGGCAGAGGGAGTGAAAAACCTCCCGCCGGAGTTAGACATCTCAGCGGACATTGGCATTTCTGTCTTCTTCTGCAGTGCCTATTGCTGCACTGTTGTGCTGATCACACCCATGAAGACAGACTGTACTTTTCATTTAGTACAATGGCAAAAAGCCATTAGCACCAAGACGGTGGCTGATTTTTTGACCCCTTTGCCTCCTTTGTCTTTCGAAGCTTTTTAGCTTGGCCTCTTGTGTTCTCCATGCCACCACCAGTCTCAAAGACCAGAAGAGCGGTTGGGCTGTGCAGCCCCAACAGAGCGGCACAGTCTTTCTGCCCACGCGTTCCTCCCAGCCCACGTCCCCAGCAGTGAGCTTGAACACCAGAGCCTGTGCCCGGGTGGGAGGAGAGGTGCTGGGACATCTCCAAGAATTTAACTCTCTGCCACAGATATTTTCACGCACGCCTGGATCCTCATTGTCCTTAATTGAAATCATCCTGTCTTCGCTTTGCTCATTCTATCCTTTGTGGGAGTTCTTTCCCCTCCCTGTGCTTTCTGCTGGCATGTTTGCAGCTGAGTGTGGTGTTACGGGAACCAGCACATTGTCTTCCAGTTTTGTCTACCTCTTTGAACTGAAATATTGAACCTTTTCCCCATAGGCCTTCCTATTTCTCCCATTTACTGCATAAATGCTGCATAAAATGCTGGGATCTCCTTCATCTGGACCCAAATGCTTTGTGATGACTATTAAGAGATATCTTACAAATTACAAATTATCTGTTCTATTGCAATGGTAAAGACTTCTGCAGTTTCACTTTTTTCCCTTGCCAGGGACAGAGAGTCTCCCCATTTTTACTAATTTTCTTGACTTTAAGGTGTTTGAAATTCTGCTTCCAACAGCACAAATTAAAAACTGAGTTAGAAAAAGCACACCAGTTCGTCCTGTCCTGTAGGATCAGACTCTTCAGCTGACTTTGATCATTGTTTATTTATTTGTTTCACCATAGTTCCTCATTTGATCTTACTATTCTCATGTTTTATTTGACAGGCTGTTGTGCAGGTCTGCTGTTTCACGGTTCACTTACAGTAACAGGCAGGAAATTATGTTGTCTCCACAATGTTCAGAGTTTCCAGATCTGAAAGGTCATCAGTAGGAGAGGTCTTTGTGAGGAAGTACGTAAAGGTGTGGAAACGATCAGCTAAGTCAGTGTCACTGGTTCGCAGCGGGCACCCAAGAATAGCCATCCCTCATGGTTTTAAGAGGGAGGAGGAAAGACACCTCATAGCTCGTGAGTTTCCGTATTAAGCAAGAACAGTGTTGTGTCAATTAGCAGAAGTACAAAATGAGGTTGTACTTTTACAATTACTCATGTTCACCAGTCAGTCCTAAGGCCCTGATTCAGCAAAGCGATAAAGCTGCAATCGTGCTCTCCCAGCAAGCCTCAGCATCCCAGTCACAGCACAGGCATCTCGAGAGCACGGCTCTAACACATGCCTTCATTTGCTGTCATGATTAAAGAAAAAAACCTGATCCTTTTGACTGCTTCTTAAAATAACTTGAGGGCTTTTTACCTGGAGAATTTCTTGTGGGGGCATGGTACAGCCAAACAGCAATGTGTTTTAAGAGTCCTCATCTCAGAGATGTGGCCGTGTTGCAGCATTGTAACCATGGTAGAGTCTTTACTGTAATGTTCTAGAGGTCAGGTTGAAAACCCTGGTTTGCTTCTTAAATCCTATGTTTATAACTTGATAACAAAGCATTTTTGAGCAATTTTTCATTGCAGTGGTTTGTTACTTAAGTGATCGCACAGATAGTTAATTCAGCTTGAATGTTATGTTAAGGAAAAATCATATAGTCTACAGAGCAGTATGGTTGAAAATCCTTTTGCAGTAAGACACGAACATAGTATTTATAATATTGGATGAGCTAGTCATGTAAAAATGGTAAAGTAAATGTAGAAAACGACCATTCTTTTATGCTATTTCCTCCCCAGTCATTATTTATGCACCTGTTGTCTTAGACTCCAGTTATTTGTTTAGTAACTGTAGCTGTAAAGGTACTTTTACCTTTACAGATTGTTCGGCTTGGATCCAGAACAGAGTGAAAATAGAGCTTTATCTATTTATACTATCTTATATCAATAGGCTAAGGCAGACATTTTTTTTGTCCCCCCCCATCTTTAGCTATGGAAAAACGTTGATTAGTCAGAGGAGGTGGTGAACAGCACAGTGGAAAGTTCTTACGCATAAACTCTGGAAAAAAATGTGACCTTAACAAAACAGAATTTGGACACACTTGGCACCCTGTAAATAGTTTGGTTTTACAGCTGCTAAAAGGGTGGAAGAATAGATTGCAGTCCCTGAGCTAAAACGCTGCCAGGGCCAAAATTGCTCAGGAAAGTAATAAGTGAAAGACCTTCCCTTAAACCCCCTCAACAGGGTCTCGGGGGCCATAGGAACAGGCAGGAGGGTGCTACGGTTGCTTCCACATGTGGCTAGGAGTGTCTGTCAGCTGCAAGGCCAGTGTGTGGCCACAACTGCTACAAGCAAAGGCGATTAAAGTGCTCGGGACCAGAAGATGTTCTTGCAACACTGACAATGGTTAAACGACGTTAAAGTGTGTTAACATATGAATACAGTGTAGGCTCCTTCTCTGAGTTTCAAATGCGAGAGTGTGAGGTGGACCCCACACAGCTGTGGTAGATAACAGCCAGCAGCGGTGGCTGAGGTCTCTAAACGGGCAGGTCAAAACCCAAGAGCCACGCGCTCAGAACTGGGGCACTTCTGGTCTTACCAGTGCCCGTACAAACCTGCCCTCTTGCTGTGCAGAGGTTTGTATTGCTCCTGGCCAAGCGTGTGAGGAGGAGAGAGGCTGTTTACTCAATGGAGTTAAAAACTGTGATTGTTGTTACTGCTTTGTGTAACAAAAAGTACAGAGAATTGTTTCCAAAGACTGTGTTAGAGCTGTGGTTTGATCACGCTGATAGTTGGTGTTTTAAAAGCCATTGGTACTAGCAATTACTCATAGTTGCTAGGACCTTCTGAAAAACTTTTCTTGCCTCACACAATTTGTTGAGAAAGAAGGCTGTTCTCTGCTGGATCTCTCGATCTGAAAAGCTCTCCTCTCAGAAGTTTTCTAAGTAACATTTCACATGCATGAGATAAAAACAAGCAAAAAGGGTCAGTGATTTGTTTGGTTTTTTAAAAAGTTTAAATTCAAGTTAAGCACCTTTTTATGTACAAAATGAAACTTCCTGATAGATATGGATGAAGATTTTTTTATTGTTTTTCAGATTTTTTTCTTATTTGCCAAAGTGAGTTGACATTATCAAATTGCATCTTGACTTTGACAGAAAAACAATCTCCTGCCCAAACCTGGCTATTATCTCAATATGATGATAAGGTTTTCATGTCATTCCATTCTTTGAGAAACAAGTGTCAACTCACTTTGACTTACCGCCGAGTCAAAATACCACTTCACTTCAAAAGAAATCTGCACAGAGCCGCAGACACGGACGCTGTGAGTGGAGCAGCGGGACCCCACCGTGCTCAGTCAGGCTGTGATTTTACAACAGCAACGACATGCCCATGTTAGCGGAGAACAGATAATTCCTCAGCATCTGATCTGTGTCTCTAAGATCTCTTGCTATGTAATTTAAGAAATGAATTATTTTTTCATGTGCAAAAAATATTAAACAGGAATTTTAAGGTCTGTGATTTTAAACACTTTGTTAAAAAAACAAAACAAAACAAAAAAAAAAAACAACCAAAAAACAGCCAAACTGACTTTTCTTCCTGATTCCAATTAAGAGTTCAAATAACTCTCTCAAACAGGATTTTCCAGGGTCAGTGTTTCTGTCTTAAGTGAATTCCCCCATTCCCCCAACGTGCGCTGGCAGCCCAGAACCCCGCCGCAGCCCAGGCTGCATCCCCAGCAGCGTGGGCAGCAGGGCAAGGGGGGGATTCTGCCCCTCTGCTCCGCTCGGGGGAGACCCCCCTGCAGTGCTGCCTCCAGCGCTGGGGCACCAACAGCAGAAGGACACGGAGCTGTTGGAGCGGGGCCAGAGGAGCCCCCGGAGATGCTGGGAGGGCTGGAGCCCCTCTGCTGTGAGGACAGGCTGAGAGAGCTGGGGGGGTTCAGCCTGGAGAAGAGAAGGCTCCGGGGAGACCTTGGAGCCCCTTCCAGTCCCTCAAGGGGCTCCAGGAAAGCTGGGGAGGGACATTTTACAAGAGCATGTAGTGATAGAACAAGGGGTAATGGCTTCAAACTGGAAAAGGGGAGATTTAGATTAGGTATCAGGATGAAATTTTTCACTCTGAGTGTGGTGAGCCCCTGGCCCAGGTTGCCCAGAGCAGCTGTGGCTGCCCCATCCCTGGAGGGGTTCAAGGCCAGGTTGGACGGGGCTTGGAGCAACCTGGGCTGGTGGGAGGTGTCCCTGCCCAGGGCAGGGAGGGGAGGAATGAGATGGTCTTTAAGGTCCCTTCCAACCTAAACTGTTCTATGATTCTATGATTTGTATCTCCTCAGCCTCGCTGACCCTTTGCAGAGGATGATGCTGATGTAGTGCAGTGCTGCTTCACCTGGAAGCCATCTCCCACCATCAGCCAAATCACTCCCATCCTGCCTGACACCCAGCCCTCCGCCAGCACGCACGCAGCCGGCCTGCCTATCGACATGGCCAGCCTCTGCCTGTGGCTGTACAAAGGGAACGTCTCTCCACCGACCTGTGACTGCGTTTTACAGAGCTCCCTCTCTCACCAGCACTGCCTGGTTCCACTGCCGAGAAATAAGATCAAATAAAAGCTCAATTGTTTTGCAATGAATTGCAGCGAGGCAGCACTGTCAGTTTAATTAGCTCTTAACTCCAAGCTCGAAGCCTCTAATAAAGGTGCTCAGGAGCAGACGGTTAGTGGAAATAAAACAAATGATGGCAGTGTTGTTTCTAACAGGCTGAGGTGGTGTTCTTCAGAAGGGAACGGTGCACCGGGAACCTCTCTGCGACTCACCAAGCCTGTAATCAGCTGTGCGATCCAGAGCACAGAGAGCAGGGAAATCAGCTGGTAAAGATCATACACGTTGAGTTGGGCCTCATACAAATTACTTTAGGGGGATACTTCCTCCCATACAAAAGTTCAGCTTAGGCTGGAACACAACATAAGCCTTATTTTTCAATGTTTTCAGTGGATTTTGACAACAGAGACCCTGTGGTGGCCTGTTAAACCATGTAAGATATAATCTTTAAGGATTTTAAAGGAAAGATTCCTCGAGGCATGTCCTGGATAATAACAAATCTCTCAGGAGGGCTTGAATCTGCAGAAGAGGAATCAACTAAAACGAACAAATTCATGGTTGCTTACTTATTGACCACAGCCCATAGGCTGTTTCAGCCCCTGCTGTAGCCTGGGAAGGTGGGAACGAAGGTGTGAATTTAATTTCTCTGACAACTTTGTCACTGATACATTTTTTTCGTAGCTGATGGAAACCTGAACTATAAGCAGTGCAGGGTAAAGTGAGGGTGACCAAGCACTGGCACAGGTTGCCCAGGGAGGCTGTGGACTCTTCATCCTTGGAGATATTCAAAAGCCATCTGGACACGCTCCTGGGCAACTGACTCTAGGTGGCTCTGCTTGAGCAGGGGGGATGGACCAGATGACCTCCAGAGGTCCCTTCCAACCTCAACCATTCCATGATTCTGTGGACTGGAGCAGCGTCCAGTCCAGAACAGGCTCAGAAATGCCTCTTCACTCCTGTACTAACGAGCTGCTCTGTTCAGTCCCCGTTTCCTGAGGAGGGTCTGCTTTTCAATGGAAGGTCTTGGACATAAGTGACCATCATGCTGGCAGGTGGATGGTTTTGGGAAGTACAAATAAATGTGGCTCCCAAGGAACAGAAAAGTCTTGTTCTACTTTTATCACTCTTTTTTCTCCCCATAGGGAATGAGTGAGGTGTAGACAGCCAACTGGGTCACCTCTGTGGATGTCAGAAGAGGGTGAATAATTACTAATTTTTATTTAATTCATTTTTCACCTTTTCTCTCCCCGGCCACCTGAAATTCACTGAGCAGATGATAACTTTCCTGGAAATGAGTCATCATAGCAAACCCTTCTGCGAAAAGTTTTTGGGCTGTAGCTTACGGTACATAGATCATTTACAGCATTTGCTGTAGATTATAACTGTTTTTATTGGGACGTTCAGTCTTGGGCAATACTATGACGCCCTCACTGGAGGGACAGTAAATACATAAATCAGATGTTTACAATGATGAATCAACCATTATGACTTTTAAAAACTTTGTTTTCTGAAAGTATTTGCTCCCTTTGCTTGAAACATATTGTTCATGCCAACACATTTGCTAAGAAGTTTGCAAAAAAAACCAAAGACAAAACAGATAAAAGAAGGAAACACATATTTTTTAAAATGGGAGACTCATTTTTCTAAAAACATTTTTATGTTTGTCAAAGTCTCCAAATACGAGCAGTTTTTTTTTCATTTTACTGAGACAGACTTCCAGCCCAACTAGACTTGACATGAATTAGTAAGCAAGACCCTCCAAAATCTGCTGCTACAGGAGAAACAACATGTTGCTGTATCCAAAACATCCAGAGGGGAATTATGCAAAGAGATTACTCATCACCGAAGCAAAGTCTTAATTGCAAGTTCCCAGCGCTGATTTATGTCTGGGCCACAGCACCAACTCCTCTCCCTGCACGCGTCCCCTTTTGTGGTAGGCAAAGGCTTTTGCCTCCCCTGCAACCGATGGTGGCTGAGACTTGACTCTGATCCCACCCCTCAGGAATATGTATTGCAAAAGCACAGAGCTGAGTGGAGGGTGGTCCCGTAACACCAGCCCAGGACATCGTGGTGGCCAGCAGGACATCGAGCCCTGACTCAAGAGCTGAACTGTGTGCCCACCTGTCGGCTCGGGCTGTAGCTGGCCATGCCCGTAACAACATCTGTTTTGCTGGATGGGAGTAAACTAGACAGAGTTTGAATTCCTGCATAAACGGGGATGATTCAGGATTGCTCTCTGTCACAAACCTACTGTGAACTTTCAAATATTGACTGACAGCACCCATTTCTGGAACACACAATAAAGGCTGTAATTAAAAAAAATATAAATGCTTTTACCTTTGTGGTTGCAGAGAAAAGCATGAAAATGTGACACTGGGTGTAGGTGGATGGCTGAGAAACAGAAATAATAATAATAAAAAAATCAAATTAAAGGAACCATGGGCTGTGTTAGTCTGAAAAATCTCATTAATTGAAAATAAATTAGGGGATGGTCAAATTCTTGAAGCGGAGGTCACTGACTCTATTAGTTTGCCTTTCTGGCAGTTGGTGTTGACAAGAAGCTCATAAAGTTATACATAACTTTAGAAAAATAAGTAAAACATAATTCAGTACTTTCCGTACCTTCATTTGATTATTTCTGGGCTTGAAAACAAGCTATAAAGGAGTTAATGCGGTTGCTACAGAGGGAAGTCCATTCGCTGTGCTTGGTGCTGGCTCAGGCCCCGTCTGGAAGAGGAGAGTTTGTGTCGTTATTGCCTCCTGCCCTGCTTTAACCGTCGGTGCGCAGCCCCCTGCCCTGCGCGGGGATGCCCTCCGCCTCACCACCCTGGCGACAGCACCTGCCGGGCTTTGGGCTTTCTTTTCCGCCGGCTCTGCCTGACGCAGGGAGCATCCTGGGATCCATTCCGGCATCCGCAGGGGCAGCACGGGGGCACCTGCGGCATGAGGGCACGGACGGGGAGGTGGCACTCAGCCATACGCAAGGGCAGGTAGAGCAAAACCCCAGCGGGGAATGGCCAGGGTGTGTTCAACAGCCACCCAAGGGCTGGAAAAGAGAATTCATTAAGGAGGGGAGAAAGGAAAAAAACAATAATTTGGCTCCCCTAATCCCCCCCAGCAGGCTGCAAGGGGTTCCCTGGGGCAGGGACACGCTGCTCCCTTGGGAAAGGGCTGTGCTCCACGGAGCAGGGCTTGTCCCTGCGCCCTGCATGGAGGCCAGGGCACCCTGGGAGAAGAAGGGCAGCAGGGAGGAAAGAGAAAGACAGTGAAATATGGAAAAACAAATCTGAGGAAGGAAGCTCAGAGAGGCAGAAACGAGGGCAGCGCTATCAGGAGCTGGCAACCCAAAGACATCCGTCTTCCCCGTGCAAGTCAGAGGGGAGCTGGTACCACACAAGGTGGCCAAAAGCAAAGCCTTTGCACCCTGTCCTGTGTCCTCTAACAGGTGTGTGAGAGACCCGCAGCTCCACAGCCCATGGAGCTGTCACTTCCCATCCATTCCCGCCCAAGCGAGCTGCTGGGAAGCCACGGAGCACAGAGCAATGCCACCCGTACTGCTGTTGCTCCTATTTTCGGCAAGGCAAGGGGAGGACGGGGGGACCGGGCTGCCCGGACACCCCAGCACAGCCCTGATTTACCCTCCTCGGGGGCAGCTGATGGATGAGGTTGTGACTGGGTTGCTCTGCACAAGTAGCATTTTGATTTGGAGAATTCACTAGTTTGGGCTTGTGTGTTTTATTGAGTAGCAAAAAAAAACAAAACAAAAACCTTTGATTTTGTGCTGTACAAGCATTTCTGAAGAGAGGTGTGGGGCTGGCACCAGACTGCAGAGTGAGAGAGAGACTTTCCACACACACTCCATATGGGATCAGGGTGGTAATATGCCTTTCTCTCCTGCATTGTTGCAGTGGGCCATTTTGCCTGCTTTTTGGGAAGCAGCAGGAGGTTTCTTTTCCCTGATTATGTGAATAATTAGATCTGTTTCAGTATTTACAGGAGATTGCTAAACACTTAATTTCAGGAGAGCCAGCTTGTGTGGGGTGATGCTACGAGCCGTATGGGTGGGAGCAAGGAGCCCAGCTCAGGCATGTCCTAGGGACGTTCTCAGCCTCCTTGAGGGGAGTTAATCAGGCTCTTAAATGGCCTCAGGTGGCCTCTGACATGCTCAAAGCTCAGGCCCAGCTGCCTCAGGTCCTCCCTTAGCCCTTCACCAGTCTCTGTCCTGCCTGTGTTTGCAGCCTGGAGAGCAGTTGCTGGTAATGGTGCGGTGCAGGATCAGGACTTGGAATCTTGCAGAAATTGTATCTTTGTTTTCCACCAGTAAATTCAGAGTCCCAGCACCTTCCTGCTTCAGGGGTGTGCTGCAAGCTGAGTGGTGGTGGAGGCTGTAAAGCGTGATGGTGCATAAGGTATAGAGGGATATTGCTGGTATATTTGTGTTTATTTTGTTAATAGACTGCTCTGTGCATGGCTGGAGGGTGAGCTAAGGGACAAAAAAAAGCAATTATAACTTTTAAAATTATTTCTATGGAGATTACTATGCATTTCTTGGGTTTATGCTGCTTTCTTTTGGCCCTATACTTTTGAGGTTTTTTATTGTGGCATTGGTCCCCTTGTCCCGCCCTGTGAGACTGAGAGCCATGGCTGTGCTTACAGACCTGTTGATGCAGTTTGACCTGTGGGGGTTAATTTTGAAGAGCCTTTATTGATTTGTCACTTGAGGGAAGTGATGAGCTGTCCTTCCTACTCGTCGAGATCTTTCTGGCTCTCTAGCCTCAGCACAGCATCTGCCGTGGCCACGTTTGCTGCAGAAAGGCAGAAGCTGAGGGTCTTTTTGGAAAAGCTTCAGGCTTTTCAGGCCAAAGCTCGTTAGCTCCTTTCAACAGGTAGCGAAAACGAAAAGTGAGCTCCTTAGGACCGAGATTTCTGTTGTTATTTTGTTATTGGGAGTGTTGATCTGCTTGAGGTTAGGAAGGCTCTACAGAGGGACCTGGACAGGCTGGATCGATGGGCCAAGGCCAATTGCATGAGGGTTAATAAGGCCAAGTGCCGGGTCCTGCGTTTCGGTCACAACAACCCCAAGCAACGCTACAGGCTTGGGGAAGAGTGGCTCGAAAGCTGCCCAGCAGAAAAGGACCTGGGGGTGCTGGTGGGCAGGCAGCTTAACATGGGCCAGCAGTGTGCCCAGGGGGCCAAGAAGGCCAACAGCATTTTGGCTTTTATCAGGAATAGCGTGGCCAGCAGGAGTAGGGAAGTGATTGTGCCTCTGTACTCGGCACCGGTGAGGCCTCACCTTGAGGACTGTGTTCAGTTCTGGGCCCCTCTGTACAAGAGGGACATTGAAGTGCTGGAGCGTGTCCCGAGGAGAGCTACCGAGCTGGTGAGGGGTCTGGAGACCAAGTCATACGAGGAGAGGCTGAGGGAACTGGGCATGTTTAGTTTGGAGAAGAGGAGGCTGAGGGGAGACCTCATTGCCCTCTACAACTACCTGAAAGGAGGTTGTAGGGAGGTGGGGGTTGGCCCCTTCTCCCACGTGAGTAATGACAGGACCAGAGGAAATGGTCTGAAGTTGCGGCAGGGGAGGGTTAGATTAGATATTTGGAAGAATTACTTTACTGAAAGAGTGGTCAGGCACTGGAACAGCCTGCCCGGGGAGGTGGCTGAGTCACCATCCCTAGAGGTACTTAAGAAACATGTAGATTTGGCACTTCAGGGCGTGCTCTAGTGGCAGAGATTGTAGGGGGCTTTTTTTGTGTGTGTACGGTTGGACTCAATGATCTCAAAGGTCCATTCCAACCATGAAGATTCTATGATTCTATGATTTGTTTGTGACTCTGGGCGCAGGCAGACCTTGGTCTGCACTGGGGGACCTGACGCTTCCCCCAAGTCACCAAGGGATCCCAGGGCTGCAGGACTCATCCGGAGGCCAGCAGAGTCACGCCTGGAGGCCTGCTCAGCTCTGTCTACGCTGCCCCGACCGTTGTTTCTGTTATCTGGCCTCAGAAGCATCCTCCAAGAGAGGCACTGATGGTCCCCTCAGTCGGGGACACGATGCTCCAGTCCCAGGTGCCAGGAGCACTGAGACAAACCCAGCAGCTTTTCAATATCAGTGCCTGCTTCACCGAAAGTGATGTGTCTGGTGGAAACACTGTCCTTACAATGTATTTTGGGTGTGATGCCAAAGGAAAAAAGTTTGAGTTAAAGCAAGAGATGTTGTGATTGTATTTTTTTTTTTGTTGGACAAGAACTATTTGAGGCAAATTTGTGTAACAGCTTCACACAAAAAAGCTGGTCAAAACTTGGAAAAGAAAACAAAGATTTTAGTCCTTCTTCTTTTCCCATTCCAAAATACCCCATTTTTAAATCTGTCCATGATACTTTTTTTTTTTCTTTTTCCCAGAAGATCAAACAAACCAAAAAGTGTTTCAGCTCGGGGCTGAGCAAGAAATCTTTGATTGGCCCCAAATGATGGTGTTTTGTTGTTCAGTGTTTCATTTTCCTGAGGCCAGCAGCACAATCATTTGGCATCTGTCAAAAAAATGCTTTCAATTCTTTGCCAATTTGTGGTCTGATAGATTCTCCCTGCTTTCCTTCCAGTTTGGTCTGTCACACGGCGGGACCTCCCCGATTCCAGGGTTTGTGCCTTCAGGGCTACAACTGCTCTGGGACTGGGGGATCCGGGGTTCCCGCGTGCCCGAGGCAGTGTCTCCCCGTGCTGTCTGACCCCAACACCCAATTTGTTCCAACCATAATTCCTCGTGCCCCCATCACCCAGCATGAAGGAATCTCACCCATTAATACAAGAAGAATATTTCTCTTTTCGTCGCTGCAGGATGTAGTAACTTTAAAAAAAAACAACCCAGAAAACAAACTTCTGGGAAGGAATTTGTTCCATTGTTATTTAGAATAGTAGTAGTAATAATAATGAAAACAAATATTAATAACCAGCCAGGGCGAGCACTGGGGGCAGGCAAAATTGCTGCAACTGCTGGGAGCAGCAGAAGAGCTGTGCCCCGGCTGGCTTTGCCCCGGCTGGCCCATGGCCGCTTTGGAAGAGCCCTGGACAGCCAAGGCTGCTGCAGCTGCTGCAGGGGGAAAGAGAAAAGGCTGAGGGGCAGCAGCGGCTGCCAGAAGGGGGGGGTCCCTCTCAGCCCCTCACCAGAGGGAAACCGTTTTGGGTATTTGGCCGTGAAGCCCTGAGCTGCTTCCACTTTTGCTGTGTTTTGCACCAAGGAGTTCGATAGACTCACGTGATGGTCCCTAGGCCTGAGAACAGTAAAACAGAGCGTGCCTCAGACGCACATCTCGGAGCGTTTTGCAAATATATCTTTTTTTAATCATTCCCTTTAACATAGAAGTCAGGTAAAGGAAGGGTTAATTGGCTGACCCAAATGAATCTACCAGGCCGGTTGCAAAGCCAACTGAAACATTAGTCTTCATTTATAGAGCCCTGAGAGCACCTATGAGTCAGTAGCACTGTATATATTCCCATCCTACAGATAAGAAACAGGACAGTCAATCAAAGTTTTTCTTTATTTGTATAGCAAACTAGATGTATTACTTATTTTGGGGTGTTGTTTTCAGGGGTGGGGGAGACAGTTTATTTGTAATACATCATCAAAATATTAGTGTGCTCAGTGCAGGAGTAACTGGTTGGTACTCAGTTACCTCAGTGTGTAACCAAGAGCAGGAGCGAAGAACGCTGTCGTCCTGCGTGGTGGGGTGCAAGGGGAAGGGACTTGTGCAATTAAGTGCAGTGTGTGATGTATAAGGCTTTATTTTTTTCCCCTGGACGTAGCAAAATCTCAGTAGATGTCAGATATTGGCAGGGCAAACAGCTGATCTCTATTTGAATTTTGGGCGTAGCTCTCAGTGGGTGGGTTTTTCTAAATTATTCTGTAATTGCAGAAGAACACGAGTGCTTCTGGGAGTTCAGCCGGGCCATTCCCCTCAGCTGGGCAGACATAGCAAGATCAAATCCATGTGGAGGGGATGAGCAGTCACAGGCTTAAACTGCCTCTCAGGAAATTTGGGTTAAACGTTAGGAAAAACTTTCTAGCAGTGAGGACAGTTGAGTATTACGAGAAATTGCTATGGGAGGTTGTGCGCTAGTGCTACTGGGGGCTTTTAAAAACAGGTCAGAAAACATCTGTCAGGAATGATGTAGGCAGAGTTGGTCCTCAGCTGGGGCAGGAGTATGAACTAAATGACCTCCCAGGTTCTGTCTCAGCCCAATTTCCTCTGCTTCTGCAATGTTGCGTAGTAGTGGTTGGCAGGTAAATTATAATATTACAATTTTTTTTTTCTTTTCTAAAACAGATATTTTTAGTTCTCTCTCCAGCGTAGAATGACTACAGGTTTCAGTCAGGAAACATCCCATAAGCAAATAAATCTCATAATTATTAAAGAGGAAAGCAAACGCAGCAACCTTTTTTCTTTTTTTTAAGGGAATGAATTTTCAAGAGGGGGGAAAAAAAGAGGAAAAATAAGGCCCCAAAGAAGATGCATCAGCTTGGGGATGTTCATTCTTAAATTAAAAAAGGAAATCTAGAGTGAATCAAAAGTTCATATCTTTGGGGAGAAGAGAGAGGGAAAGAAGAGGAAGAAAAGCACAAATATCATTAGAACAAAACCCTAAAAGAGGAAAAGGTCCTAAACAAATTAAATTATACATCTAACGAGCACAAACAGACATCTAGTTTCAAAAGAGATTAAACCCAATTCTTCAAAGAAACAAAACCCAGCAGTAATTAGGAAGTGCTTTTATCTCTCCTGGATTAGAGTATCCAATAAAGCTGAATTCCTAGAGGTGATGTTCCTCCTCCCTGATATAGGAATCATTAGAAGATGTTGTGTGAGCCTTTTTCTGCCACCGCAGTCGGACTGCTTGGGCTGTGCTTATTTTGCTTATCACAAAATCATCTGTGACCAGCCCCCGAATGTAAAGATGAGAAAAAGAACTTCAGGAAACTGGGACTTCTCCTTTGAAGTTCCTACCAGTTGCGAATCAGGCCTTAAAATCCTGCTGGTCTCCAGTATTTTGAGACAATGTTAAAGTTTTGTAACTTCTTCAGGAGAGCGAAGTGGGAGAGTGCTGTGGGAAGGAAAAATGATAAGCAATGAAATTAATTGTCTGTCTCTCCGCTTGGGCGCTTGTGCCCGGCCGTGCAGAGCGGAACCAGCCCTTGCTGATGAAGAGCACGTCGGGCTGCGGCCGCGAGGGGCAAAGCCAGGGGGCTGCGGAGCGCAGACTTTTATTTCACATTGCTTTAAAATCTGAGCTTGGTGCTCTCGGGCAGAGCAGGATGCGGATCCCTGTCCTTACCCCTAGACCTGGGGAAAGCCCTTATTTACTTTTTGTGGGAAGTTTCACGCTGGGGCTGACCCGCAAGTGACTCCTGCCTGCCGCTCGCCAGCTCTTTTTATGACATGACTAAATACACCATAAATCCCTGAGGGAACACTCAGCACGTGTCTCACACTCGCATGCACTCACGCAACGAGTATTTCAGTAAGTATTTGACTTTTCTATATGCTCTATATTCTCATCCCCCGAGCCTGTCAGCTAAGCGGGAGGCCAGCAGTCCAGGAGCGATTTGTCCCCGGGGTACGATGGTGGCAGGTGGGCAGCGAGGATGGGAAAACACAGCCCAGGCTGGGGGCACACACAGCTTTTGTAGTCTGCCTTCCTCGACGGGGGAAAAATAAAGACAAGAAAAATCATCACCAGAAATATAGGTCGGGGTGGAAAAATACAACTCAGGAAATGTTTCCAAACTACTTGGGGAAAATATGAAGATCAATTTATGTGCTGCTGCCTTTGACTTTTCAGCCAATAGATGTGATACCGGCAGCCCAAATCTGCACGCTGGGCCGAGTGGATGTTAAGCACCCAGATAGAGTGGCAAACATCGCCAGAAATTTTCTCCAGCCAATTCCTCCAGCCCAAACATGCTCATCACTCTTCTATGGATTTAGACATTTCCCAGTGGACAGCTGTTTTTTCTTTAGTTCCCGCGTTTCAAGGGACTAAGTCAATCTGCTTCAGCGAGGTGCCCAGGCTCTGAGCTGTCAGCAAGGTTCATATTGGTAGCATTAATCATCTGGTAGTTGCTGTTTCTTCATTTCCCTTTGCCACCTTGAGTTCTGGGCTGCCTTTGCAGCCAAGGCAGAGATCTCACTGACCGACCCGCACTGCAGGAGGAATAAGAGGCAGCTTCAGCCTGAGCGTGGGAAGGGAGACCCGCCGCCGCGGCGACGGGCTGCAGGGGTTTTAGCTGCACGTGAAATATGCAGTGGCTCCAACCATCACAAAACCCTCCCCACTGAATCCGTGCCTGTGGGTGTTGATGCCCCCGTGGCTCTGCGGTGCAGGGCTCTGCCGGGCTGGCATGCCCGTTCGGAACCAAAGCCTTCTCGTTTGCCCAGACTTGCCCACGTGTGACCTTGCTGCTGCTCGGTGTTGCCACCTCCCTCCGCACCAGCGGGGCGTCCCATAAAGCCAAAGAACACCCTCATCTTTCCCACTTTTCTTCTTGCATAAATGCATCATGTATAGGCAGGGTTGGGGGTTGTTTGTGTTCTTTTCTCAGACACGTACCCGAGCAAGAGGGCATGTTTAGTTTGTTCACCACAGAAGACATACAGTTCTGCAATTCTTAGGCACATCTGTCTTTTTTGTATTTCTACTTCTAGTATCTTTTCCCTTATTATTGAGATAAATTCATGAGATTAAATGAGCTGAAGTCATCTTGGGAAAGCTTATTATTATTATTATTGAGATATGTTCCTGTCACTGGTTACAGGGGTGATTATTAGTGTCATTTAGTGTTTATACATTGGTGTGTGTGTGCACAGTACTTTCCAAACAGGTAAAAATTATCGTTGTTATTTTATTGAGATAGAATTCACAAACCCAGCAGCTGTGGTCACTGCCCTCTGTTTGAGAATGAAATAACCTCTTTGTAAAACGATATCCCCTCCCAAGCTAAAATGAACCATTGTTAGGCTTTCAAGTCAAAGGTGGGTGTGAAGTGAGTGATGGGTCTGGACCGTCCTGGTGGGCGCACTTGATCCCAGGGTGTTTGCGAGGTACCGGGGAGGCAGATGGGAGGGGTGAGAGCCCATGGCAGGAGGATGCCCGGAGGAGCCGGCTGGAGCTCGGCGCCGAGCCTGGACCTGCACTGGGAACCTGTCTGCACGTTTTCTCTTTCCAAGTCAAAATGTGTAGCAGAACCAGCAACAAATAATTCATTGCTTTCTGCGCTTTCAGCTTCATGGCCAAAGTAGCACCAGGCACGGAATGGCCGTGTGTGACTACTGTCTCCAAGAAGCGTGGGGCTGTCTTCATCAGAGAAGCCCAGTGGCACCCGCTGCAATAAGCCGAGCCCAAAGCCCTGCGTCACTGACCCATTTCTGGTCTGCCAGCGCTGCTCCTTCCTCACCTCCTCTTTCTCTTTTCAGGAGGTATGGCCCGTCACGCTGTGCCAGAGGTGACAGCAGCCCCAGGAAAGGTGGGTGAGGACATCCCGGTGACGAGCTGAGCAGCAAAACGGGAAGAGACAGTGAAAACACCTCAGCATGCATGAAACTAATGCTCTGTATGTCATAGGTATGTCCCTAAAGCAAGGCAGCTCCCAGCCAGAGGAGTCCGTAGCCATAAAAGTTACGTTCTTCACTGTCACGAGCTGCTGCACTTGATATAACCATCGTTAGGGTTCATTCCTTGGCCCGGGTTATGCGAAGAGGCATCCAGGGCAGCCACAGCATTTGCTCCTGCAATTACAGTGTCTGGGACGGAGTCCTTGTCTCAAGTGCCTGGGATTTTTATTTGTCTATTTGTATTTCTGTTTTTCTTTAGGCATCTCTCCAATACATTTATCAGACCAAATTGGCACTACTTTTACTACAAGAAAACCAGGTCCCATTTAACTTTGTCTGAAACTTAAAATTGATAAATAAAAAAACGTTAACAGAGTAAAGGCCATGAAGGTGAAGGCACGTTGCTGAGATTTAGTGTTCAGATGTGTCTGTCGTAGCTACTTCAACTACATTTCAAAATTTAAATGTGGGGAGCCTAAAAATACATTCCTAAAGCCTTTTCTGATTCCTGGGCTGGCTTCATAGAGGCAGGGGTTTGCCTCAGCCCCAGCACGAGGGAGGGCCACATCTCGGGAGCTCCCACGTGGGGAGGCTGAAGCTGCCCTCAGGAACACGCCGAGCAGGGTGAAGCGTTCCCAGGTCCGGTGTTTCTCTGAATGGCCCCGAAGCCCTGGCGAGGCGTCAGCAGCCCTGAGCAGCGAGAGCCCGAGCACCAGACCCTGCCACTCTTTGCAGCTGCCCACACTCGCTGTATCATCCGCAGAAGGCAGCGTTTCTGACTGCTGCAACATTAGATAATGCTCAGTGCCTGCTGCTGCTGCTCTCCCATAATTACCAGAAACATTGCTTTTAGAAGTTACAACTTCCTGGAATGATGTGAAAAATGAACGATTTAGAGCACCAGTGAGTAATAGGTAATTGCAGGCTGGAGCATCTTTAATCACTTTCAGCTTTAAGTACATTTTTGAAGAGTGTGGCTCATTATTACCTTGCAGATCTTGATGGAGCTGTACATTTCTGGTAGCCTAGATTACAAATGAAAAAAAGAATATTGTGTACAGTGGGTACTGGTTGGCAATTACAGCACAGCCTGGCCTGCGGGGGCAGGGGTTTGACTCCCCGCTGTGCTGTGGGCTTCGGAATGACCGTGGAAAAGTCACAGAGATCCGCGTACGGAGGGACTCTGGTGCTGCAGCGCCTACAGTTTCAGGTGCCCTAAAACCTGTGTCCTCTGACATCTGATCCCCAAGGCATACAAATGTGTAACGAGAGAAAGAGTGACCCCTGAGAGGCTATGTGTAGACTGCGCATTATGGATGTCAGCCAGCAGAAAAGGCTCCGCGTCAGCTTCGCTGCTGCCCAAAGAAGTAACTTCTGGGACCTCCAGCCAAGAGCCCACTAAGCCCTGTTCCAGATTGAGCTCTGCACTTCCTGCAGTACAATTGCTGATCTATAAAATGAAGATAGTAAGTGTCTTTTCATGTACACAGGTAAATACATTGATACAAGGAACTCAGCTCTAGCTTTCAAGAGGTGTGTATGTAGACATCTAATAGAAAAAGGGTGAAATGGACATTTTCTTTTCAACTAATATCCACACAGCATGTGTTGCAGAGCTTGGCTGTGCTCTCTCCCTGCGCAATACGGAATCTAGGAGTAACCAGGATGGGAGTGACTGAGTTTTGCTTTGCAGAATGCTCCCAGCCCCCCAGAGCGATGCCCTGCCCACGCCTTTTCCCAGTGCCTGCCCCATCTTCTCCCATCCACTGGCTGATCTTTGGCACCCGGCAGGACCGTTGGCCAGCGCGTTCTCAGCTAAGGTGATATTTCTGCCCGAAACTTTGAAAGCGAAGAAACCACACCACCTGGCTGTAGTGAGGAGGAGCGATGAGGTCGTGCTCCAGCCCCTGGCAGATGCCATCATCCTTCGCTGCATTTTCCTGAGAGCCAGCTCTGGAGCAGCAGGACACGCACCGTCTGTGTGCTGCGCTCCGACCCATTGGCCTAACGCCTCTGAACCTGCGCTGTAATCCCCATTCTTGCTGTTCATCTGCAACTGCCCTGAATTCACTACCAGCATGTTGATGAAAACTGTTTTCCTCCCACTTAAAATATTTCCAAATACGTTTTCCCATTGTATGCCCAAGGCATTTCTTGCCAGCAAATGGAGTCCTCTTCCCCCTCCTCCTGTGGCAGAGAAGGCCTGAAGGGGAGGGGTGGCTCCTCTGCCCGTAGCAGTGCACGGGGACGTGCGCTGCCGCAGCCGAGAAGCCAGCCCCCATTTGCCGTGTTTCCAGGCATTCCATACTGCCCGGCGTCCTTCGGGGAGCAAAGGGAGGGACGACAGCCCAAGCAGCAGAAGAATTACATGCTTTTAAATAGGACTTGCGTTGCTGGAGCAGTGAAGGACGGTGTTTAAAGGACTCCCTGCACCATCAGGAACCTGGCCACGTATATGATTGGCATTTGCACTGCTAATGAGACCATTTCCATTGTAATGAGCTCATTACTATTTTTATTGCTATTGTATTCTGCATGTTTCACAAATCATGCAGGGAGCTGCTTTTTATTTCCACTTTCTCTTTGTACCTTGGAAACTCTGAGGGCAATCCCAGTGTCTGCATACCACCGATGAATAAATGAACCCCTGTGGAGAGCCTGAGGAGAGGTGGCTGCTCTTAACTGGTCACGGGGGAGAAGGAGAGGAAGGAAAGGGTTGAGTCGTGCCTGGAAACTAACTCTGTAAGGAGTTCCCATGCTGTTCTGAAACCCAGTGACAAGACATTTTTATGAATGTATCTCCTATTTGGGAATGTCTGCACAAAATTAGTCTGTTCCTAAGAGGATGCTTGGCATATATATTATGCTCTTTGTCAACTGTTTCTTCCAAATATTGATTTGGATCAGACTTTGTTTCTCTGCCATTTTGCAGTATTTTGCTTTAATAAGCTTTGGATATGATAAGGCAAAGAAGTTTTGGCTTTGCAGCAATGTTCGAGTTCCCAGTGTTGCTCAACTAGTCTGAGTCACGTCCCTTGAGACCCTCCTTCCCTTTTTTGAGCTCCAAACGTACGTGCAGCAGGGCAGCCCCCAGAGACAGCTCTCGCTGTCTTCCAGTGAGCCTGTTGGCTTGGATTGCTTTGGCTTCAGCTCCTCACATTACCTATTCCAGTTGGCTTCTCAGTAGCCACTGCCTCAGCTTTAGCTCCCAGTGAATAGCCAATACCCTGGAAATAATCCTCTGCCAACTTTCAGGCTACTTGGCTTCAGTGGTGCACCACGAGATGCAACTCGGAGAGTGGATCAAAAGGGGCAGCTCCACCACCACCCTGTGGAAGTTTCCAGAAACCTCTGAAGTGGAAGGCAAACGAACCATCACTGTGAATCAACTGCTGGAAAATCATATTGCTGAGGCATACTGCTGCCACTAATAGGGGTGACCAGGCCAGTTTCCGAAGGAGCAGAGAGACATTAGGATGCATAGTTGTGGAGGTGGCCGAGCCTTGCTCTGAGCTTGTGCTAAAGGCTGTAATTCCATTGATTTGATTAAGAGAGGACATACCTGTGGGTTTGCATCACCTTGGCTGTTATTGACTGTAGGACCAGCGTGCCTTAACCTCACCAGACAGGTGAGAGGTATCCAGCATGGAAATGGCTATCCGCCAGACTGGATTCTTCATCAAAAGAGCATATGTTTGCCTTTGGCCGGGTATCTGTATCTGACTTCGGAAAAGATTTATCTGTGCATGACACCTTCAGACCCATTCTTTTTTCTTGTCTATAAAATTCAGACATATTCTGCAAAGTCCTCTGTGATGTCCAAGAACTGCTTAAGAAATTTAATTGCCACCAAAGAACACTAACTAAAAAAAATGTATGTATGAACATCTGCTTGTTGTTGGAGCTACCAAGCTGCATTTTGAATCTCAGGTTTGTTACTTTTTTAGTTTGAAGTTGTGAGTCTCTGACAAGCTCCTTCTGTTTCACTGGTTTCCTCCGCGTCCTCTGGCTGCTGAGGCACCATCACTCTTTCAAGCCCAGGGTTAGGGCTGGCCTGGTTTTAATACTCTGTAGACTTTGGTGGCATCTGGCAGCAGTACTGCCAGCTGTTGCAGAGAAGATAAAGAAGAAAGCACATCAGAGTTAAAAAATAAATAAATAAATAAATAAGGTGACTGGGTGTGTTCAAAGACTCAGTCTCACAAATTTATATTGAAGGAAAATCTGGATGCAAAACTTCTGTGCCTCTCAGATGAACCTTCTGCTACTTTGCTTGGATACTTCGCCAAGGGCACAGGAGGTAGAAATAATATAAATATGCAGAGAGACAGAAGTACATGCTGCATCTCCTCCAGGAATTGAGTAATTATTTAAGTGAACCTAGAGCCTTTTTTCCCCAGCATCTTAGAAATGTCTCTGTGGTGGTGTTCTTTTGTGAGCTTTGTGCTGTGCTGATATTTTGTGTTTAATAACATGTGGAGTGAAACAGGAGAATTAGCAAGAATTCCGCTCCTGGCAAGATTAGCTATGCTTTGACTGAATGTAACAAGTGTCTCTTCTGCGGGTGTCTGTGGGTGCTTTGGGGTTTGTGACAAACTGCTGTGGGATTTGAGTTCCTGCTGCTCAGACCCGCAGGAGCCAGCTGAGGTTGGTTCCTTCCTTAGAAACTTGGGAGAAGGGGAAGGAAAGAGAGGGGAGCAAACTGGCACCCTCTAAACTAGACCCGTACAACCCCAATCCCAAGGGAATTCCTAAAAATAATGCAAATAGTTACCCATCAGTTTCTCCTCCATGGGCTTAAAAATGAGGTTTTTCCCTTTCAGCTGCTCTCAACTTGCACCTTCTCTCCCTGAGTCTGGTACCTCTTGGTGGGTTCCCATTAACTCGTTAGTACTTTGCAAGCCAGTGGTGGATACCGAGGTCACTGTACAATATTCATACAACTTATCTCTCGCGACAGGTTGATAATAGCTATAATACTAGGAAAAGAAAAGGCAAAAAAGAAACTTATCCAGGCTGTTATTTTTTCCCAGAAACTGGCAAGTTTTTATATGTGACTGCTGTACCGAGGACCTCAGTGTTTGGTCCCAGCTGGAATCTGGAAGGATGGGGTAAAAATATAGACCACATCTTTTGCAAACCACAAAAGGGTTTTGGTAAAGGACATGTCAAAGCAGGAAACCAGTATGGAAAAAAAAACCATGTTAGTGGATGCTGATTAAAACTTCCTTTTCACTATTTCTTTTTACATTTATTATAGTTGTTACCAAAACTCCTTGAGTTATCCAGTCCCTGGGGTTCTATACATCTCACATTGCAACTCACCTGAAAAGCTTGTGCCGCACAGGACACGGGAGTGATGCAGGGGATTAAAGTGACAGGGTGGCCAGCATATAAAATAGTCCAGAATTCCAGTAACTTGATGATAGTTGAACTTTATTTTTAGAATGTGATTGATAGGTGCTGATTGAGTAGTGCTGTGTCCAGTTAGCTCTGATGGACCCTGTAAAACAATGGTGAGGACACTGACAAACTGATGTCATTGCTGACTGAAGAGAATATTCTGGTCCTATATGGCATTTCTGACATGCAATGATCCGAGTGTCATCTTTTGCTCATTTTTTTATGGCTCATTTCTCTTTTTTTTGGTTCTTTTACTTCTCAGCTCATGACAGAAGGAGGATAAAATGTCACCCCAGGATAGTTCTGTAATAGTCCCTATTGTGCCTTTCTTTTTCCTCTGAAAGAATGAAAGCATTTAACAGAACTAAGGTTTTACTCAATGACTGCAGTAAGAAATTGTCCAAAAAACAGGCTAAGCGCTAATATCATTGAGTGTTAGTGGGCGCTGATTATAAACACTCCTTGTGAAGATGAGGGCAGAAGACTAAGTCAAATGAAGCTGACAAGAACAACTATGTTTTTGCAAAGTCGGTGCCCCCTGCGGTTTTGCACGTTTTTTTTTTTCCTTTCCTTTCATTTTCAGCAAGGGAATGCTTTGTTTTCTCTATTCCTCTGAATTACAGTTGTGATTCAGCTGTCGTATCAATTTGGATTTGCGGCAGTAGAAAATTGCTGTGCATTAATGCTTATTGGACTTGACCCGATGACCCATTATTTTGCAGAAGATGGCTTGCAGCTTTCATTCATGACCTGGACTGGCCTAATGATTGCAATTCTAACAGCAGCATCGTGTAGTTAGGGTCCGAGTTTACATTTGTTTGTTTCTTTTCTGTAGGTCCCCAGCAATGAAGAGATATTGCAGTGCAGCATTTCTCTGGATCACTCTGCCACTTATGTTGAAGCAGAACATCAAAGATGTAGATCTTCCATAAACTTTTGGCCTCATTTCAGCCAGTATATGCGTTATCTGAAGTACATTCAGCAGCAAACTGCACTGGAAGCCGTTCCTTTGGATTTTCTACTGGTGCAATGCAAGGCGATGTGAATTTGAACTCTCGTCAGGTTTGCCACAGGTAATTATATGCAGACATATAATGTCTTCCTCTAGGACATATCTACAGACGGTCTGCAAACAAAACTGAAGTTCACCTCCTACAGGTAAGTTTTTTGTGGTTTTGGTTTTTTGCATATGGGCTCTACATCTTGCATGCTTAATTCAGCTATCAAAATCAACCATGTCTTGAGTTCCCCCAGACAAAGCCACCTCTCCAAATTGCCTCATACTGTGATTTTGAGTCACAATGTTGAATTTCCTAGCTAGCCAACTGTGCTGTTTAATTAGGGTGCCTTTCCAAATCACCTTCAGTAGCGTCGTTGTAACATATGGGTTGAGATTTAGCCATACGCTCCAAACACAGAAGCAAAGCGTACCACTAATTGTCTGAACACAGGGAGAACCACCGCACACAGGCTGTGAGCTCAGATAGGCAGAGGTAGGAAGACATGTCCTGCTTTGTAGCAACAGCATATTTCTTATTTTTTATATAATTTATACATATATAATGAACAGCAGTGTTTTATTGCTGGAGAGAGAAGGTCAGAGTTTAAAATCCACCTGCATTGCTCGCTAATCTACTTGACTCGGGCTGCCCTGGGAAATGCAGTGCTGCCTTTGAAATGGGCTCCTGAAGGAAGCACTGAAAGAAGGACGGACCTACCACAAAGGTTTTGCTTTGGGGGGACCTTTTCCGAAGGATGCAGTTTCCTCCTGTTCAGAGTTTCAGCTGAATTAGTGCTGCTGGGTTGCAAATAATCATTGCCTTTCCCTGTGCTCATGGCAGACCAAATCCTGCAGCCCTCTGCAAAGGACAGTCTGTGCTTGTAAAAACACCTTGAAAGCGGACAGTGTATTCAACAAGGAAAAAATAACCCTCAAGCAGAAGATTTCCTTTCCTTCTTTATGCACAGGCAACCATTTATTTTCTTCCGATGTGTAAGACCAAGAGACTGCACTCCAGTCAGTCACTTTGACAGGATAACATAGCGAACAGGTAGTGATGCCAAAAGAGACGAAGCTGTTACTTCAGTTAAATTAATGGTAGTTTTATAAAGAACATGGAGCTGTACAAATCACTAAGGTACATAGATCAAAAAATACATTAATCCGAGTAGGTACCAGTCTAGTTTCAGGGATGATTTGTGTGCAATACGCAATCAGCTTTGAGATTAAGAAAATATGTATTATGTATTTATATGGGTTATGGTTATCAAAGAAGTCTGAGGGTGTTTCAGTGAGACTGGGTGTCAGTAAATGCCTATGAAAATCTTTTTCTGATTTATTAATTTGAAAAAGTGTCCAGAGTTATTAGTCAAAGCCAAGGGGCACTTCTTTTTAAGTATTTCTAGAGCTCTCTGGTAATGATGTTAAGAACAAATATCTCCTTAGCATCACTTGTATTTCACTATGACAACATAACCTGTTCTTCCCCAGATGGGAAGGGTTAATCAGAGTTTTAACATCAAAGTGTGAAACTTATCTCAAAGCTGTTCATTAAACTCCTTCACTTTAACCTTGTACTGGAAAGGGATACTAAGCACTTGCCGTACCTTTCAAAATCATACCCTGAGTAAAAATATGGGATTGCACTTGAGACATTTGTTTTGGAAATCCCTGTGTATCCATCAAGGATATTTCCCTGGTTTAATGCTGTTCTCCTCATCTGGACTAAGCTGAAAACAGTAAAAACATCCCAATTTTAAATTCTCCACATAAAACTACTCCTCTTTGTTTTCCCTTTGCTATTAAACACAGAGAGATCAGAATAGGGACAAAGCAAGTAAGCCAAGCCGGGAAGTTTGGCCTTTCAAGGAAGATTAGAATTGTTTACCTGCCAGGCTGCCAACTGTCCCACATCCAAAGGGCTGTGGGAACCACTGAGACTTTGGGGCCAGAAATCTCAAATCCCCTTTTGTCGGGAAAACAGAGGGCATCACGTGCGGACCCCACTTGCATGGGAAGTTTGCTCCGGCCTTCAGTCTCCTGGGACAGGCAAGGAAAGGGGTTTGCGTGTGGCCCTGAGAAACAGAAAGGCTGGCAGGAATGGAGACTCCAGGGATCCCCTTCTGTCCTGGTAAGAGGGAAAATTTTTTTTTTATTTTATGGGAAAAAAAAAAAAAAATCTTTTTCCTCTCCTTACTGACCTGGGGGTGGAGAAACCAGGATTTCTTTACTCTTTTCTTTGATACTTTTTCTGATAAACAGCCTGTCTTTCCCCCTTTTGCAATCCCATTGGTGAGGTTCCTTTGGGCAAGCAGGAGTTCAAGATGTGCTGTGGGGCTCAGAGGGAGGAAAAGTGGAAGAAATCCTTCCAGGAAAAAAAAAAAGCAGCAAGCAATAGAACTTCATCCAAGGAGTTTCCTGACTCCGGCATGCATATGATGACTGAGTCCTGTAGCAGCCCATCTAAAGGATACCAAAATGAATATTTTTCCAGGAAAATCTCCATGCCGGCAAGATGGAACTTGAAGGTAGGATACACTGGGTGTATTTGAGCAGTTAATTACTTGTGATTGAATCCCAGTTTCTTTCAAAACTAACTAATGTGGAGTGCACATGAAACCATATTTTTTTCCTGCCATGGCACAGGCTGGAAAAGTTTTTCCTCCTTTGGTTCCTTGGCTGCAGGAATTCTGCCGTCATCAACAGATGTGGGTCTCAACTCCCCATCTCAGCCACTTCATCACCCTTCCCCTGCCTTTTCAACTGACACGAGCCAGGAAAGCCCTGGTGGATGTGACTAACATCTAAAACATAGCTGGATGTTTCACAAGATTCCTGGCTGCAAGTGGAATTTCAGTTCAATTAATAATAGACCTCTTCCCACTGACCTGTTTCCACAGCCAAATTCAAATTTTAACCCTGTAATACTGATGCTGTGGATTTTCTGGCTGATTTGGGGGTTTTGCGGTAGTGTATTTTTTCAAAGAGAATAGATTTAATCTATGGATCCAAACTGGGATTACTGAAAAAGGTCACGCACACCCCCTCAACTCTGCTCATCCTCACAGTCTCTCATTTCTTTTCGACATCCGCAAAGCCTGAATTTTAATATTATTTGTTATATTTAGGGCAGTTGACCCATGCAGTCAGAATCAGGGATCAGGAATTCATTTCATAAGGCATTATGCAAAAAAAATTAGCAAAAATGGGCTCAAACTCTATAATTCCACTTGAATGTAATTGTAAAATCAGGACCAGAATCTGAAAAGGGGAAAATGCAATTGATGCTAGCAGACATTTGGGGATTTTCATTATTATTATTTTTTCTCCTGCATGAGAGCTTCTGTACACAGAAGTGTTGAGATAGTGGATGGCTCTGATATTTTGTACCACACAAGATTTCTCAGGAGCAATAAGGATGACCCCAGTTGTTATCTGCTGCTAGAAACCTTCTAAATGGCTAAGGATGCAGAGTCACTCAATAATTACAAGGAAGGAAGAGCACATGGCTTAAAGTGACCAGTTAGTAATCAGTTCCTGCTGTGAAAATTTTTGTCCTAGCTATACAGTATGTGTGGAAAAGTGAGAAGCGTGCATAAAAAGAAATCAGCATTGCTTCGTAAATGGAAAAAAATTAAAGTTCATTCAAAAATGAATAATGTAGCCAGCATGGTATGAAATCCCACTGTTCTAAAATAATACCTACTTTAATTATATCAATCTTGTAAAATAATTTTAAAATTGTTAAGAATGTGATAATCATAACTTTTCCATTCGTTATAGATCTTTTTTACATATATTTTGAAAAATTTTTTATCTGGTTTGCTGTTTTATCTGGTTTGCTTCCACTGCTTAAACTTAAAGGTCATCTTGTTTTATCAAGATACCATTTTGTGACAGCTTTTTTAGTATTCTCAGTGGTACTAACAGCACGCAGTGCCTGATCTTCAGAAACAGTAAAGGAAGTAAGTGGTGTGTACACATAACCCAAAAATAATGGATAGTCCTTTCACATTTTAATTTAGCACTAATTAGCTGATATTTTTCACATATGTATTTAGAACACAAGAACAGCTCTGGCCTTCTGGGTAGATTTTATCACTGAGTTTCAGGAAATAAAACAACTCTCTATCAAAACAACTTTCTGTCCCCTCAGAAAAAGAGGACAACTGAATGCAATAAATGCTGCAACAAATGAAATTGTGATTTTAAAATTCAGTGATAGAGAATGACAATAAGAGTAAAGCATCTCTGAGATGGTAAAAGCCCAGATTGCCCATTGATAGCTGCATGGATGAAAAGACCATGAGGCTCATCCTACAGAAACCAAATATAAAAATACTGAAATGTTCTGGATTAGTGGAAACAAATGACCCTTTGAGAAGAGGAAGGCAGCACTTCCTCATGTTCTCAATGGTTGCTCATTTGCCGTTGACAGAACTGGTGGCTGCAGAGCGGCCATGGACTTTGCAGTAGTCCAAAAGGACATTGGCGCGAGGCCGTCTGTGTCAGTTTCTCAGCCCCCCTGCTGGGAGAGTTGGGGCTCTTCATCCTGCAGAAGAGAAGGTGCCGGGGACGCCTAATTGTGGCCTTTCAGTACTAAAAGGGGACCTACAGGAAAGACAGGGACAAACTTTTTAGCAGGGCCTGTTACAATAGGACAAGGGGTAATGGCATTAAACTAAAAGAGGGAATATTTAGACTAGATAGAAGGAAGACATTTTTCACTGTGAGGGTGGTGAGCCCCTGGCCCAGGTTGCCCAGAGCAGCTGTGGCTGCCCCATCCCTGGAGGGGTTCAAGGCCAGGTTGGACGGGGCTTGGAGCAACCTGGGCTGGTGGGAGGTGTCCCTGCCCAGGGCAGGGGGTGGCACCGGGTGGGCTTTAAGGTCCCTCCCAACCCAAACCATTCTATGATTACAGATCTCCTGTTGGACCTAGATTTTGAAGAAAGGATGGTGGTACTGAATAGAGGCTGTGGAACTCTTGATTCCATTCCCAAAGCCAGCAAGGGCTCTGTGATTCACAGGAAAAAAAAAACCTCAGCCTTTCTCTGTGCAGCTCCCCATGCATAAAAAAACTCTTTGGAATAGGAGTGACCTCCCATGATTTTTTTGTTTGTTTTTTTTTTTTTTTCTTAAGGGAGACTACCCCTTGGTCGAGCCCCTGTTATGACAGCAATAGGAAATAGTTTGCTCCAGAGCAGTGCATAGACTCAGGTATTTGTGTTTCCTTGTTTGTAAGACATTTTGAACATTCTATGTTTCTTCAAAGGATATTTTTTCTTTGAGATGAAGTCGTATTTCATATCCTCTGTTTTCTCCTCAGAAAAGCTCTCAATAAGAGCCATGATATAACTATGGCTTGTAAATGAAACGTAGGCCTGGATCAATACCTTTCTCCTTGCTGCAGGGTAGCATAATAACTGAAAGATGTTCTCATAATTGTTATGAGGAAAGGAGGTTGTTTCATTTATGCAAGTGAAATGTGTTGTTAAGTCGTCTGATGATACGAATTGACTCTGGGCTTTCTGTACTTGTTGCAAAATGTCAATATTCCTAAAGCGTCTTACAGTCAGCAGTTTCAGAGGACAGGTTATTTGCAAAATAGCCTCCACATTATAATCCTGTGACACATAAATCTGCTGCTCCCTAACTTCCAGCACTGGCCTTTCCAAATCCAAATTTAAATGGATTCTACCCCAAGAGCTGAATCGTCACCTAAACTGCAGCGCTTGAGAGATTTGCTCTTACTGAGGAAATTGGTCTCCTACGTATTTCTATTGAATAATTTCCCAAGGACCTCTCTTCAGTGCATGGTAATACAGTATATTGCAATGTTGTAGCTTCTGGATAGTCTAATAGACACGTAATCTTATTTTAGCGGAAACCCGGATGCTCATAGACTTACTCGTACAGAGCATCAATTTGCTGTACAAATAGTCACCCTGAAATCAATAGGAAACCTTGTGCAGGTATTGTTTAGTATATGAAAGTATATTCACACCTCATTAGCTTATACCAATGACTTCAGCAGAGTTACCTCTTGACTTCTATTACGGTAAAGCTCAGGCCCGTTTCTGGTGGGCCTTTCTTTGTGTAATAGAAAAATGCGAAAATTGCATTTCAGCACAGTGACTTTTCAATACATTTCAGGCCTTCTTAACCCATGTTCATGAAATCCTGCCTGCTTAGAGGGTCTTATTCACAATTACTTAATTCTTTAGTTATTCATACTTGCAGTGAACAACTTGGTACATATGCCACCACTCCTGCTCCCCCATAGTGACCCGTTGGACAATTTTTGTCTTGGATCATTTTGGATAGGAGGAAAAAACAGTAAAACATATATATCACTTAGTGTAAGCATGTTGCTTTCTTAGACTGTGCCACCCGCCTCCTGCTTCCCCAGGCACGCTGGAAACCAGCCACAGACACCATTTCCCCTGCCCGTGCTCTCACCAGCCTCCTTTTGTCCTTCCTTAGTTGCTTTTTTTCTCCCTGAAACATCTACAGATTTATGGACATGGGGTATGTGCTTTGCTGCGGAACAAGGTCGACATAGGCATCTCTGAAAGACGTGACTGCACCATGTCACCGGCTTTCGTTCGCAGAAGAGGATGAGATCTGGGGCACTGACGAGTGTTTACCGGGGGAGTGACGATCACCCTTCACCCTGCGCTTTCCCTTACGCTCAGGAGCTGCCAACGTGAGTGGCTTTTCTTTAGCATCGCTATTGTACTGTGTAACACAATTGTCATGTTCAAACGTTATCTCGAGCACCATTCTTGCCATACCTGGACTATCCACTCCTATCAAAGAGGCTTTTCAACACAGATCTGCAAACAATCTCAAATGGGACCTTTCCCTGACCTGTGACAAGCAAGTGCGCATCCTGCCTATCGTGTGCTGGGCCTTGCGACTGCCCGGGGCGCCATGCTTCAGGATCACCTTGGCCTATCAAAAAGGGCAGTCCCCAGCCATTTCGCTCTGATAAGCAGGGCCAGGGACCTCGTAGAGCAGCCTGGCTATTTGTAGATGCGCTGCGTGGACTCAAACCCATGCGTATGCTCAGCGCTCACCCAGATAAAACAGCCTGTGATGAATTCCACGGTAAGAGCAGGAACGAGAAGCAGTGTGAATAGGGTTTGGAGGACCAGATCAAATAATTCTGGAGAGCACTTGATGCAGCCTGTCAGGGAAATGCGGTCGTGCATGAGCTTCAGAAGGCTCACTGGCCTGCCTGTTGCTCCCTATAGCAAACTATTGTCTCCCACAGCTAGTGCTCTGCAGGCAAAAGATGCCAAAGCAGGTCAGGTGCCAAAATCAGCCCCCGCTGCCTTGATTCGGTTTGCCAGATACAGCTGAATAATGAAGGGCATTCATTTAGTACAAGTCTCTCTTACCTCTTGTTTGATTTGATGTAATAGATGTACTAGAGATAAAATAGGTGCAAATAGTACTTCATTGTAATCCCATGGAACGGAGAACTCAATACACTAATAATGAAAGCTGCTTTAGTCATGTACAGATTGAAATCCACCTAAGGAAATAGATATAAATCTCCTTTTGCTTGCATTGGTATGTGTATTTTAACCTTATTTACTAGGTAAGACTCACACTTGTTTGAACTGGCTCTCTTCTATTTATTGTGACTTTGTTCCTTTGCCCCAGAGCCTGTCTTTATGGAAAGAACTATTGGACCGTCTCTCATTCAGGAAAAGCAGAAGGCATTAGGATTTTTGCAGCCTCAGTAAATTGGAACAGTAGCAACTCTCACACCCCAGCATATAATCCCACCTAAAATTCACAAACATAAACGAAGGAGTTTCACCACCTACTGTATAGCAAATGATAGTGCAATATTTTCTGCCAAAATACATGAGACAGAGAAACAGAAAGAAAGATTTCACGGAAGATATAAAGAAGCAGGAAAGCTTAGGACGCAGCCTGAATAAATAGTGGCATTGTGGTCTTGCTAACAGCCTAAACAGAACGCTTTGTTGGCTGAGTGCTGGCTCAGGGAGGCTTGGCGTTGTATGTAAAAGTACTTTCTCATATTACTTGATTTCTGTGCGAAGAATTAGGATTTTGTTATTTTCAGATAAACAGGACTACATCAAAGATACCTGGCTATCACTATTCTTTCTTCTTAAGGAAACAACAAAGTTTTGTCTAACCTTTAGGGACAAAAAGAAGTAATGTCATTGAATAGCTCACCATATCCATTTCCTGGTTTGTTTGCTGGGATGACTATGATTTACAGGATTTCTTTATGAGACCAAATTAAATATAGAATTTATAATATTCATGCAATTTCTGTGCCAAATATACATAGTGCTGATACAGCAGGGATCTCAAAATATCAACCACCTGCTTGGAAGGAACAGAATTATGAATACATCTCCTTAAACAATAATTCATCATACTCAGAAGCCTAAAGTTAAGCTGCTCTAGAGCCAACACAGCTGCTTTATCGTCTTATTTGGGGGATACTGCTGACTTACAATGCTGGGTATCATGCTTGCAACTCATGAGTAGGGCTAAATTCAAGGATTTGGAAGCCTAGGAGGCAGCACTGGGTTTGGTATGAAGGATCCTGGCTTTCAGAGGGGAACCCAGAGCTGTGAATGGCATGGCCACACTTCTACACTGCACCAGGAACCCAAATCAGTCAGATCAGGGAACCACCCACAGTTAATGCGTTCACTGGAAACCGGGAGAACCTTTGCATACCTCACTGAGGACTGCAGGGAAATGTCCCCTCTCCTCAACGGTCCTCATCCTTGAACATCCCCCCAGCCCTAAAAAGGTGGTTATGGGGTGGAGCCTTCCCTAGCTGAGGTCAGCTGAGGTACCACCTCAACAGAGTCAAGACGACACCTTTTTCCCTAGGGAAGGCTGCTCTACTCAGAATAATGAAACCAATTTTAATCCACATGACTTCCTCAGGATCTCGCACAATTTGGGTTTCTGGTATTTTCTCTCCAGACAGGCAGCTCTATAGAAGTGGGATTGACTGAAAGTACTCGCAGCTGGGCTTGAAGGACCTGCATACAGTCTAGGGATATATATATATATGTGTGTAGCAAAAATGAAATCTCAAGACCTGAGTGGGGTTCTGGGGGACAAAAAATAGCACCGCAGTGCGATAGTGGCTTTAAGTCCATTTTTGCTGCATAGAAGCGGAAGCCTGCTGTGCCCATTGCAGACAGGTGTTAGTCTAATTGGTCCTTTAGAACTTAGATCTTACAGCATCCCCTAGCAGCCAGGTTCACTGATTAAGTATCCTTCATTAGAAAGCTTTTCCACATCTCTAATTTAAACCTTTGCTGCATATGGAGCCAGCCGCTTTTCTTGCTCCTTTGGTGACCAGGACAATATTTCAGAAGCACCTTCTTTGCAGGCATTTTGAGAATTAAAAGACTATTATCATATCTTTTTATTTCAAAGCTCTACAAATTCCCCACTTTCAGTTTTTTCCTTATGAAAAGAAAATTTTTCTTAACTTCTTTATAATGTCTATTGCTCTCATGGAACCAGGGATACTTTAGCTCGTCCTTTCTGCCCCTTGTTACCAACTAAATACATTTCAGGATGACCGGTTCTGTGAAGTGGGCATCGAAAGCTCTCTTAGTCAATAACTGGGGTGTCATGGTGCCTCATGAATGTTGCTAAACTGTTTAGATGTACTGGGATAAAAGCCTCCTGAGGAATTTAAAATAGTCAGAGTATGAGCAAGTCTGGCATCGCAAATACAATCTGTTGAGAAATCCCCATCCTATCAGTAGTATCCAGGCTTGAATACAGCTGTTTATAGCAAAAAGAAGAAAAAAAAAACAACAAGCCACAGCCCTGCTTATTTTACCTCTAGCAGGCTTGCCTTATTACTCAACCTCCAAGTATTCCTCTTGGAAGCATGTTCCTGACCAAGAGCTTCTCCAGCCGAGTTGATGGATTTGCAGGGCCAGCGCTGAAAGACAGAGACATCTTTGAGGGGCTGATTACGAGCCAGCCCTTAAAAACCACTCCGGACCAAACACATCAGGTCTGTTTATATTAAAGAAAATCTGTGCCATTGTGAAAGCAGCGGCCGCCCTCTTATCTTCAGGAAATAACCTTTAGGGTTTTAACAAATAAGGACAAGGAAGAGTGTTTTCATCCAGACTGTTATTGCCTGAAGCGTAAAACCAGACTGAGGGATGTTTCAGAAACAGAATGCACATTGGACTCGCGATGAGGTGAGCACACAGCAGGAAAACTTCAGGTTTATTTGAGATTACAAGGAGATTTGCTTATCTCATACAAAACCCTCTTATAATCAGCATTTTCATCATCTCGTCTACTGGCTCGTTTTACCTTTTGCTCCTGAACTGTGCTGGAGGCTTGGTTCTAGGCTGGCTCTCTGACATCCGCAGTGTCTGCCTTCCCATTTGACTGAAGCTCCATTTCAGTGATGCAGAAAATTAATTAGGGCACTTTATTTCCTTCATATGTAGACCTAAATACTGTTTCTGAGGCTGCAAACATGGTAATGCTGTAAATGAATAATGACAAAATTAGTCTCCTTTTGCATGATTTCTGAAGCTGATAGCAAAAACAACCATGAAGGAATTGCGACGCAAAATCTGCTGTTTTAACCATACTGGAAAAAATCCTGTGTACCAATTACAGAGATTACATTGCTCAAAGTGATGCCGAGAACTAAATAATCAGGCAGATATACTAACCAGATGCCACTTTATCAGACAAGAGGAAGGAGTATTCCATAGTGAATGGAAGACGGTCTGTGGGGTGCCCATTGTCTCATGCATAAATTTCCTTTTATTCCCATAATCGCTGCTTCTGTGGCCTTTCCTCCAGCCTTTGCTGATGAGTAGCATGAGAATCTCCACTGAGCTCCTATTTGCATAACGGCAAGTGGTTCAGCTGGGCCAGTGGCCACGTGCACCCAGGAGGCGGTGGCCATCTACGTGCACCCGGGTGGCAGCGCCCGCCTCCCCCCACTCTGCCAGTGCACTGTGATGAAACACTACAATGTCAGGAGGGAAAAACGTGGATTCATGTCATCAGCTTCGCTCATCACAGATCTTTACAGGGCAAAAATGACATGCCACTAAAGATACAGAAAGAAATAAGGGCAAAAAAGAAATTAATAATAACAAAGACAGCGAGGTATCGTTGCCTGTGCTCAGATGCTGCTGTTCAACAAGCCTTTGGAAATATTAGCCATGTTTGGGTGTTTAGAAGTGATATATTTCACCTTTGTGATATTAGTGCTCCACTACTGAAAAATAGTTGTTTCCACCCATATCTAATAAATACATGTTTGAAGCTCAAGTTGATCTAATGTGAATTCATGCTCAACTGTGCGTGTGATGTTTGGATATAAACATCCCTTTCACATGGTACAATACCACCCCACTGCTATTGTGTCTTTTCTCAGCCTTAGTTATGTATCTTTACGGTACGTTCATCTCAGTGGCTGATTAGATAACTTAAAATGCCTGTACTAAAATCCACTGTCTTTAAATCGGGCTAAAGATGTCAAAGTGTATCTATGTATAGTCCCATCAAATTACTTTGACTGAGCTAACTTGCTATGAAATGGCACCTTTTTTCCAAAATAGGCCAAAAGGTTTTCTACCGTTTATCGTTGGCAAGGTTAAAACAAACAAACAAACAAAAGGCAGCCCCAGAGGCTGCTGACCTGGAAATGCTGCGTGTGATCCTGCTGGGAATGAGTTCAGCCATGCCTTGGGACACCAGTTTTGCGCTGCGTCCAGCTCAAGGGAGAGCAGAGAAGAGAACCCCATCCCTGCTCAGTGGTCCAAGACAGAGCCCTTTCTGCTCCACTCCCACCGCGGGCCGAACCCTCCCCACTCATTTTATCCTGCACTTTGTCCTTGTCTGCTTCGCGACATGGGAATGAATCTCAGCCCATTTGAATCGTAACAGCTGCAGTGACTTCAATAGAGTGATGAGTATTTATTCCAGCAGGAAGTCTTACCCAAAATCTTTTCTTACTGCTAAGCAGGACATGATGCTAATGTAGTGGCATGTTTTCAGCACGCACAATTCAGTAACTCATCAACAGCACCACGGTGACAGCAATGACCACAATCCCTAACTCAGCCTCATAGCGTATCTAGTAATTGTTATTGCATTTTGAAGTCCTCCATAGGTACTTTTCCTTAGTAGCCACAGAATTAACTGCTCTGTTAAGCTCCATGAATAGGAATTGTAGTCTCAAAAATGTAAAATATTAGTTCAAGAAGTATCTATCCAGGGACAGCTTAATTTATGAAAGGCTCATTGTACTGTGGATACTTTCTTGAATCATAAGGTGCTTCTAAGTGAGACAATGCTAGGTAGGGGAAGAAGACAAATGTTTTTATAATGCCTTTAATCTCTTTATTAAATATCTAAAAAAGACCAACTCCAGAACAACCAACCATTTGTATCGAGCTACATGCCACACTATGGCAATGGAGGATTAAGCAAAGAAGCATTTTTAAAACTGAAGAAGTATGAGTTTTGTTTAGTACGTGGAAGGTTCCTATTGAACACCCTTGGGCTTCAAATCACCCTGAGTTTCCATAAGCCTCTTCCTGCTCCCCAGCCGGGCCACGCCATTCCCCGAGCTCTCGGTGCCTCACCATCCACTCGGGTACCGGCTCTGCTCTGGCTTCGGGCAGGGCAGGAGCTGAGGGGAAACGCATCTCCATGCAGTGAGCCCAGCCCGCGGCCAGCAGCTTCCCGGCCTCGAGTGGCAATCATTTCTGTGTAACAGGCAGTCACCCGGTGACCCCTCCGTCCGCACCAACCCCTTTACTCTCACATGTTAATCCCTTTGTTAGCTGGTCAGCTGTGCATTCATTTAGGAGGGCTAATGACTTACACTGGTCCTTCTCTGCATGATTTCAATGGATATGTAATTAGAGGTGAATGGAGCCTTCAGAGGTACAGCGACCACCAAAACCGGGCAAAGTCAAAGTATTTGTCTAATTTTTGCAATCGGCTGTTTCAGTGAATGAAACCATGTGGTCGGCTGCACTCAGAGGAAAAGAAAGGAGAAAAGGAGAAGCCAAAAAGATCAGCCACTACAAATAAATAAATAAAAAGTCAGATTGCCTGGCACTCAGTGTGGCTTTTGTGTGTTGGCACTCACAAAGCTCTGAGATGAAAAGAAACGTGTTTCAAAATATTTTTGGTTGGGGTGCCAGAGAGCGCGTTGTAAGATAAATGCCAGCGACGAACCTGTTCCTCTCACACAGGTTGAAAAAGTATCGAAAGGTGAAAAGCTTTGTTTCAAAGAGCTTGAGATCCTTAATCATCAGCAGAGTAAGTGTGAGAGCTGGAAAGCGATAGGAAAATATGTGAAGGTGAGGAGGCACCAGCAACTGGCTTAAAGGTTTGAGCTTTTTTTATGAAAGCTGTCCATGTCTGCAACACCTCGGGAAATACCCTGCAGCTCTTACACCAGGTGAGCGTGTCCTTTTGAAGTCTGAGGGACTTTTGCATATGTATTAGCATCCCAGGATGAAGCAGAAAAGTGTGATAGGGAGCCACAGTCCTGGTGACGGCTTTTTTAGATGAGAAACCCTTTTCAAGCCTGGTTTCTGTGCATGGACCCACTGCAGAGAAGGGCCCATTCTGCTCCAAGCTGTCGCTGCCTTTGCACCAGCCAGGGCTTGCGGATGGGGCCAGACCCCAACACGAAGGGGTGTCTGCACCTGGCCACTTAACGGCACTGTTGGCACTGCAACACATCAGGTGCTTTAGAGCTCCTCTTAGGTTTTTTTCATCTGTCATGACTGGTTTCCCTGCACGCTGCCTGGCCATCCCTGCTGCACCTCCCGCCGACAGGATTCCTTCTCTTCCTTCTCCGTTTTGGAGCGCGGAGCCCTTTCTCCTCTTAGCCCATACAGGTTATGCAAAGGTGCACTCTGGGGTGATGCGGTGTTTGCATTAAATAACACCTACGCCTATCCTCTCAGTTACACAGCAGCCAATCAGGGTGAGGTTTTTATGAATTAAAACAATACACTTTCACTAGCACTGTGAATTCAGGAGCGTAATTCCATTAAAAATGAAAAAAACATAATAATAATTAATTAATAATTGTTTTAATTCAGCCTGGGCTTATGAGCTAATATCTCTCACACAGTTGTCTAATACAATTATAAACATAATTTCACGCTTAATGAAATATAAATGAAGCAATTGAATGGCACGCTCCACAGAAACATCCCTACCAATCAGCTGCCCTCCCAACCTTTAGTTGAGCTATTTTCCACCTTTGGTCAGCTATTTTATTTGCAATGTAGCTTGTGTTTTGGAAAGATTCGATGTGAAAACCGCAAGCAGCAGATAATCCATCATGCCCTTAAGAAAGTCAGTCTGATGGTGAATTGCCATCACGGTTCAGAATAAGAGTCTTATTGCTAATATGAGGCCTTTTCATTTTCCCACTCTTGGCCCCGCTGCAGGATGGCTCTCCAACAGCAGAGAGGGATCCAAACAGCCTCGGATGGGCTTTGGTGTCCCCACCTGAGCAGCAGTGTCCCCTGCATCACATCTGGCCAGCTGTGTGCCTCAGCAGCGCAGTGCTGAGCCCAGCCCAGCCCAGCACCAGCGTGGCTGGGGGAGAACATGCAGCCCCAGCGTCTCCATCGCCATCGCAGCCCCAGTGTCTCCATCGCAGCCCCAGTGNTCTCCATCGCCATCGCTGCCCCAGTGTCTCCATCGCAGCCCCAGTGTCTCCATCAAAGCCCCAGCGTCTCCATCGCAGCCCCAGTGTCTCCATCACAGCCCCAGTGTCTCCATCGCAGCCCCAGCATCTCCATCGCAGCCAGTTTCCCACCACACCAATGGCCAGGGGGCTTTGCTGCTGGCAGCCTTGGGTAAGATGACAATGGGCAGCTGATGAGGATATTTGATTTTTTTTTGAGTGATTTGGGATCTGTTGATAATCAAACACAGTAAATGTACACATCTGGCTATTATTTATCATTTTTATGACTAATACTGCTATTCACATTTTGAATTATAACAGTAATTTCTCTCACATTTTGCCTAGCAATGCCTGGTGGTATCACTGTGAAAAGCCTTGTCCTTGCAGCTACACATAGCTAAAACTGTAAAATACCTTCTCTCTAATTTCTCATGCGTGTGTTCCAGGAGCCTCGGTGGTGCCCGTTCGCACTGTGTGCCTGCGGAGTGGGAGGGAGAAGGAAAATTAATCCCTTTTGATCGGAACTAGAATGATCCTGATGGGGGCGGAATCCACCAAACCTCAGCAATGCTTGCTGTCGCGTGAGGCTGCGCAGTGTACGTATGTTTTATTCTGCTGGGGCTTGGGTATAATTGAATTGGAGTTTGTTGGAAACCGAGCCCAGACTCGCTGAAAGCCTCACACAACGCCAAACCAGGCAGTTTTGCTTGGTTCGGGTTTAATTATGAATGGTTCACTCAGCCTCAGTAATGACTCATATTCACTAACTCTCCTGTAGATGAGATGTGACAAAAATGTAGTTCAGATACACAAAGCATAATTATTTAATGATGAAGTAAAGTTGATTAGGAAGCCTTTAAGCCATTACACTCTTAGTAGGGTATTTTGCAGTCACTGAATACATGAACATAATTCAATTCGTAAAAGCTATATAGCTCCTGCTGCGTTTGAAAATGATATGTAGCTAGCAAGTTAGGTTTTTCCCATTATAGAATTCTATATACTACAACAAAGAGCATAGAGCATTGCCACTATGAACAGGGAAAACTATTCTTAGTGACTATCCAGGCTCAAAATGATAGAACTCACATATCCAGTAACAATCATGAACCTGACAAATCAAGCTTGTAAGCCTGTGGTGTGATCTGAAAACCTAACAAGCTTCCAAGAAGGATCTCTGATTTAAAAATACATTCTTTCTTTCTGGATTTTTTTTTTTTTTTCCTGTGAGATGTGCAAGACTGAACAGCATGAGAACAGCATGAGAATGGCTGTGCCATTGAAGGGCTATATTTATATATTATGTAGCTGTGCTCCAATTATGAAATTGATCCATGGATAAAAATCCCTTAAGGGTGGCTATTAATGAGATTGCCTGCTCTGAGTGCATCCAGTAATAAGATTAGGTATGCATTTATCCTGAGCGGAGATAAACCAATGACAAGTTCGTGCCAAGATAAGACAGTTTTGAAAGGCAATTAAACATGGGACATAATGTGCGTGCATATGTCTGTGGGAGGTTGCAGGATGGAAAGTTGCTTTTCAACTGCAGAAGTGCTTCTGAGTGTAACAGGTAGGGAGGAACAGACTTTTCACAGTGGTGAGATTAAACTTGAGCTTAAAAATCAAAATATTTGAATTTGGAATTTACAGATCAGTTTTACAAAATGTGCAGCCCGGCCTTTTTGGCTTTTCCTTCACTCATGGAAGGCTCGGAAACACCCTTGACAATTACCAGCTGCCGGGTGAGACACGGCTTGCTCACCACGCTTGGACTTACGTTGGACTTCAGCGAATATGGCACCTCAACAGCACCCAGGCTCTGACACAGCCTCCTGCGCTGCCTGACGAGGCCAACCAGACAGGGATGCTCTGAGAGAAAAGTTCTCAAGTGTTTCCTGCAGGATTTTCTGTAGCAATACCTGTGCCATAGTTGTGGCATTGTGTGTGGGTTGCGAAAGCACCCAGCAGGGGTTGAGCGCAGCGGGCGCAGGCAGCGCTGGGGAGCTCAGCACACAGAGATGGCATAAAGCCCATGGCTCTCTCCCCACAGGGCAGGAAGAGTGATTCTGTCCCCATCTTGCGGCAATTGTAACTGCTTGGTTACTCACCACTCACCTGCGAGACAGCTGAAATGTCTCCTGAAGTCTTCTCTTAATTTTACAGCATTAGGGAAAGTTTATCCTTCTTACGCTGCTATTGCAGCTCTTGCTACGGATGTTGTTTTGCAGCATCTCCAATAATTGTTGTACACAGGGTGCAGAGAGGCCAGAATCCCTCCGGAAGGAGCATCCTCTCTTATACATAACCAACTCAAGCTCAAATCAAAATTTGAATGACTGGGCTGATTAAATAGACCTTAAAGTCCTGCCTCTGCTTGCCACACTTCATACATCCGAGCCAGAACCCGAGCCAGGCGGGCAGCGCCTGTGCCGCGGAAACCCCAGGGCATTGCCAGGCATCGGGGAAAAATGCAAAGGGGGAGGACAATTACAACCCAATTTCTGGAGCAGTCTCTGAGGAGATAATGGACAATGACTGGAGTACATAGGGTGGGACTGAAGGTTAATGCTGGCACCATTTGTTCTCCCTTCGCTTTTTGCCCCATCAGCGCATGGTCGCTCTGTCAGCACAAACGAGAGCAGCCCGGAGGCTCCTGTAAACCCCATCAGCTGGGAGAGCCTTTAAACAGAAAGGTATAGGGAGAGGGGAGCACTTCCAACAATGTGCATGAGTGCCCGTCTCAGGACATTTGGAAGAATTTTTAAAAGCAAAATTAACAATAATTTGTAATAACAGAGTATCTTCAAAAACCCTATAACCCAGAAATAGCGTCATTTCAATGATGTTTGAAAGTAAAGGAAATTGAGTTGCACAGGAAACTCCCTTCCTCATTTTTTTTAAAATGCGAAAACCTCCTGTTCAACCACCAAATGCCCAAATTTCTTAAATTAAATCACTTAAGAAATTGGGATATTGGACATTCATCTAGGCGTGACTGAAAGGAAGAAACAGACTTTCACTCTATATTCACAGACCTTGAAGGGATGGCTGTAAGTTTTTCAAATATGCACTAAATGAGTATTCTGGCTACGAAGTGTATAAAGTACATGCAGAAAATGTGTGTGACTGGGGAACTCCTGAAATGTAGCTGTGTGCTTTTATGAGCCTTCTGTTAAGAAGCTGCAAAAACCATATGGTATCCATTAATAAATATATTTTATTCACAGGTAATTATTTGTTTAACTTATTCAAAGTGGCCCAAAATCTAGTTCTTACCTGCTGCAGAAAGCTGTTGTATTTCCAGTAGAACAGCGGGATCCTTTCTCCAGGCCAGCTCATTGGAGAGAAGCTGTGCGTATGGCCAAGCAAAGCCGCCCTACTCCTCCTCAGCCAAAAATGACTCTTAGGCCTGCCTTTCTCTTAAAAACCTTATTACAAAGTACTAAGAAATTCAGTAATTCAGTAAGAAATATTGGATTTAGCTGCTCCTCCCTCTTCCCTGCCAGGGCAGCTGGTTCTTCCACAGCCTTTGTCCCCCACACGGACACACAGGGCTGAGCAGGGACATAAGCTCTCCTCACAGATAGTTTGAATCATCAACCTCGGTTTGCCTCTTGGGGCCCCTCCTTCAGTATTTTAAAATATCTGTTCTCTTCTAAATTAGCATCAAAGATTCACTGGTTGGGTACAAGATCTCTGGGCTCTTTTTGAAAACTCTGGTACTTTTCCTTTTCTTTCTGTGTCCTTCCTTCACTGCCCACTCCGGTAATCAGGATCCGAAAATGTGTGCTTTCTGATGAGGATTAAGCCATGACCCATGCATGATTGCAGGAAATAAGCCTTTAAAATATGCCTAAGTGCTCTGCTTGTTTGAAGTTACTGATCCTTAAAATAGATGTCTAAAAAGACATGTAATTTCAAATGTTTCTGCAGACATTGTTGCTGTATACGTAACAAGGAGACACATCAAGCCAAGTTACATCAGTTATGCTCCATTATATCATGAACTGAGCCAAATGAATCAAAATATACAGTAATACTTCAAGTGACAATGCAAGCCTTGTATAGTTTCTTTCCCTAGTTACCACTTACAAAGCATTAGAATATTCAGCTTGATTTGGGGGGGTTATTTTAGCTATTTACCAAAAATCTTTTCAGTATAAAAAGTATTTCATGTATTGTGAGAAAAGATGAATAATTGTTCGGTCTTTATGTTCTCCGTATTATTCGTGATTTGAAAGCCCAGTAGGATATCCTCTGCACCAACGGGTCTGGTACTCGTTTGGCTCACTTCATACGGACCATTTCTTTCTTCCAGACCCCCCACACACCTCGTTTTCCTGATCTCCATCCTTTCTTGCTCCCTTTTAGCCTTTTTCAGAGAAGATGATCCCAAGCAGGGTTTGAGAGCTGGCACGCCACAGATTGATATAATCGAAATTCAGAAATGCCATTACTTTATTTGTCAGTGCTTTCCGCATTATTCCTAGCATTCTTCCCCTGCTGATCACCTCTGAGATTTGAATTGCTTTTGCAAGACCTACATGCAATGACTCAGAGATCTGGTTCTTAAATCAGTTTTTCTAGTGAGGCCACGTAGGGTGAGCACTCAGCCAAACCAGCTCAGGAGCGTGGGGCACGCGGCTGAATCTTTCTCTCTCGTGGCTCAGTGCACAGAAGTTCTGGGAAGCTCCAGAAACCAGGGGAATGCGGTGTGACTGGGGCTTCGCCGGGAAACCTTTGTGCCCTTTCTGCTCAGAGATGGTGGGAAAAGAAAAGATTCTTTTTTTTTTTCTTTTTTTTTCAGGGACCTTTTATCCTTTTGAGATATTAGGTATCGAGTGCCACCATTGGAAATTCAATGAAAGAAGTAAATGCCTTAGAAATCTGGCATTTTAGATCCCTGCATGCTTGCTAAGCTTGCTGGCAAAGCTCTTTCAGTCTTCTCATGTATTGAGTATATTGATAGAAGCAGGAGAATAATATTGCTCCCTCCTCATTAGTGTCTCAAGGTAGTTAGAACATAATTTTGTCCCATTTAATGTCACTTTCATCCTAACCAAGTCAAGACAAGGTCAGATGTTTCACCTTTATTGAAGTTCTCAGTCGTCTTATGCCTGTGTGCATACAAACCTATGAGAGAAACATTTCAGTCATTTCCACAGCAATGATCAAAGAAAATCACAAATGCAATGGACTTCAAAGAAAAGGGCAATGGCCCAGACCTAGCTCTGAGGCAGTGTGCACAAAATTGGTGAGATCTGAACTAAATTGCTTAAAAACAGCTCCCAGTTTGCAGCACTGGTTATTTCATGGCATGCAGACTCGGGGTGTGTGGGTACCTGCTGCTCACCAGCCGCGGCGAGGGCCACAACGCTGCTCCTGCAGCTCCGCTCGGCTCTGGCCGGGGAGGGGCAGGCACTGGAGAATTTTAAATAGTCTGTGTACTGCAAAGCTCTGACTTCTCAGGTCTGGGAATTGAGGGTCAATGGAAGAAAACAAAAAATACAGTCCCAAGAATAGAAACGGAGTGAAAAACAGCTGCCTGTCCATGCATCACCTATCCCCGATGGATGGATGGATGGATGGATGGATGGATAGATGGATGGAAGGATGGATGGAAGGAAAACCAAGGAAGTATCCTCACCTCTGGGTCTTATTCTGGGCCTGTAAAACCCGCTCCCCATTTTCACCAAAAATGTTTATAATCACGCCAGTGATACTGAGGGGGGACCATGGGTACTCCCTGCCCCGCAGGGTACCGGGCAGGCAGACCGTGCTTCCCCACCTTCCGCAGGCTCTGCGGGCCCAGGGCTCGTAGCCACACCACCCCGGTGATGGGAGAGGAGCGGGGCTCTGCTGCAGACTGCCTTCTGTTTGATATCGTCCTCCGGGGTGAACAGTTATAGCCTTGAAAAGCTGCAGCTACAGTCTGCTGTGGGCCAACATGGACACACACCCCACCATCCCCAGCAGTAGTTCAAATGCAAATTTACTTGCCTGCGTACGCTATTTAAATCCCCCCTGCTAATGTGCATCACTGGCCATTTTCTGTGGGTGCTTGGGGAAGAGGGGAGATGGGAGAAAATGAGGCGTCAGCCCCACTGAGCCAGCACTGGCCAGCTGGGAGGTCAAAGCTCCAGAGTTTCATTTAACAGAGTTAAAGCCTCCATTTCTGCACGTTGTGGTGCCTGCACAATCACGGAGAAATAAATCTCGGTTAAATTTTTGATGAGCTTTCGGCTGCTCTAAATAATTAATTAGGACCTCTCTCATTTGAACATGGGCGCAACTTTTCATGTTACAAACGCTTCCTGCCTTAATCACAAGGGAATCGCAATCACAAGTTATTCAGGTCACTCCATATATTTATTTATTTTTAATGTCACTAGTCCAAACAAATTTTGAACCTTCATGCAGGGAAGGGAGAAAGCAGTTTCCTTTTGATCTCACTCCAGGTAAATCCCCAGGAGAAGTACGTGTCTCATTTCCAGGAGCCGAATAATGGAGATTGATAGGTTAATCAGTTCCAATATAACTTACAAAGTAATAGCGTGTGCTCAGATCCTAAGTTTTGACATTCCCCAAGTCCAGGACGTTTCAAAGATGATAGCGCAGGATATCACAGGATAGTTTTTGAAAGGCAGATGAATTAATAAGGATACTCCTGTACCCCCTCATGTAAAGCATAGGAGACTGATCCTGCTTTTGACGGGCTGATTGTATGACAGTACAACTACTGAAGTCAGTCCTGCTTCACCACCATGTAACGGCATAGAAAATGAGGTCTTAAAAACACTCATTCTGTCCCTTCATTAAGTGTCAAAAGGAGCTTGGATGTTGTTTTATGCAGAAGCCAGACTATCTTGTGAGTATATAAAGTGGGCATTAACTGTATTAAATATTGGATTCAGTCCCCTAATGAGGGTCTTTGATCTCCTATCATGAGACTCAGATGTGAAAATTGGACTCTGAAAGCAGATTAGTAAAATAGCTCCTTCCTCAGCACTCCATTCTGCTGCTGCTCAGGAAGTCACAGCCTGAGCCTGAACTCGTCTGAAAAACCTGCAGTAGGAAATGCGCAGTGTCCAGCCTGCAGCTCGGGCTTCTGCCAAGGGGAAAGAAGGGCCATGCAGGCCTGATGCTGAAAATTTGGCTCCAAGTCCTAATTCAGCCTGGCTACTGTGCAGCCCCTCAGCAGCCACTCTGGTGCCCTCTAGGCTTCAACATCCCATCCACAAAAATGGGACTGCCCACATCGCTCCGCCTCAAAGGCACCACGGGAAAAGAAGCATACCTAAAAGTGCAGAGGGTTCAAGAGTCTTATAGACGCAGGAGCAGACTGCACTCTCAGCTGAATTTCTAACAACGGCCTACCCGGGGCTTTCAAACTCGTCAATAGATCCAGGATTAACGATCTCAGTCTGCGCCGTTTTGTAACTCATTACTTTTGGCACCAAAGCTAGTGGGCTGCTTTCCTCCTACGTGACTTTCTTTTTTCTATGGATGGTCACTGCAAATATCTGCGCCAGTTAGTTATTTCCCAGGAACCCTGGTTACTGGTGTTTAGCAGCTATCGTAACCAAGTTTCTATATATGCTGCTTTCACTAATTTGTCCCCTTTTGCTGGGAAGACTGTCATAACTGCTTGATTTAAAATGTAGACTGCCTGGGAAAGAGCCTCCTGAGAAGTGGCAGGTTCAGAGAAGCACCCCGCGTGGAGGAGAGCACTGTAAATTGAAAGCGGGTGCTCTCATGTTTCTGCAATGAGGCTGGCAGTGCTACACGTTATTAAAACTGGAGTCTTACAAGATTTTCTTCAAAAGATGTCCTTTGGTGCTATCCATCTCTTTGACCAGTTTCTCTGAATTGCATATGTATGGATAGCCATGGGTCAAAATTCATTTATTTGTTATTTGACAGTGTTCTTGCCAATGCATATATTTGGCCATAGGTACTGAAAGCATCACCCATGACCGAGACCAGGGGCAACAGAACTGGGTATAAACTGCCGTAGTTTCACTGTCTCAACAGTTAAGTTTCTCTACCCCAGCTCAGCACCAAGCCATTGAAAGCTGTCAGAGGCAACATCTCACAACAGAGGCACTGTGAGATTTTCTTCTTTTATGAGAGCATTGCACAACCCAACCTCATTCGTGAGCCATTCGCGTGCCACTGCCATAGAAGCAGAGAGGGGTGCCAACTGCCAAGCGAGCCAAAAAGATCTGCTTTTCTTCTCCAGCAATTACTACTGATAGCAGATGTGTCCAGCTCAGCCAGGTGCCCACACGTCCACATCCCAGCACTAAGGATGCGCATGTGGCCTCACATTTACTTTTCATGTTGGTGTCAGACTGGTGTGACCTCGGCAGGTTACAAAGGGCATATGAGACTCCTCCAAGGCTTCCATCTCCCTCATCAACATGCACTAAATCTATTCGGAAATCTGGCCTTTAATCTGCCTGCGCCACAATTCTTGCTCCTCTTCTTTTTGCCTCTTTTATGTCTAGTCGAGAGTAAACACAATCTCTCCACAGCAGCTGCTGCCTCTCCAGCTCTGTGCTCACGGCGCGGCAGGACCCACAGGGCCATTTAAGAGCCACTGGAATCCGAGTAAGAAAAAATATTCCCCACTATCTCAGCATCTACATTATCTTTTACAGTCTTCTTCCAGCTTAATTATTATATATCTACATATGATATGTCATCTACTATTTCTGTGGTCTAATGCATTGTCATACTTTCTATTTTAATGCCTCTTGAGTGTGATTTATTAAAATGACAGACCACACTACAGTTTGCAATGCAGGGCTAATTCATTCCCACTTTTTAATACAGTTCCTCACATCATTTTCAGCATTCGAGAGAATATGTATTTATTTTAATCACCATGTGCTGCATATATAATTTTTTTCCTAGGTGAAATTTCCTTTTAATGGAGGCTGGGTCATGAGAGAGCAATTATATGAGTTATGTGCACGTTACAGAATAATTTAAAATCAACTTTGAGGTCAATCTTTTTTAATTATCTATTTTATCAACTGTTTTTGACTAGCAGTTTAAATAATTGTGTTTGCCTAATACCTGGAAATGTAATTGCTTTTAGATGGCCTTTATTCTAATCTCGGTGTCGGTGTCTTTCCCTGCATACTGCGCATGTTTGCACCTGTCTGCATGGTGACAGATTTGCGGTGACAGCTTGTATAACTTATTTATAAAATGACAAATTATTTTAGAATTTCTTTAAGTTCACAAACTGAAAATAAGGAGAAACACCTGCTTGCCGCAGAAAGCTGAAGAGGACCTGCTAAGTCAAAGGGAAACGACGTGAATTGGTGAAGAGCACATTTCAAGTGAAACAAAACCCAGTGGGGCCATGTTTACACTGGTCCAGGTGTCAGGGAGTGCTCCATGGGTGTCATTTTTTAGCTACAAAGCCCCTGCTGCTGAAGCCAGAGAGCACAAAGAAGGTTCCCAAAGGCTTTGGGGCATGAAAGCCTCCCCTGGGGTCGGGGGCAGACACAGCCTCCTCCCAGGCTGGGTTCGGAGCCGACCCCAAGTGGAAGCATCTGGCAAAGCCCTTCTGCCCAGCTGGAGCCCACTGCGGCTTCCCCGGCCTTTGTCCCGCCAGGAAAACACCTCCCTGCCCTTCGCTTTGCGCTCACTGGAGCAAAGACCCGGCCAGTGGCCCAGCGCCGTTTCCATCCCAACGCTACATGTGCCAAGGCCGTCACGGTAATTGCAGGAGGAGTGTCACGATGAAGCCATCTTGTTAACATAAAAGGATTAGTTCATCAGCAGGCGGTTTTGCTAGGTAATGGAGTCTGGGATGTCCAGCTGATGTGCTATAGAAAGAGTAACGAGATCCTCTGATAGCAATTAGTCCTCATTCCCAGCAGCACAGGCAGGAATAAACAAGTGAATTGCCCCGCAGGAGCCGTAAGTGGACAGAGCGAACAGCACAGACACAGCCTGCAGCGCACAGCCGGCCAACGGCACACCGCACACCAGTAAGGACCACTACAGCCACAGCGCACGTGCCAGCTACGGTCCGACCAGCTGCTCCAGCAGCACCCGGGAGCAGCGGCTTGGGACAGCCCACGCAGGGCAGGCAGGTTCTGTACATGCGAGAGTCATTATAATAACTAGCCGTTGGCTTAAATGTGACTATGTCTGAATGGGGGCTATCCAGAACAGCAAACACTCTTCTCTTGTCCTGTCGTGTTTTTGGTATCTGTAGTTTCTTTCGCGTCATGCCGTAGCACTCTTGTTTGCTCCTTTTAGAGAGAGTGATTCCTGGAGCTGCCCTGCCAACCGTGCATCCTCACAGCACAGCAACGGCAGCCTTTGGGGATGTGTACTGGGACAGACAATGAAAATAACCCACTATGCCCCAGCTGATGGTGTGGTTCCGCGTTTAGAAAGAAGTTATATCACATGTGTCTGAATGAAGCCTACGCAGACACGTCCTTCTAATGGACAGACAACCCGTTATGCACCTTGCTCACAAAGTTACTCTCACAGTCACTTTCATGCATAATAAAGATACTTGCCAGCATCACTCAAAAAAAGACATTGGTTTTATTTTAGCACCCTGAAATCCTACTCATACAAACATCCATTTATCAGCTACCTAATGGCCTCTTGGTTGGAGGGCAGCTTCTTTTCTAATCTGATGTATAGTTTCATACTGTCCGAGTCAGTTCTTGGTTTCATCGAGCAGCCCTGCGCAAGGTAGTATTTCTGGCCCATAATATTGTGAACTGCACTCAGGCCAGCAGTGGACATCGACGTTTAAGCTCCACGCCAGCTCTGGTCATTGCCGTGTACGGGTCGGGCAGCTGGGTAAGTGGCAAATGACCACTTGGTGTTCGGCCAAGTCTGGCCCAGACCTGAATGTTTAATGCTTCAACACTCATAATAAAGCAATATAGCAGCGTATCAATTACTACGAAATTAGCTGCAGAATTGCTGCTGGATGCAAATGTACACAGCATTGACATTTATTTTCCTACCGAGAAAGACTTAATTTTATTTTTGAGAGTGACTAAGATATTGGCAGAGCGCTTTGTGCTTTTCAAATTGTCTCTATTTGAAAAATGAACTATCCCTCAAGGTAAATTAAATGAACCTTTTTCTTTGTTCTTTCAATCCTTCTGCTAGAAGCCTGGTGCTGTTCAGCTGGAACTGTGTGCGAGGCAGAGATACACAGGTTGCTCCTTTGAGCATTGATTTCCCAAGCAGCATATAGACAAAGAAAACCTGGCAGGAATAAAACTAAACAATTCAGACTGTCTGCATTGTCAGAAGGAACGCAGGTATTTACGGTGCTCGTGAAGGAACACGACCTGGCCAGGCCACGCGATGACACTAGCGCAGTTTCAGGCCTCAGAAGAGAGAAGGGATATGTGACCTGGCAGAAAGGATGGTGGCGGGGAGTCGCAAACCCTAGAGCTCACCCCCACGCCCTCAGAAGGCACCATTTTGTCCCCATGCAGACCCGCTCGTCCTGCTTGCAGCATCCATTTCATTGAAGAGAGCAGCGTTTCTGGGCAGCTTGTTCCAATTAGACTTGCCCTCAGACCTGCAGCGGGAAAGCTGCTCCCGGGACTCGGCTCCTCAGCCACCGGCCTTGTCCCCTGCCGCTGTACGGTTCCACATTCTGCCTCTTTGGTAACGTGTTCTACTTGCCATCACATTTTCTGCTTGTTCCTCTTGGCATCCTGTTTACCTATGAGTGTGAACCTGCACGTCTGTGCACGTATTTCTGCTTTTCCCATATATTTGTATATGCGACTGCGTGTTTGTATTTCACTTGTAATTGGTTCCTTCCGGCTGCACTGAAAAGCTGTAAATATTCCAGTTTCTTCTGGCACATACGAGCAGTTGTGATTACAAGCGTGCAAGTTTGGAGACAACAGCTGACGCATCCCCTTCTGATCACAGCTTCTGTGGGAAGCCTGCCTCTCTCCGTCTGGATTTGGTAAGGAAAAATAAGGGCTCTTCCCAAAAGATAGAACTGTGTCAGCTCGCGCTCACCGAGGGATGTGCTGAGCTCCGAGCCAGGTGAGCTTAATGCTGGGATTGAAGGTGCACATTGCTCAGCCGAGTGTTACAAATATGTTTTTAGGTACGTTAGGATCAGGGAGTTACATGACTCCTTTGAAATAAATTCCAGAAGTTCTGCCTAAATAGTAGAATGATATAATTAAAGTGAAAATACATTGAAATGGCATAAAACCGCATATACTCACATGGAAAAGATTTCTCCTGTAATCATACTCTACCTCCATATAAACAGATGTTTATAGCACCTAGTCCTGAAACGGTGCAAATCTGAAAGACCTGAGTGAGTTTGCTTCTTTTTGCTTTGAAGTGCAGCTGTATCAGCATTTCAGTCACCTCTGCATTTTCACCTCAAAAGCAGCCCTGTGATTAGAGACAGGACAGTTGTAAAAAACAATTCATTGAATGAACCTCTCATTTTTCTTATTCTTGTACTATACATGAACACGTTGCAGTTTACATGAATCTAACCCCAGTTTCATAAAAAAAAAGAAAAGGCAGCTAAAAGAAAAACAGAAGTCAGAAGCTGGTATTTAACATCTGACACCTGAACTGGACTGGGAGGAGGTACCGTGACACTGAACTCCAATGCTGAATGAATGGATAGACAGGTTAAAAGACCAGATAACACAAATGATGAAGAATTCAAAGCAAACGATTTCACTGACATTTAACCGGATTTCCCTTTCCACAGCCAGTTGCACCGCCAGGACTTCAGAAGGGAAGCTGTTCCCTGCCTGCTCTGCATTTCAACAGCGCTTAATTTAGCTTAACTTCAGCCACTGGACCTGAAACTGCCTCAGGCACTTGGGAGATTCTGGAAGGCAAAGCATAGATTTGCTTATCTATTTGCTTTAGTGTTCATTGTGTAAAATCAGGAAAAGACCTGACTGAAATCAGGCTTCACTGGTTGAAAATAGCCACAATTGGTGAAGTGCCCTGCATTTACGCGTGCCCAGCACGAAACGCGAACACGTGCCCGTGAAAGGCTCCTCCAGCAGCAGGTCTCCAGGCCCCAGCCCAGGATGAAGCGCTCCGGAGGGGCCGGGTTATTACAGAGACCCCGGACAACCCCTGGGCCAGTGCCCGCAGGAGGCTGAGGCACCCCAAGGTCTGCCTCCCCCGCGGTCTTCCCCTTCTGCGAAGAAGAACATGTATGGGCAGCAGCAACGTCCGTCCCCGCGGGCAGCGATGGGGACCCGGGAGCCAGCGAGGCAGGGGCAGCCAGGACCAGCATCCCAGCGGAGCCAGCCACGCACCACGCGCTGCTCTCGCCCACAGAGCTCCTGTACGGGTTGTAAAACCACTCGCCCACAAAGGCTTACGGGGAAGCAGAGCCCCAGTTTCCAGTCCGGTTCGCTGGGGTGAATCCCCCGGGTTTTGGCCCAGCAGGCACATCGCAAGCCGGCCCTTCCTGCCCCGCGCCCAACCTGCCCCGCGTCACTGGGGCCCGCACAGAACCCCGGGATGAGTAACAGCCCGCCCAGGCCCAGACAGAGCTATTATGATATATTAAGTCAATACAGCACAGAGTCCTTGGCATTTTTGTCCTGATCTGCAGACATTAATTGCATTCGTAATAGCTCCGGGGGGCCTGCAGACTAAACGCAATTTCAGTGAACTATTAGAGCTCTTTCTTGGAAAGGACCATTAAGGTTGCAGAGCAAGCGCTCAGGATGAGATGCCATTTGTACCAACTCTGTCACAAACAGGGGAGAGGGACGGGCTGCGAAAACAGCATGTGAGGCAGCAGGCGGCGAGCAGCTCCTCTGAAATCCTCCCAGACCTTCTTGTTTCCGCGCAGGGTTTGAGTTAGAGCTTGACAGTACCAGGGTACACGGATGAGTCCCGCTGCAAGCCATTTTGGCAAACTGAGGTGGGTTTAATAGAATGGAGCTTAGTCATCAATCCTGTTCTGCCCCTGTGCTAGTCATAACCACTCACTCCATCTCCACGGAATCACAAAAAATAGGTACCACCCCTTTGGGATTCAATATTCGAACACAAATAACTTATATGCCATGAATTTTTTTTTTTTTGTAGCGGTAGCAGGAAGCACTAGTACTGTTTAATCTTTTGCTGACTGAATTTAGTGTTTGGCTTTTAAAATGAGGGCACGATCAAGCCCTTACATTCCAGCAGCACAAGCAGCGGGGAGGCGCTCGCGGAGCGGCTTTGGCTGCGTCGGTTGGGATTTGCCCCGACCCATCGCTCCTGGGGACAAGAGCGTCTGCAGGAAACAAAAGCGCTGGGTATTGGGGGACACCATCTGCAGCGTCACAGCTTTTCAGACTTTCCATGCCTTTATTTTCATGAATATGAAAACAGGTTTATAGTAAGTTTATAAACATGTGTGGCTAATTATCATATGCTGCCGTGAGACAGACACTGGGCCACCTTGGAAGAGGCGTGAAGGAGGTTAATACGAAAGGGCTGCACAACACCTGGTGGCTTCATACAAGGCACTGGAAGGCAACGTTTCTTGCATAATAAATTGCCTGTGAGAAACAGAGACGAGGCCCTGAGATGTTTTTGAGGCTTTAAATGAAACAAGGTTAAAATAATAGTGTTAGCTTTGTCATATTAAATATATTTTGCATTATATCTCTGCATACGTTTATAATTCATTCTTTTCATTTTCACAGGCAACATCACCTTGAACAAGAGACTTGCTGTAGGACCATAGTAGTGACAATGTATATAATGTGAAAACAATCCTGGATACAGAAAAATAAAGACAAGATTAGTTTTTACTTCCATCTAAAACTTACCTGGCTGCCTTTTAATTACTTTACAGGACACTAGGAGGCATAAAAGTTGCCACCTTTCTGAACTTGGAGAAACGCAGAACAGGGCGCATAACTTGGTGAGCGCAGAAGAACCCGGGTTCAGGTAACGCTGTTCCCACCCCTGCTGTAGCGCTGCAAAGTAATGAACAGTTCAAAGGGGGTAAAATCTGTAGTGAGATTAAAAACCAGGAGCAGTACATACAGCTTGTAAAAAAGGGGAAAACCAGATAAAGCCTCCTATCAACGGGCGGATCTGGTAGTTTTACAGCCCTGTTTTCTGTACAATTCTAGGTCACAAGAACAATTTAATAATTTATTCTGGATCTAATATTAAAACCTGGAGAGTGTGTAAACAGCCTCCCTGACCGTTTCAGAAGGAGCAGATTTCCCAGGCACTGGAGGGCTGGATACTCTTCAGACGGGGTACCCACCATTACACACACTGGTATTTAAAAAAATCAGACACCAAGAATTTCCAGTCTTGCTCAATACCCAACAGACTCCTTTGTTTGAATCCTCGATCCCACCATTAGGCACAAAGATCTGTTACAATAATGTGGGTTTGGACATTCTGCCTTTTGCCTGTTTTAAATTATAAACCATGCAAAAAGTTACTGTCAGAGCGTAACGCCAGCCTGGATGTGCTGTCTGCTCCTCTGCAGGTACCCCTTCCATAGGTGTATTTCTGCTACCCAGTTACCAGCCTGGTCAAGTATCTTTCCCTAATAACGAATTAAATACCCAAATAAAGGACCAAGCCTGCCTCGCCCCTCTGAGCTCTCAGTATCTGAAGTTGTGCTGGTTTAGGTGGGAAGAGGCAATGCTCCTGGGAGGGAGGAGCAGGGACACGCCGGGCTGCCGAGGCATGGTGACAGAGCTCTGCCTTGCTACTGCTCCGTCCCTTGGACATTCTCTTTGCGATGCAAGGCTGGTGAGTGACGGCCTTCCATAGATACAAATTCAATTGATGATCTGGATACTTACAGTCCAGGTACAGACACTTTCCTGTGCAGTTTTGTCCAAATAAAGCAAATCCAAGAAAAGAGGGAATGGCAAGAATAGTCAGTGGCGGTGGGCAGCAGAGGTTACTGCCCTGGGATTATCACCGCAGATGCGACTTGTGCAGCCTCCCACCACAGGGGCTCTCTCTCCTGCCCTCCCAGATCATCACCTTGTTCTGCTGCCCTCCAGCCTGTGCCACCAGCCCCTGCAAGACACAGGGCTCGGCAAGCGGAGTGACTGATCCACTGCTCTTACAGGCGAGAGGGGTTCGGGGACGGTGGTGACACTGGGGCACGTGGCTGTGCTACGTATCAATGGCTGGTGGCTGCCCAGCTTCCCCTCTTCTCTTCTGCGGAATCCGCAGCTCAGAAGCGAGTGGCCGCTCCAGCTTCCTTCCACCCACAGCACTTCGTGTCACTGCTGTCAGACGCCAGGCAAAATTCATTCTCCTTCCTAACAGCTAATCTCTTTATAACAGCATTTATACATAAATTAATGAAAGATCAGAATATAAAGATGTTCATTTTTGATTATTTGCCCATTTACAGGAAATTCAGTTAAAACTGTTTAGTTTTATCATCACTAGGCAAAATAAGCATGACAGGATATTCTAGCCTCTGGATTATGTAGATAACACACAGAAATGTCATTTACATTTTCATTCTTTTCACAGAGCAACAAACCCATGCTTGCAAGCAAATTAAAATTCAGAACTTAATTGGATTTTTATATTCTCTTTAAACAGGTAATATTGTTTTTCTTCTTTTTATTATTGTATCTGAACACTGGATTTCATTTTGAGAGTGTGCCACTGAAGGCGAGAGGCCCTTTGTGATAAATGGTTCATTTGACACCATTAAAACCTACACATTTGAGGATTTAGATTGTTGAATGCCAGTATTTCAGTATTATTGATAAACAAGAGAAAGGCTATGAAGAATTATTTTCTTGGGTGTATGCATGAACATACGTATGTGTATATATATCCACACAAGCACCTGCACAGATTTGTATGCATGTGCACAAATACACTTATAGACATTTATATGTATATCTACATGTATATCTATGCATGCACATGTAAAGAAAATGTTCCAATAATTTACCTCTGCATGTTCATATTTTTGCCAGAACTTGACAAACCATTTGAGGGGGGGGAAAAAACAAGCATATTTTGAGTCTTCCTGAAAATCTACTATGGTATGAAAATAATGGAAATCATTCACTATTTCCCTTTGTTTCTTGCTTGTCACGAGCTTCACCAAGGCGGCACTGTCTGGTACTGCATTTAAGCCTCTATCTCTGGTGTTGGTCAGTAAAGCCCAAGCAGCTTCTCCGCAACTGCAGGTCAGGAAGCCCAGTCTCCCCCCGACGGCTTGCCCTTGCTGGGGGAGAGAGCCTTGTTAGGGCAGAATAAGAAATATCCTGGAGAAAACTTCACCAAGCTATTCATATTTTCATTGAAGAAGATACCGAGAATGGGACTCTGGCAGGAAGAAGAGTTTGTAAGGATGGCAAAAGGGCAAAGTCATCTTGCTGATCTCAACGCTCCATCGCAAGCCCCAGCTCCTGGCAGAGGAGCACCCTGCGCCTCCGACCTCCCGACACATTCCTGCTCTGTGCCACTAGGAATCTGCTATGAGGAAAACATCTGAAATTATGAAAATGTTGAAATGATGGGAAGAGCATTTCTTGGCCAGCACTCCTCACTGCTCCCAGCCCAGCAGGCATGAGCCCATTCCTCTTGCGACCCCAGGCAATACGGTCCTGCTTAGTCCCAGGGTGACCAAGGTCTTCTTGCAAATATACATATCCCCATTCATGTGATGAACACTCCATGACCCTGAAGAATTCACTGAAGTGGAAGCTTGATTCAAAAAACCTCAGCACTAAACAAACACACTGGGACTAATCCCAGTTCTTCCTTTACTCCGGTTACTTCTGGTCAATGCGTGTCGAACATCACACCCACCACTGGAAACCTCCACACTGCTAATCTGTTCGGGGTGAGGCATGAGCAGAAAGGCATCGCTCACTGACGGCCTAATTATAAAACTGCCATTACCTTGGGAAATATTTGACCACAAATGTCAGCTAATCCGCAGGGCAGGAGCATTCTTGCTGAAGTATAAAATTCTCTACATTAATTCTCTGCATTTCACATTGTATCATTTTCAAGTGCATGACTTAAAGCTGATAATGCCAGACATCGTCCCATATCTTTTGTGTTTTCCCATCATCAGGGATGCCAGCTTCAACACCTGCCACAAGCTACATGAGTGTGTAAATTAAAACTGTACTTTGCCTCCTCTGTGTCGACCTTCCTTGCAGATTTTCAGTTGTACTTCCATCTTTCTGAGACAGAACCGCCACACGTTCAATGCAGCAAATCCCTTGCATCATTTGAAGATGTATCCTGCATTTTATAAGCTGCATTTATTATGGATTCCAACTTGAGTAAGGATTTGGAATAACTTTTCAAAAACGAACCTTTTCCACACAAACCCACACCTCAGCAATAAAGAAGTAAGCAAGGAATAAGAGTTACAGCTGGGTGTTACTTGTTCTTCAGGTTTTTATCTGGCCAGATCTCTGCATTCCCTGGGAGTTCAGAAGCAGGTGTATGAGTCTGTCAAAGAGCCATTTTTATGTTATTTCTGCCCAACCTAGGGTAAAAAAAAATATGAAGTGAACATACAATAGGAGAGCCTGCTCTCACTGGGATAGCAAGTCCTGCTTTGTAGACATCAAAGGTCTGTCTAATTCAAATTACTTTGGCGTAACTGTCAAAATTTGCTCTGCCATGCTGATTTATCTCAGCCACACGGCACTTTTCTTTCTGACTAGCCCCGTGACGAAGCTGCCCGGCCTGAGCCATGCGTGGTTGCCAGCAGAGCCTCGCGCCGTGCCGGAGGTTGGCAGGGACTGCCATTCCCCAGCCTCCCCACCAAAGCTGCCCAGAGCTCACAGGACACGGACGTGAAATGGCCCACAGAAACAGCCACCAAGAAAGAAATTTTTTCATTTTGAAAGAGTTTTCTATGCATTTTTTTCACTCTCCCACTTTTTTTGTTTTTAAATAAAACAGTCTGGTTTAGTAATAGTCAAAGCTCTCTTTAAAGCACAACCTCCTATGAAGTCAAAAAATAAAACACAGTTGGTAAGAGAATTTTTCATTTGTATCTCCTGCGTCTCCGGTGAGATGATATCTGAAGATACACTTTACCAAAAAGTATTTCTGATGTATAACTATTGTTTTGAGTAAATAAATAAACCAAAGAAAGTACTGGTTTTCAGCATAAAATTCTGACTTTTCTGTTGAATGCCAACACTTCCCTCTTCCATAAGGAAACACATGTGAAACAGAAAGATCTATCCCTTTCCTTCTGGTCCGCATCCTCCAAAACAAACATGGCTTTTTTCTCTGGGAGAAAACCCTTCCTCTTTCTATCAGTCTAGTACGCTATCGCCCTTTCCAGCTGGAGAATAGGTTTAGACTTACAGGTACCACATGCTTTCCTTCAGCTCCTGCTTCTGAGAGTAGCTGGTTCGCTACTGCCCTACAAATACCAGCCACTTACTTCACAAATAGGATGGCAGCAAATGCATCTCAAAGCACATGGGCAGAGCAGAGGGAGGGCTACGCCGTCGGGATCCCGCTGTGCTTACCTCCACAGCAGAGCGATCCTGGCACTCCGGCTGCTGCTGCCGCCAGCTGTGCCAGTCCTGAGCCAGGAACCGCAGGTCGGGACAATGGAGAGGACGTTCCATGGAGAGAGCACCCCACAAAACTCACTCCGGTGGTGAGTCGGCAAGCAGGCTCCTCGCTGACACCGGGGCTCAGCAGCGGGTCCCCGGCCCGTTCCCTGCCCGAGGACTCTGGGGCCACCTGCGAGGTGACGCCGGGGCTGGAGGGAGGGTAACCGGAGCCTCAACCCCTCTCAGAAATGCAATTTTGTCATTCTGGACTCTCACAGGAGGTCTCTCAACCCCTGGATGCAACTGCTGCGGAATAAACTTTGAGAAAGCTCAGATACATGCTTTTAAAAGAAATCATGTTTCTGAAGTGTCATTGGCAATGCTTGAGTAAGAAAAATCCCTTCTTTTCCCACTTTATTTTGGAAAACAGACTGCTGAAATAGTTTTCTTCTTGAGCATTTAATATTGATGATTAGGGGAAAAGCAACAGCAGGAAAAGGGTGCCAAGAAACACCATCTTTCAAATTATGGGGGATGATTACTAGTAAAAGGCAACCTGGTGCTCTCCTCTTCACTAAAAGGAAAACAGAGGGGAAAATTAATTTTACATCATTAAATTACACTTTTGTCATTAAAACAGATGCCAATGGAGTGGCCATAAATCCGTCTCCTCAAAGAGAGACAGTGGAGCAAGGCTGGTTTAAAATCACAGAGGCTTTTGCATACAGATGTATTAAAGGGCTTCATTCAGCTGTGTGACTTTATAATTTTAAGTTTATTGCGGCAAGAATTGTATGACCTTCACATTACTCCTAGACAAGTCCAGTTTAGGCAAACACAGTTAAATATTCTGGAGTTCCCCACCTATATTTATTTCGCATCCTTCCTCTTCCCTCCCACCCGGCATCTCCCAAATGAGCAAACACCGAGCAGCCCCTGTAACAACCTCCGCACCTTTGGCACAAAGCCCCAGACACCTCAGGAATACGCTGCAGGAGACGTCAGTGTTCCTAGCGCTTATATAAATGTGGACAGTTATATTGTGGGGTCATTAAAATTTGCCATGTCTCTGTTCCCGTGGCAGCCGTCCCGTGGCTGTGTGTGACAGTGCAGCCGCCGCGACTCTGCCTTCTCGCAGGGATTGGTACGACGCCTCAGCCTCAACCCGCTCTCAACCTTTCTGCCTGGTGAATAGATTAATTTGTAGTAACATCTAGAAGTCATAGATTTTCCATACTTTATCTCCAGTCTAAAATACAAGCTCAATATCTCTAATGCTTGAGACACAGGAAAAACGTGGGACGTGCCCTTTAAAGGGTTTGTTTCTATTCCTCCTGCCAACAGCCGTTTGTTCTTTCACCGCCTTGCTGACCCACGCATAGCAACACCCCTGGCAGCGCGCTGCCGGGAAGTAGAATACTAATGAGAGTTATCAATCCCATCTTGACCTCGCCACGATGCTGCACAGCGCTGTGCAGACAGCGGCCGACACCGTCCCTCCCTCCCTCCCTGCGCCCCAGAGGTGCACGGATGCGGCTCCTCAGCTCCCAGCAGGTGTGAAAGGAAAAGAGAAGGTCACCAGCCGCTTGTGGCAAATCTCCTGCCGAGTCTGTGCCAAAACACTGCTGCTTCTCCCCAGAATCAGCCCAGCCCTCTGGCAGCTTCGCCAGCTTATGCCTCTTCTCTTAAACTGGATGTCAACGAGGCAGTCCCGTATCCACACCGTTTAGAAATGGAGTTCATTTTCCATTGGACCAACTCTAAAACCTCATCAGGAAACAGTGAATGAGCTGGAAATTAAGCTATAAACGACACTATATCCGTGTATTAGAATACAGGAATTGACAGGTAACAATATGTACATTTATGAGTGTTATAACAATAAATATAGCCTAAAGGAGAAGAAAAAATATTTTTTTTTCTATTCTCCGGACTTCTGAGATGCAGTCTTGCTTTGAAAATGCTGGTTTAGACTTCATTAAGAAACAAGAGCCAACAATATCAAAATTTCTTCTCTTTCTTTTTGGAAACTCAATCAAAAATACTGCATGATTTTGAAGTACAAGTGATTTTGATTTTTTCCAATAATTCTGCTATCTAGTTGTGCTCCTTTAATTAGCTATCAGCAGCACTTAATTTATTTCTAGTGTGTTGTTGCCAGCTTTTTGCCTATCTCTCCCAACCTGTGAAAAATCACAAAAATAGACCTACAAAAATTAATCTTCCTGTTCCCTGTGCAGAGATATTAAAATGGTAATTGCATTCTTTATACCTCTAAAACCTGGTTCTACTTCTAGATACTTATCTGAAAGCCCAATGAAATTGTGTGATAGCTGTTGTTGGTGCTACTTACACATCACTGGGAGTTATGGAGATCTGATAATAATCACTGCATTCTGAAAGCTTCACACGGACAGGCCAAATTTCATCAGCGCCTTTGATTTCTGCACTGAAGGGTGATCCTCTGGACAAATAAACTCCATTTATTAACTCTTAGCATTGTACTTACCCTTATTTATTATAGTACAGGAAGAAGTCTTGTCATCTGAAAGACAGTCTACTCAGCCTGCAACAGAACAATTTCCTAAAATCCTGGAGCGGAAACACAGCCTGTTTGCCTACGCACAGGCAGGTCGTGGGGTCAGATCCCACCTCACTCTTGAGTGTAATTTCCCGTCCCACCGAAACCCCTTCTCGGCCTGACAGGGCTTCTCCGAGCCACTCTGTCAGAACCAGCCTTCCCACAGCGTTTGGACATAACACCTTCACACATCAAAGTCTCCGAAAATAGGAGGGATGGTGGGGTGTGATAGGACTTTTTTTTGTTTGGCTGTTTCTTTCCCCTTTTGATCAAGTTATTTGAAGACTTTATTTTCCATAGACCCAAGCCCAGAAAGCCTAAGCAAGAATTATCAACAGCTTAGCTGGAGGCACCTTCTTGCTCGTGATCCAGTCGTGCTCTCCAGGGACCGCAAGTGCTCTGATTATTCATTCCAAACCCACGACCTGTGCTGACGTGGTGAAGCAAAGCTTCTGATTAAACTAAAGGGAGAGAATGGAGAACTTCTGGAAACTCAGAATTTTTTCCTCAAGAAAGAGTGACATCAGAGAGAGAAGGAAGGGAACAGGCTGCGCTGTTAAAAACTCCTCTAACATTTGGATTTATTTCAGTGTCGTTTGGCAAGTTCTCACAATGGGCAGCTTCAAATACCCTCGAGTAATTGCAAAAGAAACCCCATCAAGATACCCTGATGAGGGAAACTGTTAAAATTGAATATACACTTTACTCTGATGAATTTCCCTACTTAATTTTTGCAGCAAATAATATAGTCTACGCTGTTTTATTCCTTTCACTAAAAGTGTGAACTACAGTCCTCTAAATTCATCCTTACTGTCAATTAAATTAAATAAACATTGTCTGAGTGCATTAGGAAGAGATACAAAACAATTCAATACCAGGGTTAGTTATTGAGGAGGCTTTTTAATGAACACAAATTGATGTAATTAAAATAAATCTGCTTTTCACGTTTCTCGAATAGATGCCCTGTAGCCATTTCTGTAAAACACTACAGCAGAATAAACACCGGGCCAAAGCCACTGACTTTCCTCAGATTAAACAGGAGCTTCCTGCGCTCTGGCATCTTGGAGGTACGGCTGGAGGACACTGTTTACTTGAACAGTTATTAAAGGAATGTGAAAGAGAAGATCAAAAGTCAGTGTTGTTTGTTTTAGTGGCCAGCCCAGCCCAAACCACGACACTCAGCTTTTTGTTAAATTTAGTTTTTCCCCCAGCATCACCTCCTTTTTACAGAAGGAAATGAGTAAATAAAAATGCTTTTCGATATTACTCTTTATAGGCTGTTGGTAACTTCTGTGAATTCTGCTTTTGGAAGGTATTTTGTAAGCTGTAATAGAGTGGTATGTTAGGATCACATTTAAAACCAACATGCAAGGTTAGAAAAGTATTTTCCTATTATAAGATCTCCCTCCCTCTCTTTCTTCATGTCCCTAAAATAGTAACAATGGGATCACCAACATTTTTGATATTTAAGGACAGGAGGTATCTCTGGCCCAGCAGCTACCAGGTATGCCGATTAATAAACCGCACAGAGTTGAGGGAAGCAGCGAGCTAAAGGAGCTCAGCTGGAATACACTACATAATTTTAAACTGATTGAGATTAATAAAAACATTATCAAAAAACTTTGACATTTGAGTCCTACGCTCTGATGATGATGATGCCCAATGTGGAGGTGTGTGCATGCCCAGGACTCCCGTCTTAAGCTGTTCTGAGCTCACTCCACAAGGACACTGTCATAAGCATATGGCTCCTACTGGCAAAACAAAGGGTACTGGTCACCTCTGATCGCATAGTCCAGTTCTTGAGATTGCTCCGCAAAGAGCATTTGGCTTTACAGCATAGGTAAGGCATAAGAAAAAAAAAATCCCACTTCTGACAGCACCACCGTCCTTCCCCTCACCGCCACTCAGGCTTGTCTCGGGTCTCAAGCTGAAGTCCTGTTGCCTCTGTCAGATAAATTCTCCAAATCACCTTCCATTTCAGGAGTTCTCCTTCACATGGCAAAATTACTTGGGCTGGAAAATAGAGAAAGGATATTTTTTGTGTGCAACAGTGTCATTGACAATTAGTGCCTTTGGCATCCCCTCTACAGAGAGAGGAATTTCACTCTGTGGATAAATAAAGAGCTTAGGTCTCCAGGGCTGTCTGCCTTTAACAAACAATAAATGCATGCAACAGTGTAGAAGGGAATATAAATCAGAACAGCAGCTTGAAGGGTCCTTCTTAATAACACAGTGTATGTTTATCTCCAAGAAAAGAAGGCCCAGCAACTAGCAAACATCACAAAATTCCCACACACCACGGCACTGTCTGCGGCTCTCAGAAAGGTAGAACATGCCTGAATAGATGTCGGTGTTCTTAACACGAGAGACCTCCATGCTTAGAGAGAGGGAATCACAGCACGCTATTTCTCCCGAGGCAGTACAAAGTACTGTTCCTTATAACTGCAAGCATAAGATTTAAAAACATTTCCATTGCCTCGATGGGTCGTGTTGCAATCTGGCAGCACACCAACCACTGGCTAGGGTGTGCGGCACAATATGTAAAGTCCTTAACTCTCGATGCACATGTCTCCCCACCCTTAGAAGATGGTGGCTTTGATAAAGGCACAGAGCTGGGAAGCACAGGAGTTCATTTATAGAATGCTTTTAGGGTGAGTCAGTTCTGCTCTTTTCACTGTATAACTCTTGCCCTTCCCTCCCCCTCCCCCCTTCTGATTTTTCAAGGTTATTATCTCAATGCTTTTTCCTTGGTACCAATTCCTCTGAACTTGAGTTCACAATGATTCACAGCAGGGAGGCACAGAGAGAGCTACCACCAGAAGCCTCCTCCCTGGAGAAGCTTCACAATGCTGCCTATTATTTAGCAACTTGAAACGCTGGTTTAATGGCACACATCTCTTAAACATCCCCTTCTTTCATTTGTTCACCCCAGGGACCCAAGCCATGGAGACGTTATCTCCACTCTCTCCACCCCACCCACTGGCAGTCTCAGGGTGCAGCTGTGACTCCCAGCACTGGTGTTCAGCACGTTGAAGTGGTGGGCTCCAAAGCTCAGTTCAGCCATGTATTCACCCACCAGTGAAAGCCCTGAAAATGGTTAGAAAAACCCATTATATCTTGGAGGAGTATTAAATTTGGGGGTGTTTTCCTGCTTTGACTGTGCTGGGATTGGGGTCTAAAGCTTCTCTGCTGATGCTTAGTAGAAGACCTCCTTAATAGAAGCAAACCCTCCTCAGCAGAAGATCTCTCTCATTGCAGTTTAAAAAGTCATCCATCCCTCCCTGGACTCCCACACAGTATTTATTCAGCAGATGAGGAGAGATACTAGGGATATACAAACATAAAGTTCTGGAAGGAAATCGACTCTCCCGGTCTCATTAGTGATGATGAAAGTACAGACGTTCTGCCTCCACGTGGGCTGTAGCCCTGCAAGCCTGAAGACAGAGTCTTGCAGGCTGACAACAAGGTCGAGGGCCATTACGTGGTATTGGCAAGCCCTCAGACTAACCTACAGTCATTTAAATCCGGCTGTGTTATCTATCGTTCCTTCTAAATTTCTCTCTTCCAAAAAACCACGGCAGGTGAAATCCAATACCATGCACTGAGTCACAAAAAGCTATTCATTTTCAAGAAATCTTCCACCTGAATCTTTTGTTAGACGCTTCTAAGGAAAACATGGGGTGATAGAAAGTGTAGGTGAAGTGACAAGTTGAACTGATTGCACACGATAAACAAAGCGTTTGGGGCTTCAGAACGCCACAGCTGTGTTTGGATGAAGAGGATAATGATGTGAGCCTAGCAGCGGTTCAGGGTTTACAGGCTACTACTCCGTTCTATTCAATTCCCCATGTGATGCTGAGCGTCTCTCCTTGCCTCTCAAATATTTTTTTTCCCCTGACACATTTGCTTCTGAGTTATCCATTTGCAAGAGAAGGTCCTCAGAAGAAGACTCTCCTCTTCCATAGGCTTCTCTGTCTCTGTTCTGACCTTAGCAACATCATCCCTTGTTGGCTTATCTAGCAATTGTCTTAACGTGTATACAATTATTATTAATAGTAGTTATAAGAATAGAAATAATTATGGGGTTTACAGTCTTGTGGCCCATATAACGGTCTGTTGCAGTTCAGACATTAGTCACATTAAGTCCAAGCTCGTAATGGTAACGTTCAACCCCTGCAATGACTAGACACTGGGTGCTGGTTGAGCGCTTACGGCAAAAATTGCTGTTTACAAGGTACTGTAGAGATGGCAGTGCTGCACTATTAAAAACATATTAAATTAATTGAATTCAAACAACCAGCCACAATAGCAAAAAAGAGAAAGCGTGTCTCTTCCAGGACAGTATTCAGCTGCCTTTGACCATTAGCATTCAAAGACAAATCCCTCCTCAGGAAAAGCAGCACGCACACAGCGATGGGTCAGGTTCTACTCTCGCTTCCTCTGCAGCCTTCGTGGGATGCGACAAGTGGAAGTGTAGAAAGTGGGGAGCTCTTCCCTCCTCCCCCCACCCGCTTTAGCCATCTAAGAACAGCACAGATTAGAAACACCGATTTCCATCCCAGATTGCGCCTCACAGGGATAAACGCCTGCAGAATGTGTCAGTTGGAGATGCACCTTTCCAAAACCAGGGAGGAAGATGAGCGACATGCAGGCTGGAACAGGCTTCCCGCTCCCTTCCTTCACCCTGCCACACACCAACCATGATCCTGCGGGCCCACAAACCCCGCAAGCGCAAGAGCTCCGAGACAAGCCCGGGCTCAGGATGTGGGCTCTGAGCCGAACCAAACCCAGAAAGGGTGCAGCAGTTTGGCAAAAGCCCAAGTCAAAACACCATAATACTGAAAAAACTATCAAAAAAAAAATCCCTGCCCTGTAAGAGGGTTAAGGTCTTTTTTGTAACTTTCTCCCTCATGCCACGGAGAAGTACAAATTATCTCTGTTTTAGCGTGCAATCTGCCACTTTCATGTGATCCCACGACAGTAGGAAGTGGGGCTTTATCCAAAAGTACAGAAATTTCAAGCCTGGCTATATCGGGGAAGACAGTAACACGTGCCCTGGCACAGAATACCGGCAGTCGCTGGCAAAAGGCGGCTGGGTTGGGCATAAGTCAAATTAATGGAGGAAGGAGAACGAACATACTCCTTTCCCAAGGGACACCACATTAGAGAGACTTCAGAGCGAAAGGGCTGAGCGTACCACAAGCTGCTGGATGGTATCCCCCCATCCCTGGTGTTCAGCTCTTCCAGGCACTGGAGCGACGTCCCGTCCTGCTGCTGTGCAGGAGGAGAGAGGTTCTCGAGGCGTTTCTTCCTTCCCTCCATCAGATTCATCCCACGCAGCCCTGGGCCGGCCTCACCGCGCTCACGTCCCTTCTGCCCCGCACAATCCCTCGGCAAACGCCATGGGAGAGGCACCTCCTCCCACGCGTGAGGCAGTGCCTGGGGCATGAATAGTTCATAAAGGAATACAGACTTTTCAAAGATTATTAACACATTTCTGCAATCCATGCTCAAGGACTGCTGCAAAATAAGAAAGAGCCTTGCTTTCAGGGTCTTGCTTTCCACTCTCAGACTGATCCTGACAGTATTTAAAACATGCAGAACAGTCATATTATGAAGTATTAATACAAGAGATCCCAAGGATATTTATCGAGTACTGCTGTCAAGAAACATTTTGGAACGGTTACTGGACTCCCAGTAGAGCCTACACTAAGGTAACACTTCCCAGAAGTTTATTTGTATTTCAAAGAAGAACACACTGACCATGTTCACACTTTCCAATATTTCTTCCAGACACAAGGGATTATTTACCCACACTTGCATGCAAATATCTCATCTAATTCATTTTGTTCTTTTAAAATGCTGTTTAAATAAAGCTTTTCAGGGAAATAGAGCCTGTTTCAATTTATCTTAGCTGAAATTAGGACTATAAATCTCTTCAGTTTCCTTTATTGATCTTAAACAAAATTACAAATATAAATTACAGCTGCTGCAAATTAAATGTTCTAATGACTGTGTTTGAAAGCAAATGCAATAGTGTCAATAACACATTAGATAAGACACAGCAAGAGCTGCATAAAGCCACCATCCACTGGCGAAACCAAAAAAATTTCTGCGGAAGCCCACAGCCAGGGGGTCCCTTCTCCTACAACCACATTTCTCTCATACCTCTGATTAATTTACAAAATTAACTACACCATACCTACAGGACTTGCAGATGGTTTAATGCACCCATCAAGAAAACTCAAGTTTTCAAATTGGTTTGTTAGATACTGTCATTTCAGGGCCCAACAGCCACTGAAAGAGCTGCTTTTGGAAGTCCTTCTTGTAAATGCACAGAAATGGCAAAGCTTTGTCTGAACTGTATTGACTGTCTTTAGGAAACCAGCAAGACTGGGTGCACTGGGCCCAGGCAGGAATCCAATATTGGCGTGCGGTGCTGAGTCACTGTACTTGAAGAGGCAACACGTATTCCATACACCCCACGCTAAAATAAAAATATATATAAATATATCTCCAGATTAACTGTCCCATCGGTTTTCTTCATTCTTGATCTCACTAAAAACACTGGCCACAGGGTCACTGCCCTTGCTCTACAAGGGCAAATATCAAGTGACGCTGCTTCAGGTACAATACATTCCTTATAAAGAAGCTTCTATTTCACAAAGCAGCATAATCACCAGTTTTCTACACCACTGACACTTAGACCCTTATGCACAAAAGAATCTGTTTACCAGGTCATGAAATCACAAGTATAATAGCAGTGACTTTGCTGCACTTGATAAAACCATAAACATGTCATATTGCTGCCTACTGAGCTTTAAAAAACACCGACGTCGGAGAGGAGACAACATTCTTGTTACCATCAAAGTACTTCAGAATTCCTACTTTTCGGCTTGTGATCTGTGGACATGCATTTTTCCTTCCCTCCAGTTCTGTCACTCCTTTCTGGTACAGGCAACACTGCAAATATCCAGAAAAACTGATTCCTTTTATGCGTTCTCAAGTTTCGTATGATCACAAAGCCTCTCTGAATATGTATATCTGTGTGTAGTCAAGGTATTAACACTCCTATGAATTTTATGAAATAGGCAGCTCGGTAACGAGAGAAATGAGCTCTCCATTTATCCGGAGATAAATGCAGGACACGGGGACTGGAAATCCTGTTGTCTTTGTGGCTCACAGAACTAATTGTTTCTCAGCAGAATTCAATTGGTTTGATAGACACCATTGTTCCAGGGCCTAACAGCCACCAAAAGTGCTGCTCTTGGAAGTCCTGCTTGTAAATGCACAGAAATGGCAAAGCTTTGGCTGAACTGTATTGACTCTTTGGAAACCAGCAAGACTGGGTGCACTGGGACAGTGCAGGAATCCAACACTGGCGCGTGGTGCTGGATCAGAGGGGCAGATCTGACAGACCCTCCCACCCGTCCCACAGATGGTACTTCTGGGCTTACACCAGCCAGTAGGCCTCGATTACCTTCCCTCATCACATAAGCTAACAAGCAAGAGAAGAGCTGGAGCAGCAATCTGGGTTCTACTGCTGGTTCCGTAGGACTGCTGGGGGCAGCCACGCTGCTGGTGAAGAGTTTTTGGAGGAAGAAGGTGGATCTTTTTTTTCTCAAAATACAAGCATTCAGATAAGTTCCCCAAGTGCTTGTTATGCTTCAGGCACCATTTGCTGCTTTAGTAGTGAAATTAGTGGGCATTCCAGGCATATCCTAAAGCTGTGGCAGACCTGCATCCCTGAGGTGCAGGCACGGGGATTCTCTGAGCGGGCACGGACGGCCCCTGATCCAGGGACAGCGTTAGTGTAAACCAGCCTCTGACATTCTGTTTCATCCTTCACTGTACATCAATTTGTGTAATTTCATTCATGATTTCCTTTGACCTTTAGCTGTGTCTGATATTTTCTGGTACCAAAGCTTGACACTTAATAAAGGAAATTTCAAGAAAACATCAGCCAGCAAGCTAAATATCTGCACAGAAAAGGCAGATTTCATAGTGAGCTGATAAAAATTATTGCCTTGCTAAGAGGCTAGAAAGATCCCCTCCTACTTCAACCTCAAGTTGCCCAAAGCAGGATCTCCTTCTGCCTTAACACCGCAGCTTTATACTGATCCTTTCTCAAAATACCCAGGTCTTTTGTTCAGCTCTTCCAGGTAACAGTGCTGTACGTATCTGTCTTTGGGAAGATTTTTCTCCTCTTCATTAACGTTACTTAGCCCAAGCTACTCTGCATGCATGCATTCAGGCATGTACAAATTCCAGTGAGTATCTCCCATGGCAATATTCCGCAAAATTCATCCGCTGGATGCAAAAGTTCAGCTGAAAGAATTATTAACACCCAACAGTAAATGCTGCAATCTCAGTGTTAAGTGGCAAAGAGGCAATTACAGAGATCAGGTTAAACACCTTTCACAACGCCCACAAGCTGTAAGGCTTGAAACGTTTGCTCTCGGAACAGTGAGTCGGTCGGACGGGTGTGGGTAACAGCGAGCCAGGGTGCAGAGAGCCCGTCCCTTCCCGGGCCTGGCCCCTCCTCCGCAGTCATTTCCAGGAGGGAAAAGCACAGCCTGTGCCTTCAAAACTCTCATGGAGCTCTGCGGGCAAAAGAAACACGAAAATCTCTTTGATCATGTTTAAATATTTCAGAGAGGTGACCAGACTTTGGCAGTTTAATTACCTTAAGCCATGAGAGGGCAGAGAACGAGGGCGACGACAAAGAGAAGGAAAAGGAGAAAAAATGAACTTTTTCCAGGACAACGGGATGTTACTATTTATGAACCTGCAAGAGAATTAGAGCTGAAATAATTAGACAGAAAAAGAGATTTTAATTAATGATGGTAATTCTTACGAAAGGAACCAGATTGCCAGCCCTGGAAACTGCCAGTTCTTTTTATCCAGAACATACACACAACCTCAACGGGACCACTGCAAAGATTCCTAGCACAGGACGTTACCCTGAGCTGAGAAGTCCGACATCTGACTGGTCATACGTCTTGGCTTTTGCCGCAGATGACCTTTGCAATGCGAATAGTTGTTCGCTGAATCAGTTCCTTGGTACAAGCAGATCCTTTGACATGATCCAATTGATCTCCAATGACTTGAATCAGCTCATAGTGGTGACCGAGAACCACAAAACCTACTGAAATAAAGGTAGAGTCCCACAGGTTCCAATGACCACCGCATCAGTGTCCCAACCTGAGGAAGTCATGGTAAATGGATTACCAGTTCCCTCCAGTACCTAAGTAACACTTAAAAAAAAAAAAAAAAGAAAGAAAGAAAAAAAGTAACCTTTCATTCAGATCACGCCATTTTGGTTAACTTCCAATCATCCTGTTTCGAAACAGCAGTCACTTTATCCCTGTCCTCATGAGTGCCATGATGGCCACGAGGCACCGCCTTATGTGAAGAGCAGCAGCTGCAGAATTTGTTCCTGAGTTGGAAGGGGAGGGAGTGTTTTTTCAGTTGTCGTTAACAAAATTCTGGAGTAAAGAAATGTTAGCAGAAGCCTTTCACCATCTCCCTTCACGTCCTGCTTTCCACACCTTTGCAGCTGCATGGAGAATTCCACCTCCCAGAAGTGCTGAGCAGACCAGCAGATTCGGGGCACAAGTCCTCTGGTAGGAGGAAAACTAGTCTGGCTCGTCCCTGAAAATTTCATTTCTAATCCCTGTTGGCTAACCAACGCAGCTGGTTTAAGCTAAATCTGAAAAGTAAGACCTTGTTGCAGCTCTCGTAACCTCCTGTGGCAGGGACAGCAGCGATCCTCACTACTCGAGCCCAGCACGAAACAGATTAAGTCACACATATCAACTTCACTTTAACATGAGTATTTCGATTACCTGGGTCAGAGCGTCCGTGCAGTCACTCTCCAAAACCCGCTGTTATTAATTCAGCAATTATAGCTTTATGGTGGCAGGGAATCCTCAATGTTTAAGCTGGCATTGGAAAGCTGTAATTCTGAATGGGACATGACATGAATTACTGGATTGCTGTAATTTTTCAGCTTTTCATGCATTCTCACTGCATATATTAAAAATACAGAAAGTAATTCACTTTTAATTATGCAAATTCAAAGACAGTGAGACAAGAGATGGATGAGTTTTTAAATGCCTGCTCTGCCTGACCACCTGGGGCTAGAATAGAAAATCCACCAGCTAATCGGGTAACCTGGCCCGCCGCGCTCCTGCTTGCCTGGGTGTATGCAAAATTACCTCTCTTTAGTATTCAGCACCACTACAGGAGCACGGAGTACGGGAAAGAAATTGCCAAGCAGAAGGGAAGCTGGGAAAAGGCAGATCTTCTCAACCCGCCTTCCCACTTCTCTTGGTGTCCAAGGGCAGCTGACACACAGCTGTCCCCACATCGGACATCAGCCTGAGACCTCAGAGCCTTGGCAGGTATCTCTGTGCTTTATAATTTGGCGATGATCTTCCCGACGTCAGGGCTCGGTTTTACCGGGACAGCATCCTCAGCTCTATTTCTCAAGGAAAGGAAAAATTGCCCAATGTAGGTACTACAAATAACTTTTAACTACAATATTCGAATCAGGACCATAGCATGCATCAGCCTCCACGTTCTGCAGCTCTGCCCTTGGCTTCTCCACTGTTCCTTAGCAAAGTCTTTTACGCGCGTGAGTCCATACACAAGTCTGTGAATTCATTGCGAAGGAGAAATAAGTTACACTGCTCTCAAAGACATTGTTGTTAAATTGTAAGATAGCAAGTGCAAGTAATGACGGCTTGTTAAAAGTCTAGTGGCTGTATCTAATAGCTGCAGTGTTGAGTGCGGTAATTACAGAGGCGAGAGATTGCTGAACATGTGTAAAAAAGGAAATAATTGGGGTAGCAGTAATGCAAAAGCTTCTCCAAGCCTAGAACAATTGTTATTTTGCCCTCCTACTGATGTGCTACTTATCCAGGATACAGTGGTTAGAAACGAGCTCTCTTTAAAGAATGTTAAGTTTAGGTGTTTTCTATCCAGAAACCCCAAGGCTTCATACCCAGTACGTCAACACTTTAGGACACAGAGGTAAAATTCCTCAAACACCGTATTGCCTTACCCTGAAAAGCTACATCTGCCTTTTCTCCTTGGAAGCCTGGGAGAACCTTCAAGCAAGCAAATTAGCAATGCAAATCTCCAGAAACCTACTGAGAAAAGGGTGCTATAGAAGGTGCTCGCAGGGCACTGCTGGGCTGAGTTCCTCACATTAGTATTTTCAAACCAGGTGGAAACTTTTCACTTTCTCTAATCTCTTCATCCTCCTTTCCCCACCCAGAGATGCCTCACTGCTGGTTTCAGCCTTGCTTCTCTAAAGGTGATTTCTTGCAGCTTCCTCAGCAGCTATTCTGTATGCTGGTGTCTTTTAGAGCTCTCCCGAGCGCGTGCTGCACACCATTTCAAAAGAAGACATCTTCCTGAAGGGGAGTGGGTGGTTGGAGTGTTTTTTCTGTCGTGTCCTTGGCATTGCTATTACAAATCTCGCGCAGGTATGGTATCTGCCCTGAAACCCTGGAATTCAGCCATATTCTCAAGTTTTTTGAAACTCACAGCTCTGCTTTGGCGTAGCTGCTGACCACAGCCTTTATAAATCTAGCCAGAATTGAGCATTACCTTCACCTTACAGCTTCTGTAGAAACCTTAGTCACGCATTAGTCATTTGCTGTCTCAACCACTACTACTTCTTTTAAAATTGTGTTAAATTCCTGCTCTTCACAGAGTGAAGGACAGAATTAGCTGATTTACCTGCTTATCTGTTTTACTTTTACACAGATGTGTTTCGTTGGGCAAGGGAAAATCACCGCTTCAGTCGCTTACTAACAGGGATCACCAACGTGTTCCCCAATTCCACTCGCAAGCCACTGAGAGATTTCTCTCTCAGTCTCATCACGGGACACTTCTGGCTGGACCTGACAAAACATCTGAACACGCTGTATCTCTATGAACTCACCACCAAAGAAGTCTAATACCATGGAGCTAAAGAACCGAGATACTGTCTTCCTACTGCAGTAGGAGAAGAAGCTCTTACTCGTTGTGAACAGAAGAGCCCGAACTCCTTGACTTCCCGGTCTTAATAAAGGAAAAGCTGATTCATATTTATAACCAGAAGGAAATGAATGGCACAAAAGGAGATGTTGACAGTGTGATTAAGGATTTCTTTTAAACTACAGAATAAAGCACAATTAATATCTTGGCTTGAGGGAGATTAAAGACTTGTGTGGATTCTTCCATTCTCCCCTGATATCACCATTCTGTAGCAATGGTTCTTATAACTCTCTTAAAATTAATTCTGCAATACACGTCTGCTGCTGGTTCTACCAACCGAAGACTGTATAAAGATCAGCTTGTAATAAGAATCAGTTTAACCCCATTTACTTTCTTAATGTCAGTGGTATCACAGAGATCACTTCGAACCTTGCATGTTAAGTAAAGCAGTTAATTGTGCTGCTGTACCGGGTTTAGACATAAAAGGCAGAATTAATAACAGGTTTACAGAAAAGGCTTAGAACAGGAGTTCTGAATGCAGAAAATGGCTAGTGTGAGTTAATATCAGCTTGTAAATAGAAAGGAAGGTTAATATTTTGTTAAAAGATAAGACTAATAATGTTTTGTTATTGATCTGAACAACTTATACATATGATGGGGTACAGAAAATAAACATTTTGATGAAAACAAGTGAAAGAAGCACCAAGGTTGCCCCCCCTTTGTTGAAAGTATGGCTCTCTGGAGTAAATGCGGCTGCCAGACTAGAAACATCCATTTCTGAGCTTGCCCCAGAGGACTCTCACAGTTAGTAGAGACCAAACCGACACTTCAGGATGCCCTTCAGCCCACACAGCGCAAGGGACCGGGGAGCCGGGCTCTCGCGTGGGCGATATGGGACGGCCTCATGCTGCCTCGGGGTCCGAGTGACACAAGAGGATCCAGGTGAGCAGATCGCTGGAGGAGCCTACGGGTACCATACGGCAGAGGGCTGGAGGGGAACAGGCACGCGGCTCCTCTTCTGCTGGGTGAAGGTGAGTGGGATACCCCCATGTCTGGAAAGAAAACTCCAAAACACTGTGAGCCCATTTGCATCCTTAGGCACCTGGATACCTTTTTTAATACCTTTATTCTTAATGGTCTTAATACCTGCTTCGAGCAAGCAGGAGTGTAGGTTGGCAGGGAAAGATTAGAGACTTTCAACTCATAATTCATTTCCCAGGCTGCTCCTAGGGCACAGCAATTATGCACTTTCCCTTAGCCAGGACAGACTGTAAAATGACTGTATTGTCCTTAACGACTAAATCAAAGTAAGCAAAAAGGCAAGTAAATGTTTTCTACATGACTGCTGCCATTTTATAAAAAAACTATTGAATGTAAAATGAAAGGTATCCATAGGTACATAAACAACTTTTTCTTTTTTTTTTTTTTTTTAGCTTCAATGATCCAAGGCATTGTTTAAACAGCAATGCTATTACAGATTTACTTAGCTGATTTCTTTCTGAGTACACCAGAACCCTGATCCTTCTGACAATGAATGCTACAGAAAGCAGCATTAGGCAAGTTACTGTGAAACCAAAGTGTATTTGTGCAGCAATAAAAAAGAAAGAATTGGGACAATAATGAGCAACCAAATAGTAACACAGTTAAGGGTGCTGCTTTGCAGGAGAGAAGTGACTACTCTGAACTCTGAAGTGCCAATGTAATGAATCACAAGAGCCCACTAAAATGAGAGCAAACATATAAATTCTTCTTATTTCAGTATGTACAAATACCAAAGCAATTTTGGGATGTTAACCTCCACAGCTTGAGGACAATATGTTCATCATTATTGTACAGCACTTCCCTCTTCAGAAATTCTCTGTATATTGGGTTTGATGTTTCACTGAAGCCTGAATGCCTGAAAGGGGACTCGATATCAGACAACACTGAGTAGCTCATAAAAAGCGTACAATTTTTAAAAAATCAACCAGGAAATGAATCAAACATACTATACGTTATTTCTGACAATGTTGATTGCGGAGAGATACTAAAAATATTTGGGTTTTTGCTTTTACATGGATTTCCGAGTTCCTCCTTTTCCTAAAGAGCTTAACAGTTGTAAGTTTATCACCTGCACTGCTGTTTCCTCTCAGCGTGCCCTACCTCCATAGCTACAGCTGAAGTGTGCCTATTCCCACCTCCGCTGCCCTGTTCAGAGTCCCAGCAAGGACCACAACCGAGCCTCCTGTCAAAGATGCCGGGCTGGCACCAGCCGAAGTAGTGCAGAAGTGCATTCAAAGAGCAGGACGCAGACGCAGCCGTTTGTTGCGGGAGGTTGGCTGGGCACACGTCGCACTGCCCTCTCTCCTGAGCTAGCCAAGCCATCCTTTGCTGGGGACTTGAGAAATACCTTGGATAATACAAATTCTGTCTTCCTATCCATCACCGAAGGATGACTTTCCAACTGACAAGACCGTCTGCAGTACCTGCCTGCTGCCACCCCTGCGAAGGTCACAGTCCTGGAGGAAGGCAGGCTAAGGTACTTCCAGACTATCCCTGGAGAAGATGTGCACCATAAATAAGTTATTCACTATAAAATCACCTCCTAATTGCAGCTCTGACTGACGTGTACGTGCATTGCTGCCATGTTTTCTCTCTGTATTTGCATCCTTACCACCGTGATCCTGAACCTCGCTGGTACAGAACTCACCCCTTGGCATCCCTCCTGTACCGCAGGAGTTAAGGGAAAAGATCAGGCACCACACAGAGCGCTACACAAATGGCAAGAACTTTCCTCCTCCTAGGAAACGCCTTCTCAGTTTACTGAAAGTTTGGGAAAATATATATATTATTCTTTATATATATTATAATCTGGGTATGGAAATGTAAGTAACAAAAAATATCTTTCTTTCTAGACCTGTTAATTACCCATGGGGAACCATGAAACAAACAAACAAACAAAAAAGCTTAGAATCCTTCAATAGGCGATCGAGTCTATTAAGAAATACCCCAAACTTAAACAGCCACGTCTTTAGTTGGAGGAGGGGAAAATAGTATAAAGCTTAAGCAGCATTTTGCTCAGGAAATCACATCTTTCCCCATTTTCCAGCTGACACGTTGCATTGCAAGTCTGTCACAGCACATTACCTTGGCGATGTGATGTAATGCAACATTGCTGATGCAACCCAATCTGATGTGTCTAATGTGATCCATCAGGTACAATATTTGGGAAGATTCTTCTGAAAACAACATCCATAGAAGAGATTCCTTCCCCATCTTTGCCAATTAAAAAAAAGCCTTCCCAAAGAATTGAATCACCTGGAGATAATTGCTTTTTCACAGGTAATTAGCAAATACAATTAGTTGTGGGAAAGGTTTGCTTTTCAGCAACTCACACAAAAAAAAATGGGAAAACAGATGATCATTGCTGACATATAACTGCTTTCCACAGGACCAGGACAACTCACCTGAGTAGACGTTATTTACAGGGCTAGATTGTGCCACCATCAGGCTGATTTTTTTCCCCTTTGACAAGTGAGAATTCGGGTTTTGGAGCTCTGTGCTTACAGTTCTTCATTTAGGGCCCTGAATTACAGTCATGCTCTGAGGGAAAATGACAGTAAAGTCACCCATTTGTCCAGAGATGCATCAAAACAATAGGAAATAAGTATCAACCCTATGAACTCTCCAGTTCATAAACTGACTGGCAGGCAAATTTGCTAATCTCTGCAGTAGATAAACATTACCGAAAACGGAAACAGCAGACATCCTGGGAAACTGTAGTGAATTCAGAGTGATTTATTCCAACGTAAGCAGATGGACTCAGGACCACCCGAAATCCTGCTCCACTCGTGTTTCCAAGCCCAACATCAGCTGTGGAAAACGCTGCAGAAGGGACACGGTCCACGTGACGATGATCACATGAACAGTAAGAATCACTGGACACAGACTTTAAATGCTGCAGTGGCGATGGCATTTGTCACCAGAGAAGATGTCGGCGGAGGGACATCTCCCAGCCCACGCTGGGAAGCGGGCAGCAGAAGGCTGTAAGGCAGCCCACAGCTCTCGGCTGCATCACTGACCAACCCAGGGCAAACGAGAGCCAAAATCCTCTCAGACTTTCAAAACAGGTTCTAAGGAGGGCTTCAGAGGAGGAGGACGCATCAGTTCTTAACCTTTCCTTTCCACTGAGCCACCTGCGCCCGCTCTGCCGGAGCCACGCACCACCGGGGATGCCTCGGGGTGTCCCTTGCTGTGGCCAGGGAGGGAGCAGCGGGGACCGGCGCCGAGACAAAATGCCAGGCCGTTTCACTCACTGCTTAGACTGATTTTTCAAGTGTAAAATGTAATTCAAATCTCCATAAAAAGCTATTTGCTCCCTAGTCTCAGGATTCTTACACCAAGTTTCAACCGTGAAATCCAATTGGAAAAAAAAGGAAGCCTTATGCTCAAGGTCTGAAAATCCTGCAAAAGCCTTTCGGTCTCAGGCCCAATTGTATCTTAAATGGCATCTCACCAGTTTTGTTTCTCTTCGAAGGTACGGCATCGTGCCTTCTCTCTGAAAGACAGATTTCCAAAGCCAGGCACTGACACCCCATCAAAGTGCAGGTATTTATTGGTTATTTGTTCATCCCGGGAGCTAGTCAAAGGATCAAAGCCAACGTTTCTGAATTTTGAAAATATGGCCCAAAACGCACATGGCACCTGTACAAATTCACCGCTGAAATTCAGAGCGCGAGCAGTCCCTGCGGCTGCTGCCCAGCTCCGGACACTCAGGGTATGACGAGCCGCTCTCCACAGCTGCCATCCCAAACCGGGATCATTTCACAGGGGCACAAATACTTCCCATCCCTCCTAACCCAGCAGCGCTTTCCCTGCGGATTCACAGTAGCAGATCACACGAGTCCTGATTTATCTCATGATTTGGACTTGCTTTTTCACTGTTTTATCCTCTCTCCTAGCACATGTGAAATTTTTTTCTATTTTACAGAGGCTTGTATTTAATAAGAGCTTAAATTACTGAAGGATTAGCAATGGGCAAAGAGATTTTTCAAAGGTTTGAAATCTGGTCTCCCTTCAGGATAAAAAGTTGGACGTATACCTACATTTTCCTAATCTCTTACTTATGAAAATTTACTAAAACACTTTGGAGAACAGATTGATATTTCAGCCACTAGTTACCAGTGAGCTAGTTCAGGAACAGCCTTTTTGAAGATCTAATATTTTCTAAAGCAGGAATTGTAAGCGGAGTAAAAGCACAATAATTTCTGCATATTGTAATCCAGAAATAGGTAAAACATGCCATTTTTACAACTTCTAACCCCTCAACTAACATCTTTTACGAGAAACAATACAGTAACAATTTGTGTTTACACCTGTGTGTTGCTCCAGTGCCATAAACCCCACAGGCACAGGATTAGGCAGAAAAAAAAATCCCCATCTTTTATTGAATACAAAGGAAGTTTCTAACTTTCAGGATTATAGCGTAAAGCTTGAAAATATGATCTCTGTATATTCTGAAGGCTCAGAAATGAGACTTGGTATCTGTTATATCATTAGGTACATTTTATCCTTTCTTTTCAAACAGATGTTAAGTGGTTTTGAAAGCTTGAAATCATTCTGCAGAGCCAAGAAGTGATTTACGTGTTCATACACCCGCCGTGCCGCCACGCGTCCCCGGCCAGCGGGAGCGTCCCCACCGCTTCAGCAGGGCACGAGACGGAACTTCATGGAGCTTCTCCCAACCAAAACCTCTCTTTGGATTTTTCCAAATTTTCTCTCGTCACTCCTGACACTGTCAAGTGTGACAGCATGCTGCTCACAAAAAAAAACCTTTTAAAACTTTCATCTGTCCCTGACATCAATCATTTTTTTGCTTTTTGCTTTTGTTAAATCCAGTCCACATGACCCTGTACTTCTCAGTGAGATCAGCCACTCCATTTCTAAAGCATGTCTCTTATGTAGAGATGATGTAGCTGCATTTATTTCTGTAGAGAACAAATTCCTCCTGATATTCTGCTTTATGTTGGAAGAAATGTTGGCAAGGCCATCTGCCTCCTAATTAAGAAGACTATTATATCTCAGAGACTGGGAAACCTCATCTGTACCTATTCGTGCATCACATCTGTGACTGGGGCGGGGGGGGGAGAAAATCTCTTTTCTAGTCAGGGGTTTTGTTTAGCAGAAGTTCAGTGACATGGGAGTTAGTTAACTGCTTCAGTATCAGGTAACAGCACCACCTTCTGCCAACAAGTTACCATCTCTTTGCAAAACTGTTAGATCGATCTTCTCTTCACGATTTCAGTAACTTGCTCAAACATTTCTGATGTGGACAGCAAACTTTAGACTAACATCCTTAAGGCTGCTTTAAAACACCCCAAGCTGTCCAGAAGGGACAGACAAAATTACTAAAATTTAACAAATTTACTTACAAAAATATAATAAATCTAATTGCTCTAAAGCTAAACATGGTCTGCTTCAGCAAAACACCTAAATACATGTTTAACTGCACAATACTTGAATAAATCCTCAAACATTTTTTGCGGAAGCAGGGGTGAAAATGCCGTTGCAAGATTAGCGGTGCAGCTCCCTGAACGCCCCCACGGCATTTCCAAGGTGACGCAGGAGACAGAGCGCGATCACAGGACCCAGCTCAGGCTGAAAATAACGTCTAGGCTCCCAAGTCATTTGGGTGCTTGTGAGCCTTTATCCTGTGAAAAAGGAGAAGTGACAGAAAAAACGGGAGAGAAAAATGGAGCTCCCAAGAGGAGTGGCACAGAAGGGACAGGTCTCTCCTACAGGGGTGTAAATTCGGTTTATTGCCCTGACGAAGGGAAAGATGCTCCCAGGCTGCCAGTCAGGCTTTGCACATCCACTTCCATGTCCCTGTGGCACACACCGTGCGTGTTTGCCAAACGGCCGGATAAAACATGGAAAGCTGCTGCCAGCGTCCTGTAGGTCTGCACACTTGTACCTCACACGGGGACGGGCAAACACACCTCCTGAGAGACGCAATTATACAAAGTACTGCCAGGTCCAAAGCTCCTGTGTCCATCTGATATATTAGTAAGAATCCACTTCAATCTCTAACTTAGAGCAGCCCTAGGCTAAAGTGACCCAGAGCAGGCTGCAGGGGCAGCAAACCCCCTCTGCCCCCACCAGCGCCCCGAGCCCCCGCCTGGGCAACTGCCGAGGCAAAGAAAAGGGCGAGGGGGGCAATGCCAAAGAGAGCGTGCAGAGTCACTTGTCCCCAGCCCAGCAGTTGCATCCTCAACGCTCCTGTCCAGAGAGCGAACAGAGCAGCAGTGCCATCATCTCCCCTTCGCTCCCCCCCGGCGCTGAGGGACGGCCGCGTGCAGCCGGCAGTGCTGGCCACCGGCAATTCCGCTTCGCACACTCTTGGGAAGCCTTGGGCAAACTCTGCTTTTCGGCACTACAGCAGTACATAGCGCTACAACCATCTGCTGTAAAATACGTCTTCTCAACCATTTTGACTGAAATAATCAGCTTTTTCCAGAGCTATGGGTGGAAGCAGAGGAAGGAATTAGGACGGGCCGGTCCCGCAGCTGCTGGCCACGCGGACCAACACGCCGCGAGACGGGATGCGCTGCATTAAGCAAAGCGACTGACATCTGCCGTGTGCTGCTCTCCTGTCCCCTCTCCCAGGGAAAAGTGAGAGTGGGGAGGGGCTTGTTATGGGTTACGAGCATCTGCGGTTGTTTATCACAGGAGCCGGAAAGTTCTTTCCACTAATTCTTGCATCAAATTCGTAACTGCTGACTGAACTGACAGATACCATTGGAAATGAAAACAGGGCCCGGCAGCAGAGAGGGCCGGTGGTGGGAAAGGCAGCACCTTCCTAGGAAACTGCTGTAACTACTCTCTCTTCAAAGCCAATCCCTTCTTTCTAATATTGCTGTGTGGTTTTTTTAAATTGGATTCTGGTGTCTCCCAACACTCAGCAGCAGCGACACCTGAACACTGCACAGCGCTAAGCTGGGTGACGTACCCAGGAAATGAGACTTAGGATACAAAACGGGGGCACCAGTTCCCGAGGAGGGAATGGAACAGCGCCCGGCTCAGTCTTTAAGAAAAGCTCATTTCCTTTTTCCTCAAGGTTTTACATCTTTTTTGTCCCCACATTCCGCCTCTGGACCCCCACGCCTCCGTGAGCTGCAATCAGGGATGCTGAGGAGGTTCTGCAGCTGGTGTAATACTCACGGCACTTCCCTGCAGTGAGGACACGTGGGGCCAAGCACATTTACACCAGTCCATGGGGGGATGCACCTACATCTCCTGCACATCTTCAAAATATTCCCACAGGCTTTGGGGGGAAAATACCTCAATTGAAGTGTGCGCAGAAGGCCAGAGTGGGGTCTTCTAATAGCAGAAAACCTGCAGGGAGGAAACAACCTCCTTCCTCACTGAAGCTGCCTAAAAATTAGCCGTGTGTCTTACGGTCTCCATTAACGCTCTCTCCGTACGTGACAGGCAACCGGTGACTGACCTGCCTTCAGCTTCAGGTAGGCATCTAATCTTAGACAGCTAAGGTTCAGCGAGATGAATCTTACACAATGCATATAGTTACTTTTAGGAGTGAAATTGTGCTTTAATCACAGGAAACATCGTACTTCCATGATAAAACTGTCCCTCGGCGCGGGAGGCACAGCGAGGGGCATCTGGAGCCAAGGGATCTGGGAGAGACAGTGTCCGTGGACACAGACAGAGAATAAGACACTGATGAGCCAATCAATCAAGCAGTAATTAGGGTTCTTTGGCAGGTTGGGGGTGGTTTGCTTTTGGTATTTTACTTTTGTTTTTTCCTCTAGATTTGAAAGAAGTTTGCTTATCTAAGTTTTATAACCACTTAAATGAATCCCAGTTCTGTTCAAATCAATGAAAGCCTTGGTGAGACAGCTGTAATTTTATGTGCATGTGTTTTAGTAAATTAGAGGGTTTAGCCTTAAGGATTCACTTTAATGTAATCTACTAAAAAGATAAGTAGAACCAGATGTAGTGTCTTACAAACTGCTGGACAGTTGCAACTGGAGCGACAGCATTGAATGCAACTTTATAGCACAGGGAGCAGATTTTCTGACTCAAAAAAGCAACATTTTACATAAATAGCTGTAAATATTTTATATTTACAATGCAAAGAAAGAAGGGTGCAAATAGGTAAAAAAAAAAGCCCAAGTAATTGGTAATGGTTTTATCTTGTTCTGTTTGTGCATATCCATAGAGAAATACAATCTGTAGTATAAACCATTTAACTAAATTAAATTCTAGTTAGCATCTGGGATCCCATCAATGTGAGTCTATATTTCTGAGGAGCCACAGACTGGTGGCAGTAATAGACACATAAAGATTCTAATAGGTAAATAAATTTGTTGTTGCATTTCTCCCGCTACCAGAACACAGTTTAACAGAGTAATTAGTGGTTAGATATCTGACTATAATGAAGAAAATTCTCTAATCATTAAAAATGCTGAAGAAAGAACATTCATACCACCAGGAATGTTCACTTATTCTGAGGCACATTCACACAGCACCAGAAATAGCTGTCGCCTGGTTCCTCACCCCATGTAAATCTTTAATAAGAGATTTTCATCACCATTAGAAAGCGATTTTCAGGGTCACCATCACTTTGTGATCATTTCTTAGGTCCTTAGCCACTCAAATTTAAAAAAAAAAAAAAAAAGAATAAAAATCAATGCAGTTTAGCTATAAATCCACAAGAGCTGGGTTGTCTCACAGTGTCTTTATTTGCCAGTCCCAAGTTCTTATTTATAAATCTCCTAACTCTTCCGAGTCCTCGTGAGGGCTGTGCATAGAATAAGTGACTACAATAAATCTTAGGAGATAAGCATTTACCCCAGCCTAACTAGACTTTTTATGTTCAGGGGGTTTTTATGTTCAGGTAAGCACAAGTTTGAGTATCTCGTTACTGGCACCGTGTCACAGATGCGTGTGCACACACGCACACACGCGTGCACACACGGCTGAGCCCAGCGAGGAGCCGAACGCGTGGGCCCAAGGCGCTGCCTGCTCCGCAGTAAGGGAGTAGCTGGAGCTGGCTGCGGAGCTGGGGGGCTGCCGGCACGCCAGGAATGGAACCCAGATCTCTTGACATTAAATCTGATCCTTATTTATGCAACCCCATTTTCTCCTGGTATGCAGTTTGCCTCCTCTGAACTGTTTGGGGACCAAATTCCCCTTGAAGTCAGTGAAAGTTAAGCAAGAACAAGGACTGATGATAACGCAATTGTATTTTGGAAACTACCACGCAAAATAAATCCGGTGGTGCATAACATTTGGTTTTCAATGGCTGTACCTCAAGCTTTCCCATCGCTGTTAGGTCTGTAACTTCCAAAATGCAAACTTGCCAAGCTCAACAAGAAAGCTGTGAAAACATTAAGCCAATTTCCTTCTGATTACAAATAATCACCGGTTACAAATATTTTTCAGGGAGGAAGAAAGGTTTCTGAAGCCACTGTACAGGTACAGAGCAAAGAGCTCGTTCCTACCCCACGGAGTATCCAGTGCTGGAGAGCAGCTGACGGGGACCGACCGGGGAGGGAAATAAAGAACCACATTACAGCACTGAAGCGAGAGGATGGGCAGCCCACAAGAGTTCAATTAATGCCAGTATCTTCAAATGTCAGTACATTTTTTAAGTTTTGTCAGTAAAGCACATAGAAATGAGTTGGAACACCCTAGAAAGAAGACATTCCCACTGAAAAAAACCAAATCCTTTTCTGTTCGAGCTATAGGATTTCGCTTTTTTGGCTGCCAGGGAAGAGAGGTAATGGAATGGGACTTGTTCACACCGATAGTGAAGAACTTAACGGCGAGCTCAAAGCGCAGAGAGCAAACACTGAGTCTGCAGGCTCAACCGCAGCGCTGGATCTGCAGCAACATTCTTCCCAAACAGGCTGGCATCTGGCAAACACCTGAATCGAGAAGCCACAAGCAGTTATACATGTGCTGAAATGCTTATCTCGTCCTCGCTTTTTTTTTTTTTCTTTCTTCTTTTTTCCTGAATTGGCAATAAGATTACATCTTCTTTATTGCCCTCTCATTGATTTGTTCCTCAGAAGCAAATGACAGCATTTCTGAGAAATAAATAAATAACCAAATAAAATAAAGCTGAGAGGCAATCTGCATGTAAATCAGCATTAGTCATTGACATTTGAGACTTGACAATAAGCCATCCCCGTCCCAGCTGTCCCCACAAAAGCTGATCTCCTTTATGAGACTGAGAACACTGCGAGCAAACGGAACCAAGGATGAATATAGATAAGATGTAAACCCTCTTTGCTTGAAGTTTTTCCTTAAACCTCCTTTGCTCCTGAGCACTTCGGAAGACTTTTACCTAGTGCTGCCATTGATGTCATTTTTGTCTTTGGTACTTTCCTTCCAAGGAATGCAACTCCCCACAGTTCTGACTACCTTGTTTGCGATGTGTTTGCTCCCAGGCGCAGCTGCAGCCCAGGAGGCGGCTGCTCAGGCTGGGGAGCGTGTTCATTACTCCATTCTCTGCAGTACGCTCACCTGTAGTAAAAGCTATTAGGTGAAACTAGGTCTTCTTACTGCTTTTCTGAATAATTTCTTTCACTCTCAATATTCTAGCACCATTCAGACAACATCTCTTTTGCTAAAAACCAAGACAGTTTTGGGTTTCTAAGACAGTTACTGGAGATTGCGCATATTTTATGTGGCCAAGTCAAACTGCTAAACTCTAGCTCTTACCAGTATTGCTACTGAAGACTCAGCTACAGGAATGTTTCTGGGCTGTTCTGACCTTTCTCCTCTGTACTTCTGCAAGGAAATGCAATGGACAGTAGAGCAGAGGGCTGTCCCTCCAGGGAGGGAAGCATTTGGGCACATTCTGTGGCGATTGCCCAAAGCCAGGGCAGGATTTCTATTGCTGCCAAAGCCCTAAACAACTGCGCTCAGTTCCTGTCCCAAAGGGCAGTGGGAGATGCCGCACAGTATAAGAACAAAACCTTTCCCAACGTTTCCCTTAATCTATTACACAACAAAGAACATCATGTAACTATTAGCCCCAAAAGCAATTCAATCAAGTGTGCCAGCAATTAAAGGTAGTTAAACATGCGTAAATGCAACTTATAATTCCCTTTTAATGGGGAATTTACGCTTCTCCAGGAGATATGGCCCTGATCCCGCCATGCCTGTTTGTGGAGCGAGGTATTTACTGGAAGAGATATCCTGGTTTCATTTGGAATCTTCCTCTTTTGGAGCCTTTTTGTCAGTGAGACAGAAGCACTTGTGTGACCTTCCATTTAAAGAAAGGCTAGAAACGCAGCAGGGGAGCCTGCCCGACACGGGGCAAGGATGGCTGCCAGGGAAGTCCTTCTAGGTCTGGGATTGATTCTTTTTACTTATGTTTTTGTTCTTTTCTATTAAGATTGCAGAAAACCGTAGAGAGCAAACCCCTGCTCTTGAAAACCTTCATTCTAATTACAGCAAAAACACCTCCAAATTCCCAAAGCTCTAATTAAGTGCATAAGTTTCAGCATAATGTAGACTTGGTGTTGCTAAATAGAGCAACGAGGTTATGGAAGAATGAAATTATTGATTTTCTTGGACAGAGACAAGGAAGGCTCAGCTTTGGGTTCTTGCAGTGGTGTTATCAGCTTAACCAAGTCTAATTAGCTTCATTCACCGTGGTCAAGTCTAAATACAAATAGAAGAAGAGTCTGATCAACAACGAAGAGCACAACCAAAGGCATAGAAACACTGGCCCATATTCATTTTCCCTGCCTCTCCTACGTTTGTTTGCACGTGGGCAATCAGAGATCAAATCCCTTCAATCCCCAAATGTAACACATTCTGAAAGGCTGGAAAAATCCAGCCCTCACAAAAAGTTCATGAAATGTCATGTACCTGACGCTAAGAAACCTGCTGGAAGATGGTGCCCCAGTCCTCGGTCGGATGATCTTGTGCGTTCCTCTACACGGTGAGTGTTCAGGACACAAATGAATGTCACCACCTGCAAAATAACTCTTACCTTTACTGGGACGCCCCAGCTGGTGTATATATTCTCATCCTGGAATTTACCACTTTTTGTTAAAAAGAAAATTTCCCCCTCCGTGTCCCACTTCTTTTCCAAAATCCTGCTGGCACTGCATACTCTATAACGCTTTCTCTAGTAAAACTTCTGTATCAAAAAGTCAGTTACTGCAGCACATGAAGCACTGATGCATCAACATGCCAAATAAATGTCAGAACGGGATAGAGACTATCCCAAAAGACATGTGCTATTCTTCCTGGGTTTTCTGCAATTGTAGCTATACTGTCACATCACACCAGTTCATCAACCCCAGTGCACACAAGGAGAAACCCAACGAAAAAACGTGTTTTCTCAAGTGGTGAGAGAGAGAGAAATGAGGGTATCCTTGCAGTGGGCAAGGAAGATTGCTCCAGCTACAGCCTGAGCCGCAAACTTGCACAGGTGGCCATCAGAGAGTACCACAGAGTCCTTCTTGCCCACGTTTCCAGGCCCTTTTAAAGAAAAGGCAGGCTTTGGCATAGCACCTCGGGTATTCCCAGTAAGGAGCCTGCATGAGCCTGGGGACATCCCCCTCCCCTGTCCTGCAGCATAACCCCCGGCCAAAACCTACCAGAACCCACCCTTCCATGGAAACCCAGCAGGCTGGAAACACCTGTAGTACCTCGCATCTTCTACTTTTCACAAAGAAAAAAAAATAATCCATAGTCTGTATGTGATCACTGCCCTACCTAAAGCAACCCATATTGCTTGTCAACAAATTTTCACATTTCAAATTTTGAAAGAACACTTCTGCCAACATTTCCATGATGCCTCGCTCCTCCTTCCTTTTCGGTTTTATTCATGAGCTGTTCCCACCAGTCACCATTTTTTAAAAGAGGTTTTTACAGCACAGCATTGTTAATTTTAGCACCTATGTGTTATGCTGCTATGTCTGATATAACCAGTGCTGCCAGAAAAATACAGAAAATGAGACAAAAAAGTATCTTCTAAGATAAAGTAAGCAAGTTTCTTCTGGGTTCTTTGGCTACCAACTCTCTCTCTAGCTCCTGCGTAAAACAGTCTAAGCAAATAACGTTATACCTTACCAACCACACAGACTACCAGCAACCATTTAGCCTTCTCTCACAAGATACCCGCTATGGTGGAAATTGTTTCGCCTGTATCCCGGATCACAGAATACCCAGAAGCCTGTAATACTTTGCTGTGTCTTGCACTGTTCAGGGACATGTTCATCACCAGCTGTAAATCCATGACATTGTCACAGAGAACCCTAAGGGAATCTTTCAACAAAGCCTTGCTGGTGTTGGCAACTGATAAATTGCCATATGTTAGAATAATTCCCTCTTCACTTCATTTCCTCCTGGGACATTTCTAAAAGCAGTCATACCTGGCTCACTATGGCTGTGTAATTACCTGATAATTATTAGATTAGCGGTCCTCCAATTTGTAGTCACTACTCTTGCCTCCGCTGCAGCATCTCCTGCAGCAAGACCCAGGTGAACTCACTGGCTGAGCCTGCCGTCTCACTCCGCAGGGATTCCGCTGGATGACAAGGGCTTGAAACGCATGCAGTGAAATACCCAGGATCTGGGACGGAAACAAAACCTGGGATGCTCCTTGGCACTCGAGCATTTGGCTAGAAGGTCGCAGCAAAGGACCACCGTAGGGACGGGTGTCCCTGGCACCCCCTGGCCCACACGAGGCTGTGACGCACCAGCAGCACCTACCTCTGAGCACTGACACCCTGCCGAGGAGACTCCTCTGACGCCTGGTTCTCTTTGCCTTGCTTTGCTTTTGGTTTTGCTTCTCCTTTTAACACAGAATAAGTATAGCGATACTGACTGCCTGATTCGATGCGAAGGAATGCAAAATTCAGGCTCAAAATGAACTTCACTTCTGTGGATGGTTGAGCGTATTACTTGTATGCTGCTTGATTTTTTTTATTTCTTTTTCAAACCCAAGACAAGAGCCTCTCATTTCAGCACCTTGTTCACTTGTCTCTTCAGCCATCTGGGTGTTGCGTTTTGCAGGGTCCCAATTTAGCTGTCCTTTATTCTCACTAAACTAAGCAGCTAACACGAGAATGACATCAGCATCGATTTCTGGTGCTAAAAAGAAAAGCAGTAAGAACAAAACATAACTTCTGCTGAATAATTGCAAAATGCTTCTGGCTCTCTCTACTCAGGCATACACATGAAACCCTGCTCCTCGCTTCTGAGCTGCTGCAGGACTTTGTACAGGAAAAATCAAAAGGATGTAGCTCTGCAGATGTCAAATGCAAACTCCAGTGATAGCCAGCTATAAGCTGTCTGAATCAAACAGCAGCTCTCTGGCTTACTTTGGATTGCTTATATCCACAACTTCAACTTTCCCTAATGCTGCTGACATAAGTATAATTTTGCCTTTGGAGGCATTATCTGGATGCCTTCAAGCTCAGTCAATGAACCTTGCCACTTCAAAGGAGAACCTTCAGAGGAGAAAACCAACAGCCATGTTAGGATGGGGGCGACCAGTTAGTTTTGCTGTTTGCGCTCTCTCCCAAGTGAGCCCCTCGTACAGACCAAACATCTCCCACCCACCGAAGGAACCCGCTCTCCTTCGCCCAGCCGAGGCAGCAGCTAAGACAGAGCACAGGTGCTTCTTTTGCACTAATGAGCAAAAAGTGAGGGGAAAAAAGAAACTGGCTTCTGAATGGGAAGTGATTCAGAAAAGGGCTGTGCAGAGGGCGACGGCAGCGCCCACGACAGCTGTCCCCCGCCAGCGCCCAGCGCAGCCACGCAGCTGCCAGCAAAGCAAGCAACGAGCCAGGTTTTGATGAAGCGTCTGGTGGAGATTTTAATTTTTTTTAATTCATTTCAGAAATTGTCATCTGGGTTACGAAGCTGAAACTGAAGGGAACCTTTTCTTTTTTTTCTCATGGTAACAGCTGCTCTTGCTCGCAAACACCTGTACTGCCTAGAGATTTCTGGTTACCTCTGCGGCTGCTGCTACCAGAAGTAAGAGTAAATAGTTTGGTAGATTTCCAGTAGGAATTAATTAGGTTCACTTTAAAAAATAAAGACCAGCACTTTGGCTTAGAAACGTTTGAGCCTTTGCCTGTTTTCGGTCGGTTCCTTTTCTCTGCCTCTGGCAGATCAGGCCAGCCTCACCGCACTCCAATGGTCATTTCTAAACACAGGGCAAAAAAAACCCTCAGCACAAGTTCCAACATTTGCTCCTGCGTCCCTTTATGGCTCTCCAGCTGCAATCCACACCTTCACATCCAGTACTGCGCTTATCACCCTGCAAGTGCCAGCTTCTGCCTTTGTAGCCCCCCAGGGCTCGGTGCTCACCTGCTGGTGGTAAGAGACTGGAACAGATGGACCAAATAGCTGGAGAGAGACGCGCTGGGAAGGCAGGACCATCCTCCCGTCCCCGTGGCGCTCGCAGGGGCTGCCCCGTGCCGCTGCGCCGCAGGAGGCTGCGCAGAGCGGAGGGGGTGAAGGCAGAGGAAGGGCGGCCACCAGAGACGGAGGTTTGAAAAGGCCCAGCAGCGACAGATGGATGCGATCACTCAACTACCCGCAGTCCTCAGGACTTTGGAACATCATGTAAGAGTGGAAAACGGGCAACGGGAACAAAAGATTTTGCATGCCTTTGTTTTAAATTCCAGAATTTTTAATACCGTGAGTAAATGAGAAAACATTGACCTCTGTGATTCAAAGTCCTTTTCTGCAAGAAAACTGAGATGGAAACTGCCATAGAGCAGTTTGAGGCTTTTTACAGCACAGAGGGGAAAAGTCAGATTGCTTTAAAGGGGTCGTGGCCCTGCCCAGGCTCTGCAGAACCGTCCCAGCCTCAGGACACATCTGCCCAGGCTGTCAGGGCTTCTAGACTCTTTCCTTCTGAACACAGCAATGTAGGTGCCAGCTATGCCATCGCTGCTGCTTTTCTTCTTTAGTGTTTCTTATTATATTACCAGTACAATGTGTACCCAGCCTGCACTGTTCCACCTGGACCCCTTTGTAGAATCTGATTTTGGTCGGTTAGAAAGGGGTCACTGGCTGCCGACCTGTGAAGGTCACCATGCAAAAGCCCTGGTATGGAGGAGAAGAGCTGATACCGTCTGCCTCATCTCCTGCCCTGCACAACACCTTGTCTTGCAAATCAGATGAGAACAAGGACAGGGGGCCTCTGAAATACTCAAACTCCAAAAATAACACAGTAATTAACTAGACTGAATTTACCTTTGTTTGCTAAAAGCATCGGGTTTATTATTATTGTACAGCTCGTCCTGGTAGGTAGATGTTGGGTATTGGGTCCGTACCACAGAGTTTCTCCTGAGCCCTTCCAAAACGCAGTTTGAAAGATGATGGCAGAAAATCCACTGACCAATTCCGAGGTTGGAATACTTTCCACGTACTGATGGTGAGCTATTCCAGTCTTTTCATTTTGGTTTGCATCATTTCTATAAGAGGCTTTGATTCAGACAATACCCATTACTGCTGCCTGCTGATATATACCCAGAACGGGAAGGAGATCATATTGTAGAAGCCTGAGCAGGTTAGTTAGAGCGGCTCTTAGCAATAGTTCAGATAGAGGGGAAAAAAATGCTGGTAATATCCACTGGACATAAATTACCAGTTTAAAACTAGCACCAGTTCATAGATTTAAATGGATTTTTAATGGACTCCAGCCTCGCAATTAAAGCAATAAGAGGATATGATTCCTCTATCCCCAGTGGCATCGTAAGGTCTTCACTGACATGTGCCCGAGCGATTTATGGTGACTGCCTTAATCAGGGCTGCAAGCACTGCGGGGAAATGCCCAGGCAGCAAAAGGCAGATCATGCAAAAGCTAATTTGGCTTCTTGAGCAGCGTTGGGAGGTATGGGCCTGGCTGCGCTCAGGCTGACCCTGCTCCGTCCGGCAAGGTCACTGGGGCCTTTGGCTGCTTGCACTGGAGTCAAATCCTTTCCATCTATATCAGTGTCACACACCAGTCTTAACACTGAGATCTCGCTCATCTTGCAAAGTGGGATCTACTGCACTGGGGCTGGGCGGAAGAGAAAACAATTCTTAACGAGGGCCTCAGTTATGAGAGTCGGGGTCACTGGGAGACCCAGGTCTCAGAGCGGGAGAGCTGTGGGTGTTTTCTGCCCGGCCTCATAAAGCACATGGAGAACACGAGTAACCTGGAGGTGTCGGAAGGGGAGTCCCTGCCGCGGGCAGCTCCTGCAGTCTATCCGCTCACCTGCCTTGAAACAGTTAAATGGAAATACCGCAAATATAGCTTCCCAGGAGTTTATCCTTGCTTTTGATGTTATAACCATTACAGCACAATCATCTTGAAGCGTTGTGATTTTTTTCAAAACTCAAAACGATTCCTACAGTGAATCTTCCCTTTTCCACCCCCCCCAACCCCGCCTCCAGAGGCAGTATGTCTTATCTTAGCTTTGTCCCTCATTGGTAAGTCAAACCGTATCTCAGATGTCACATCCTGTCACACTTATCTATGATTTCATGCATGTAGCAATACTGGATTTTAGCTCAACAGCTTTGCTACTGCCCCTACCTTTTTAGGTTGTGACTATGGTAGCTGTTCCATAAGTTGCTTCTAAATAACCACAAAATGAAGCAGATAGTACAGGAGATGTCTCTCATTAATACACCTTCATTTAGTCAATAATCATACTACAAATTAGCCTGGAAGAATGAGGAATCCTATCACTTTCACTTAGGTGGAAATTTCTAAACCAAAGGAGGTTAAGTCAAAACAAAGTCTACAGTTGATTTCAAGAGGCTGAGTATCGTGAAGACAGAACTGACGGGGGGGAAACAGCTCCAGTTTGATTAGAGATCTCTGGGCTGGCTGTGTCAGAGCAGAGTATTTTCTTTCCTTCCACACAAATGCATGCTGGGACCAGGGATTCCCATTTCATCACTCTCATCTTTTTTTTTTTTTCCTTTTTTTTTTTTCCTTTTTTTTTTTTTGTTTAAGTAGGCCAGTCTCTGTGATGGTACCAGCCACCATTGTGGTCTCAGACTAAACAGAAACTCTAATTAGTCTGATGAAAACTTGACCAAAAGAATTTTGCTTAGTGTTTTGCTAACAGACCATGCAAATTAAACGCACAACTGTATAAGTAAAGTCCTGGATTTGTACAAAAAACAATCACTAGGTAATGGATACCAAACTAAGAACATTAAAAGCAGGTTACGAAACAGTGTCACCTCCCCAGAGCCCCACACGTTGGCAGGGGCTTGTAGAGGTAACCCAGCCCCGGGCTCTCCCCGCAGCGGGCAGAGCAGCGCGGGGCACTTCTTTTTTTTAGCTAAAGGTTATACCCAGGCACTTGCCAGAGACCTGATTTTACGATTACTCTAAGTCTCCTTTAAACTGCCCAAGCAGCCAAGGGATTTCCTCGTAACCAAGCAGCCTGGTATCCTTATCTTCCCCCAGGGATATCATTTTAAAATTAGTTTGCTTCCCTTTATCTCAGACAGAAAGAAATATTCAACAAACAATACCCTGACTGAAATTTGAGTGCTTTATATGTTTTACTGGAGTTGTGAAGAAGTTCTCTTCCCAGCAGTAAGTGTGTGGCGAAAGTGGACTGTTCCCTCATTGCCAGCTTTCTCCTGGTGAGAAAAATGCAAATCAAAATATTGTGATCTTCTAGAGACAAAGCCTCTGTCATTAGTAGTTAGCGGGAACCCTGAGAAACACTGAGAGCTCAGTTACATGGAGATGTGTCCTTTTCTGCGGTGACTCTGGGTGACATTCCTAACCCTGAGTGCGTGCACAAGCAGAGGCTGAGGGGGAGCGGGGAGCTGCCACCCACCCAGCCTGGAGAAGGCTCTCTGCAACCCCGTCTGCAGCGGCTCTGAGCTCAGAGCACGGGTATGTCAGCTGGGATTTCTCTCCGATGTGGAAATAGATGAGAAATACGAGAAAAACCACCCACTTTGTTTTAGCTAATGGTAGTATCATTTATGAGCATGCCAGAAGCTGGGACTGAAAGGCGGATTGACAAGTAGCTGATCATCCGCACTTTCTCACCGCAAGAGAGCACGGGAGTTAATATCCCCGGCAGGATCTGAGGTGGCAGCGGGTGGGCGAGGCGCTGGAAGTGACACTAATGCTATTCTGACAGGCTGTGACTTTCTGAGTGCATAACTGAAGGGTTCGGCGAAGCCACGGCGTTAGATCCGACAGTAACGGCGCTGCTCGAGCTGCTGGGAGAAGCTGGGAACTAGTTGGCTAAAACTCTCCCCCTTCTCATAGCCATTTAACCTAATGCACGCGGAATCTTCTGGCAGGTTCACATGCCACAGGAGAAGAGGGATGAGGAATGAGGATTTTGGAGCTTACCAACGCGAATGGGTCTGTTATCAAGGGAACATGCTAAAAAAATTGCAACTGCAGCAATAAATAACCACCACTTGGAATCATCCGATACAGAAAATAAAGATTGAAATCCTCTTAAAAGTTCCGTACAACACAAACAAGGGATTGAAAAAACGGTCTGAGATGCTCACCGTGTTTATCCTTTCTCAGAGATACTCAGATTTCCTTCTGTCTGGTCCCAAGTTAATTACAATTGAATTCAACTGAGAACTCTTACAGCACCTTTAACTATCTAAGCAGTGGTTCCTCTGACTCTCAGGGCTAGAGAAAACGGCCTGGAACTTTGAGCTGAAAATTCTTTTGACTTCAGTGGTGAATAATTCATTCTAGCACTACATTCGGACTCTCAACGCATCAGTAAGGACCTACAAAAAGACAGAGCCAAGTGGCCAAGCCGTTTCTCAGCCCAGCTGAAGACTGCGAGTCTCTTTACTCACATCTGATTTCTAAACATTCATTTTTTGCCACATGAACCACTGCAAAGCACAACAGCTGGCCCCAACTGGTCCCACACAGCTTCTGCAGAAGGGGCACGAAAACACAGTGCCCCACATCTCCCCCTTGTAAACATCACGACGGCCAAAAATCAGCCTTAAGTAGAACTGAAAATTTCAGCCCCTAAAGTCTCCTCTTCATTACAGCTTCCCAGCAATGGCCACTACTTGGTTACGCTCCTGTGCTGCTGCCAGGAGCCGTGGCTCGCAGACAGACGGACGGACAGCCGGACACACAGCCTACTAGACGTGCTCACACCACGCACCAGCTCTCTCCATTTCACAAGCTGCCCGTACTGATTGTGCAAGGCTTTTCCTGCAAAAGTACAAACTCAGGAGAGCTTTTCTCCCTTCCACAGGCTTGTGCAATGTATTAAACATGCCCAGAGAGGTCAAAGCAGAGCATCTTCAATGTATCCCCCCGCCACGCGACGCTGGACCCTTTCCAGGGACCAGGCAAGTGGAAAAAGACATCTGGTCCTGGAAGTGGCCTGAGATGCAAGCTGCTGAGGTACAGTTGTTCTTCAAAAGTAGCAAAAACACTAACTAGAGCGTGAATCAACTTGCTTTCTTTACTTGGAGTACTACAAAGCAGGGGTAGTAAATTGAAGCCACCAGTGTCACAGCATGGCTTCACTTGTCATACACTGAGACCTGAGGCAAAAGCCAGAGGATTACCCAGAGACAGCTTCAGAGAAACACAATAGGACCATAATTTTAAGTAAGTATATTTCAGTGTAACATAATAGGGCTGATTTTCAGAAAAATAACACTTTACGAATATGAAGCATGTTTGCCACCCAGTAACTGCCTAGAGGGGAGTTTCTGAAATACACTGGCTCAACGCGCTGGGTACAACTTCCCTGGCTGACCCAGACACCGCCCCGACCCCGATTCTGTTGCAAATGGCACAATATTTCATGCCACATCTGACTCTGATATATTCATGGAGATGAAAAGTAAATTAATAGTCAGAAACATTTTCCCACTGTTTTAGTCACTTGTGAGGAACTTCACCGACTCAGCATAAGACCGGTTCTCCAAGCTGCTGCTACTGACACAAGGTGTCACGAGTTTCTGAGGCAGGAGGCATCGGAGCCACAAGGACTGGAGGTCCCAGATTCCGCCACAGCCTCTTGAGAATCTTGGGGCAAATCAGTTAATCTTTCAGAGGTTCAGTTCACCATCAGTAAAATGGAGATACTACTCTTTTGCCTATTTTTACTACATTTTTTCTGAAATGAAATGCAACAGATAATCTATATATATAGTTACTCAAAAAAACATGGAGACACTAATTAGGTGTCTAGGTCCTGGTATAATAGCAATAACAACAGGTCTAAATTTATTACCAAAATCACAAGAAACCTGACTAGTCCTTAAGTATTCCAGCAGAGTATAGTAACTAACTACAAGAGCAGCAGGGACAGTAATTAAAATAGGAAAATGAAACATGAATTTCAAAGGCCAATTTAAATGCAAACCCTTCAAATGCGGTGCAGAGAAGCATCCTACAAGGGTCCAGGAGACTGGCAAAGCGGATTAGTGAATGCATGCCACTGCAGTGCCACGACCAGAGCATTTCATCTGCCGCAGAAACGCAAAGCCATCTGGAGCAAGGAGCTGGGGAGAGCAAAGGTCCTGCAGGCCTCCGCCAAGTTTCTATAAAGTGCAATGAAAACGATGAAACAGAGTATGAATCATTTAAAAGCAAAACTATATTAAGAAATGAATAAGCATCCACTCGCATATAAACTGAGGGGATGAGACTAACGTGGTTAATGATTTAGTACGGGTCAGATTAGACTGAGAAGCAGATCTGGGTTTTCTACCTTTTAAGTACAACCTCTGAAGGGCAGAAAAATACAAACTCAGGCTACTTCCTAACTCCGTCCTCAGTGCTTCACTGAGACAGGTTTCCAGCCAACCCAGTGAGAACCAGAAAATAACAGGTGAGATTTTTCTACAGCATTTAAAAGTATTGGCACCCAGCAATCTTTGGACTTTCTGTGCAAATCAGGCTGTCTCTCATTCGGGACAATTAACTGACATGATTATTCCAGAATAAATCCATGGAGAAATCAAATTTCTTTTATTTTGGACAGATGTCTTTTTTCATGAGGCCACTGACCGAGTGAAGGCGACGGGCTCTGGAACAGCGCGGCCGCATCGGGGTAACAGGGAAACGGCTGATGTCCTGATGCAAGTCACAGAGATGAGGTATAAATTCCTCGGACACTTTCAGACGTTTCTTGCCAATGTCCTAAAAACCATCACCAGGACTTTGAGATAAATTTTTATCAGAGTCCTGCCCGCTGAGCAGTCCCTGCAAACAGGAGTTACTGGGATGTTTGGCCATGAATTACACGCCACGTAAACCTCACCTGTGGAGGCACAGGGGACAGCTGGGGGGCACCGAGGAGCCGTTGGCACACAACCCCCCCAAACCAGCCGCCCCAAGCAGCAGTTCGCCTTTGCCCAGACTCAGAGAGCTCAAACCCCCGACTCTGCTGCGGTGGGCAGCAGGATCTGGCACGGCTCTGGACGGGAGAGCTCGGCACGGCCAGGCTGCACGGCGAAAAGCGTCTGTCCTGTCTGCGACCAGATGCCAGCCCTACCCAGCCGCTCTCCACTGACGCTCCCGGGAAGATTGGGCAGCAATAGGACTTTTATCACGTGAAACTTGCACATCCTCTTTCTCAAATGAAGGCATAACAGAAAGGCAGTATCCAGAAAGTAAACTGCAAAGAACAATTATCCAGCTGCCGGCAGACGCAAGAAGAGCCTCACACTGTTCCAAGGGAAACCTCCCAGTACATGGAGGAATGGACACAGCCAGAGTGGGAGCTCCGGCTGGGACTGCTTCCCCAGGCAAAGCTGTCACGGGGAGGGGGAGCATGAGGAGCGAGACACAGGCTGTATTAAAAACAAGTAAATTGCAATAATCAGCAGGTCTGCAGCGCTGGAGGGAACGGTCTCGGTGTGCAGTACATGGCAGCGCAGGACAGACTGACTGCAAGAGGAAAACAAAACTTCAGGGGGGATCCCCCTTCTGCAGAATTGAAACAAAATTCAGAATGCCGGTGCCAAGCAGGCCCTGCCCCAGGGAAGCGAAGCAGATGTGCATGGTCTGGCACAGCCCCGGTAACGCGGAGACGAGACGCTGGCACAGAGGCCATGCTGGGACCGAGCCACATCAGCAGCGGCAGCACGAGGTGTGGGAGCCACGGCGACATGGGGCCGAGGGGCTGAGGGGCCGTGTGGCTGTGCTACCATGGGGCTGTGGGGCCCAGAGGCCAGGGCCAGCCATGGGACGGGGAGCGGGGTCACGGGGCAGCAAGGGGAAAGCTCGAGGTTCAGGCAGAAACAAAGCGCTCGCTCTTCTTCACGCACGTACCATCCGGAGCCAATTTCTCCTGTTGGCCTTAAGGCTACAGAGGATCCCTGACTCCAGAGTTTAGCACACTGAGATACTGATTTGTTCTTGGTGAGCATCTAAAGCGCATCTGGTGAAAAGAAACGTGGAAGGAGGCACGTTCACAATAAATATGTCCGATATATCCATCGTGCTCGTAAGCTCGGCAGCAGCCCAAGGCTCTGTCTGACAGCAGCAGCCCGCTGCACCCTCGGTATTTGTGCTGGATCAGCCGATGTCAGGAAGTTCAAAACAAAAGATTTTCAGTCCTTGAAAACCAGCACCATATATTGGCTAGTAGCTATGATGACAATGTTAGTAATTCATTTTCTGGGTTTTTTTTTTAGTTTGACTTGAGATCCATCAGTATCTTGGGGCTGGTTTTCAGCTTTTTAAGATTATAAGAATATACTTGTGTTTGTGCTTCATTGCTAAAATGTCGATGTGGAATTTTTAAAAGTGTTCCTCCCACAGAAATTGAAATAGGCTATTGACACAATCAAAGCACTTAATCCCTTGGGGTTTTTTTAATAAAAAGAAACGTAATCAAAATTGATTTTCCAAATACTGGGGGGAAATGGTTTTGTAATTGAAAAAATCTTTTTGACGAAAATATTCTGAGCAGTTCCAAAGCTCTCATTTGTTTTCCACTGTTCTTTCTCACACAGAATAGGAAAGTGCGTAATCAACAGCAAAGCATAAACAAATATTCGGAGGAGCAGCTCTTTCACAACTGCGCTTGTTGAGAGCACATCGCCCGCTGGCCCGTCACCACGGCCCTTGCCAGCAGAGAGCACACCGCCGCGCGCTGCAAAGCTGCCCAAGGAGACTTTTCTGCCCGCTGAATTCAACTCTTGGAGGAAACAGGTAAGCAACCTATTGACGTTAATCAGAAGAGCTTTCCTGGTGCATATGGGAGTCTCTTAAAGATATTTCAGAATAATTTTGACATAAAAACTTGAAAATGTTCTCCTAGAATAGAAATATTTCAACAGCTCTTCAAACTCGAGGTTAAGTTGTCCACAACCTAGCAGCCGTTGCTTTCCTTTCGTTAGATCCCGGGTTCCGAAAAAGCTCTCCTTTTCTAACAAACTTCTTTTTTTTTTTATTTTTTGAAGTCATCAGGTCAGTTCTCACCTCTGTTGGGCTGGCCAGTGTGGCGGAGCCGCTGAGACTGTTGGCAGCTGGAGTCCAGAGCCACAAGGATCCCTGACAGAAGGACCGGACGCTCCATCCCTTGTTCCTTGTGCTGGGAACCGAGAGGAGAGTCGGGCGGGAAGCCCTGCTGGGGTGAACGCCGGCTGCTTCATTACTGCTCCCTTTCTTTGGTAGCTACTAGCAGTAATGGTAACAATATAACTAGGTAAGATGTTTCCAGATACAAAGCATTTCAGACAATAACACGGCCCTAAAGCTTTTATCAAATAAACTTCGTTAACCTGCTTTTACACCCGGGAAAGCGAGCTGCAAGGAGGAGACCAGGGATTCGCCTCCTTTTACTGAGAAATCCCAAACCCTACTCTGATTTTCTATACCCTTCCCTAGGAGCAGAGAAGTGAGAGGGAATATTTTAAGGACATTTATGTAGACACTAAACTACATGATAAGCGTGTAGGGAGGAAGACAGCCTTATCTTTTCAAGAAGCCACTTCTTAACAAATTGACTTTCTTTGCTCATTTTGACCTTTCATCTCGCAATCACAGAAACTCTCAGGAACTGAAGTTACCTGGATCAGGGAGAAAACACTGAATTCTTCAACTCTGTTGCGAGCTTTGCCCCTTTAAAATTCAAGCAAAGCACAAATTTTATCTAAACAATTTTTAATTTTCTTTTTGTGGCTGGTACAGAAGCACACATTTACACCACGCTCCAAGAGCAGCTTCGCTCCCGACTGTCCTGACAAGAACTGCAGCAGCTGGAGCTGGCTCGGCACGTCCCGAATCTTGGGAGATGGGGAAATGCTAAAAAATGACAAATTCAGTTCAGGAGGGATTTCAGACTTTTTTCTTTCTCTTCCTACAGGGAATCTAAGAAATCTGCACTGGAAAATGCCTTATCCAGGATTGTATCAACTCAGCAAAATTGCACGAGAACACAGAACTTTTTTGCTGATCACTCTGTAAAAGCATCGCTTCTCCTGGGCTCCCAAAGGCAATTAGTAAACAGAATAGTGATTTTTAAATATATTTTTCTGCTTGGCCGCTGAACCACACACACACTCTCTGCTTTAAAGCCTGTTTCTGGAGTACCTTTTTAGAGCTCTTCCCCAAGTGGCTTCCTCATGCTCACTGCGCTGGGCAGCCTGATGAAAAATACCCACCTGCTCCACAGGAATCCCTTCAGAACTTCTTGTCCTCCTCTTTACCAGGCGATATTCAGGTCTTTAGCTGGTGTAAGTAAGCACTGGGATCAGTTACAGAGATGCACAAATTTATCAGAGCTGAAATTCTTGCTCCCACTTCTTCCTACGTTCCTTGAGATTCCAGGACACCACCTCTCGTTGTTCTAAACTCCAGTCCATATTAGAGCTGATCATCACGGAAAGCGACAACCTGTGATATCACCAGACATCCACGTCTCTAAAGTGCTGCGTTCCTCTCTGACAGCATAAAGTTCCTTTTATATGACCTGCAACAGGCTTTGCATTTTTCGCAGTGACGAAGCCCTACTCCGGGCCAAGTGACGGACATCACTGAGAAAAGCGCCGTGCAGCCGACAAACAGCAACGCCAGAATACATGTTGCTTCTGCAGATGTTACCAGAACAGAGCAGTCTTCAACACTCCTGCCCTACATCAGCCTACAAAATACATTCACAACAATAAAGCCTCAATTTTGCATGCATTAACCTCCTTTGGTTTTTTCAGAATTTGACCCTTTATGAGAATTAACCTCTCTTTTTTATGATATCTATAATTTCCTCTGAATTAGCTATTCTAGACCTGCAAAAATTTCAGATGCCTAAAATATTCAAGGGAAAACCAATACAATTCTGGGCATCTAAATCTCCCCAACACGAACAGTACAGCTACACACAAATTAATGATGTAACAGACACTAGTCAATGAATGAGAATCAGGGAAAATTTATTTTATGCTGCTGTAAGTGCTAGCGACCAATTAAAATGGTATCTGTGAAATACAGGTCACATCGGAACAGTATTTGTCAAACAGAGATCACATTTTAGCACTTGAATGCCTAGCCTCAAGGTCATAGAACACAAAGTACACTTTTAATTAGCAATTAAAGTTACAAAATGACTGTTTCTCCTGTAACAGCTGTGTTTGTGGATGCTGAACCGGTGGCTGGTACCAGGTTGTACCGTCTTGTTTGGTAGTAGCCTCTAGACGCAACTGTGCTTCGGAGACAAGCCATAAGCTATTAGAAAGAGGGAGTCAGGACTTTGTATTATTTTGGAATGGTCTCTCCTGATGGGAGACTGATTGGCCTCTGGTAAGACAAGAGCTGGCACAGCACGTATTGTGCATGTGAGCCAGCTTGTTCTGGACACACGACGCGGAACTCAGCTTAATATCTCTACAGTAAGAATACAAATCCCTAAAGGAAGGTTTTGAAAGAGCTGGCTGCTTTCTACTAATCAGTGCGTTAACAAAAGGCAGTCACTCATAAACTTCCGTGATCTGCCTACAGCAGCCCATATGCAGCTTTCAACACCCAGGAGATCTCTCAGCAGCTTATGTCAGGTACCTCTGCCCTGCAGTATACGATGTAAATCATGTAAATCTTGTAAAAGTTAGTTACGGCTATGCCCTCCTGCAGGGAAATCGGTATGCCTTTAAGAGGAATCTTAAACCTGTAAACACATGTGAATTCTGGGAGATTAAAGTGTTTAGGGGCGCAATCACCTTCCACTTGGCATACGCATGTTGCTCCAAATCACCGCTGGGAAGCATTTGTAAGGGTAATTCTCATATTCATCTTCACCTTGGATATATTCCCGTAAAACTGAGTGACAGTAATCTGACTGCACCACTGAGATTCCGTCCCTCTGCCAGGAATGACTCATGGAGCACTTTCCACTCCTCACTGCTCCTCATGCAGAGGAGCTTGCCTTGCCCATCTCCAAAATGAAATATGGGAAGAAACAGTATTTTGCACTTCCGTTTGCATTCTACTCCTTCAGAGTTGTAGCACATGGCTTAAATGGCCAAAATAGGCCCTTTTCCCCCTCTCCATAAACACCGCCGACTCACAGCACGCTATGTAAGCAGACACTCGAGATAACTAAAAAAGGCAATCAAGAAGGGGAGGAAAAGAAGAGAAGTGGGCAGTGGTTCCCAGCTCCCTGCAAGCTGCTGCTGGCTTTCTACCATTCTAGCCTCAAGGGAGACATGACAAAAGTCTTCAAGGTAACTACAAAAAGGAAAGGACAGGAAATACCCATTTTAAGTTGCAACAAGATAGTTTTAAATTAGATGGTAAGAATATCTTTCTAATAGTAAGTCTAATGAAGTCCTGAAATGGATTAATTACAGAAGCTGGAGACTCTCCATCACTGGAGGTTTTTAAGAAGCAGCTGGAAACTCCATGTCATGTACAGGTCAGCTACAGTTGAGCCTGCCCTGGGGCAGAGACACGGGCTACGTCACCTCTCAATGGTCCCTCCTGCCCTGTTCTCCGCTGAATGAGAAACTTAACTAAAACCTTGAAATACAGCAATTCTGCTGCAAATCCCAACTTTAACATCAATTCTTCTGCATAGTTGTTCTTTCAAGCACCACTATGTTGTATCTACTGTCTTCCCCGTAGACCACTGAGGGCTGCTCAGACAATGGAAAGACTCACAACCATCCCAGTTCATCTTCGAACAAGGAAAGAAAAGGTGAATGTTGGCAAGACCTTCCTTTCTGGTTTCCGTTCACATGAAGTCCCTGCAGGCACACTCAACTTTTCCACTTAAATGACTCTCTCCCTGATGTACCTTGGAGTAACCACATGTGACCTTTGCTACGATGGTGCTTTTCCTAGTAGGCCGTACTCTCAGAAGTTTGGAAGAAAAATTCAATGTCAATGCCAGCTTCTAACTTAGGAAAATTAATTATGCTATTAAATCGCATCCAAGGCTACTTCTTTATTTACACCATCTCAAGGCTGGAGTGGTAACTGCAGAAGTTTGCTCTTTCTTCCACTCCATACTAAAGCAACAAGTCTGAGATGTTGCACTGTTGCGTCCAGACGCGCTGTGGGGTTTTGTGGTAGTTACAGAACAATCACTTTCAGAAGAGCTGAAGTGCACCCTCTGTGCATGTGTTTGCACGGTACCTATACAAATTTGTTAGTCACTGCACTTGAGCTTGTTCTCTCAGAAAAGCTTGCCATGAACCATACGCAGTCAAGGAAATTCACACTGGAAGATGAATATCTGAACATTTAAAACCAGCAGCGCTCTGGCAATCCCATATTCTTCTGTGGCGTTTGAATATGAATCATTTTGGTGTTGTATCAAGCCTTTAATGTTCTTTTAATGCTGAGTTTCTCATCTAAATTTCACTGGGACTTATTAAACGCAGGGTTTTTCTTTTCCTATCTCATATTGACATGATTACAGTAACTATGTATAATTATGTGCATAGGGTAAATATGCTAATTGTATAATTGCAACATTCGAGTAAATCCTGGCAAACAGCGAATGTTCTTAGGGCAGGCAGGACACATACTGATAGGTATAACAGAACTAGAAGTACACCTATTTCCCATTATTAATATTTAGAGATAAAACAGAATATAGTTTATCTATAATCCAGGTGACCCTTCCATTCAAAGGCTGGATGGTGAGCCCTGTTGTCACAAAAATGGAAGTTAATAAAGTACCTGTAATTACTGCAGAATATCTTTGTCCAGTGGTATCATCTGTATGCTGGACGCAGGACAACTCACAGGTTAAATGGGGTTTACTTACTAAACTTCTCAAATTTGCAGAAGGCCGCCTGGAAATGTAAAATATTATCAGTAATTATTTGTCTTTGTGGAGAAGACCTATTAGGAAAAATGAAACCAAAATTGTACTCGAGTACTGAGAGACACAAACCTCCCCACATCATGGTGCTGCTTTTTTTTTTTTTTAAGAAAGAAACAGGGGAAAAAACACCCAAGCAAAAGGTGCAGATTTTATTTCTGCCAATGACTTGATGTGTGATGTTGGATTAATTACTTCATGTCCTTTATTTCCTTTTCTCCCTCTGCACTTAGATTGACATCTGTCATCCTGCATTTGAACATCAGCCAACAGATTGGGATCTCGTACTCACTTGGGTGTCCCAGCGCTGTCATGAGTTTCATTCACACGACATTAAAAAAAGAAGTTGAGGTTTGTCTGATAAAGGTAGATATGACCTTCAGGGGAGGCAGGGGGGAAGAGAAGGGAGGGAAAAGGATTTACATTTGTCTTTTAAAAATGACAGGATTCAGCTGGGATGAGTTTCCAGTTGATTTAAAAAGAAAAAAAAGAAAAGAAAAGAAAACAAAAACCAACACCCCCAACTCTTTAGAAAGGAGGAATGGAAACGGTGCTGTCAACAACTGCAGTACTCCTGGGAGCTCTCAGAACACTAGTCAAAAACCAAAACCATTCAGGTTCCAACATAGTATTAAAACAACCCACGAAAGCATTCATTCACAGGGCAGTGGGAGATAAAGTTCAACTTAGCATCCCAACCTGTTCTTAGGACCGTGGATTTGTGTCCATTCTGACACGAGCCAAGATCATCAGACTTGACCTCAGTGGTCAATGGTCCTTAAGTCATGGGATCCACACCTATTTTGTATGCAGAACAGGTAACGCCAGGCATACTGCACCCTTCTGTGCCCGTGATGAGTAGCGGACCCTACAGCGTGTAGGAATTCATTGCATGGATGAGATGTGCACGTTCAGTCAGACATGCAAAAGTCCTGCAGCTCACTAAGAAGGACCATAATTTTTGCTTGAGGGAAGGTGCACGAGGTGCAGAGCTTGGTGAAACAACGCTCTGCCCATGTACAGCAGTTGGTAAAGAATATAACATTACCTCAAGGAACCTGGTTATCGATGACTTTTCACCTGGAGGCACTCAGCTTTGGACATATTTGATGGAACACCGAAATACCCTGGTATTTCAGTGCCCAGGACTTCTAGGAATCAGACCTAGGTCATCCTGAACTGGCCGTATCTAGCTAGAGCCTTTCAGGCTGTTGGCTCCCCGGCTATGCACTGTCATGTTGCTGGCTTGTAGATACCCATCCCTAGTTAACGTGGGTGCACTGCATACCTGCATCACAAAAGATCAGAATCCATTTTTAAATTATCGCTTATATTGAGTCACGCGCAAATGAATTTTTATGCTCTACCAATTTCCCAGAGACCTGAACTACTACACTTTAGAAATAAGTCATTAGAATCCCTGGGTTCAAGCCAAATTCTCTTCTTGAAAATGCGTACTATATATTAAATGACGGATCCTTCTCTGTGACTGGCCTATTTTCATAACACTTGGCTTGCAAAGGCCCCAGAAGGAAGCAGGGGGTGAAATTGCCTGATGACCTCTGCTGCTGACAGCCCCTGTTGCTCATCTCAACCGCATTTGATAGAACACAGCACATTCTTTTAAATATTTTATCCACTCAGTGATCACGGGTGAAAGAAAGGACTAACAAGAAATGACAAGTGAAATAACTACATTTCCGGACCTGACAACACTCTTTATTTTTAATTCTACCAGGGTTGTGGATAGACATTAAGGTAGGACTTTGACAAGAGATTAAATAAGCAAGTTTAGGATTTGAATTACATTATCCCCACCCTGATCTGAAAGTTCATTTGGAAACACGAGGAAGTAAAAGAAAACAGGGCAAGAAATCTGGTGTTTCTTACATTGCACCAAATGCACTTTTTCCTGTGTGAATTGTAAAAATGCTTTCATTTCTTCACAGTGACACTTGAACATAAAGAAGCAGCATATACTGCTGATAGGGAAAGGCTCCTAACCAGATTAAACAAGTTAAAGTGAAATTTCCCAATAAAATATTTCTAACAGCTTTGTACTGTGTCTGAAATATTTAAATGTGGTGATTTGTGAACAGTCTGATAGATGTTTCTGTAGAAAATAATTATAAAATATTAGTACCATATTGTACCTATATTAATATCATTTGCCTGTAATATTTTTCCAATTCTATTTCTTTAGTCCCTTAACCTAGACAGATTTGAACACATGAATAACAACTAAAAAGGAGGGGGAAGAGAGAAGGATTTTCCTCCCAGGAAAAAATTGTTAGAGATCTTTCAGGTTCCAACGGCTAAAAAGCGAGTTTATCATCAAACTGGGTCAGTGTTGATTAAATATTTTTAATTTCTGTTTGTGTAAGTCCAGTATCACACGACAAACATCCAGGTGACGTTGAGCATCCCCTCACAGGGAGCCTGGGCAAAGCTGTGGCTGCTGCCCAGTACCAAACCACCATCACATTTCAAGCTGTGTTTGGGTAGTCTGGAAATCAGATTTCACTGTGCTTTGGAAGAAACATGTTTAAAAAAAAAAGAAAGACTAGAGATCTCTGACATTGCTGGTGGGTCAGATGGGTCTTAATCATAGAATCGTTATAGTTGGAAGAGACCTTCAAGGTCATCCAGTCCAACCGTTACCGCACTGTCAAGCCCACCACTAGACCATGTCGCCCAGCACCGTTGTCTGCCCGACTTCGGAACCCCTCCAGGGACGGCACTCGGTGCTTCCTCTCCGCTCCTGCCTTGAGCGGGTTGAGCTCTGTGCCCAACCGCAGAGGTGCGGCGAGCGCAGCCCCTTCTCCCCCATCACTGCCACCCACAAAGAGACGAGATTATCATCATAAATGAATGTTATAAAAAGCGAGTGTGATACGACCAGAACTGCAGACAATGCTTCCTCGGTGGTCCTGCCCAGAACAAACTCCTGCTACCTTCAGTGAAGCCTGAAAGCTGCCTAACGACCTGACAAAGCAAATCATTAGCAACGTTTCACCTAGGTCTTAAAATATTTTCATTGCAAATGACTCTCCCATTAGATGAATGCCCGCTGCAGAAAGTAATTACCCTTTCTTTGAACTTGCATTTCAGAAATTTGAAACAACTTTAAAACAATGACAGAGAAGAATAAGCACACACTTTCCACGACCTCCCCCCGTCCCTCTCCCGGCTGGTGCCACACCAGTGACAGCGAGGCCCGGGGGGACAGCCTGAATTTTCAGCATCAGGGTTCAAGGAGACTGGAAAACATGTCACCAGCAGAAGAGAGCTCTCACCAGCCGCTTCTTCAGAGCTGCCGCTGGGACAGGCGGGAATTGACAGGGTGGCGTGAGAGCTGCCGGGGCAGCTCAGGGCTCTGGGGTCACGCCAAGGGACACCCCAATGAAATCCCCACTCTCTGAAAACGCACACCTCGCGCAAAGCAGTGGACAGCAAAGACAGATTCTTACAATTCATTTAAAATATGCACCTTAACCCAAGGCTAAATTTTCTAAAAGGTTCCTTGTTACGCGTCCCAGCTCAGCTGAGTGGGAAAGGTGATGGGAGACCGAGCCATGGGATCTGGGCTGGCATTTCCGAGTTCTTCAGCTCTCAGAAACAAACATCCACTTGTAACTGTGCATCAGCAAGTTACCCTCTTTTTTTCCCTCTATGTGCATCTGCTGAGACATACAGGCTAAAACCAGGGTGAGTACTCTTTCTGTGTATGTATACATATATCATAGACTCACAGAATCATACAATGCGTTGGGTTGGAAGCGACCTCTAAAGGCCATCTAGTCCAACCCCCCTGCAGTCAGCAGGGACATCTTCAACTAGATCAGGTTGCTCAGAGCCTCATCCAGCCTGGCCTTGAACACTTCCAGGGATGGGGCCTCCACCACCTCTCTGGGCAACCTGGGCCAGTGTCTCACCACCCTCATTGTCAAGAACTTCTTCCTAATGTCTCATCTAAACCTGCCCTGCTCTAGTTTTAAGCCATTGCCCCTCGTCCTATTGCTACATGCCCTCACAAACAGCCCCTCCCCAGCTTTCTTTTGTGTGTATAAATATATGTATAAGCACACAGAGACATATTTAAAAGGGAACAGAAGAAAATAAAACTGTCAATTAATAACGGTACCTTAATTCTTTGTTTAAATTCATGTTGTGGTCATTCACCCTGGGTTAGACTCACAATAAGAAGTCCATCTGTCTGAAGAAGATATATCCAGACGCTAATATCAGGACAGCAAGACTGTACTATTAAAAAAAAAGACTATTCTCTACACTAAGAAGTCAATATATCTCTTCTGTGAAAGAAAGAGTGTATGTGCCTCTGTATAGGATTTTTCTGGGCTTGGGAGAAAGCTATTACAGAGGATGAATCAAAAACAAAGCAACATTTATCAGCGCTTTCTTCAAGGGAAGAGAAGAGAGAATAAAATTGGCCCTATCATAAAATATTTACATTACATGTTTTTTTTGTAAATCACAGCAGAGAGAAAATAATAGGACAGAAAAGGAAGATGATGCTCAAGCAAAGACTTTGAAAGTGATTTTCTTCTGTAAAGTAAGCAAGGGGGTGGGGGGGAGAAGAGAGAATGACTGCGACTCCATGCCTCACGTGAGTGTGCTGTGTGCGGTGCACGTTACCGAGCCCCAGCTGCCCCCCGGCCCCACACCCTTCCCAGCAGCACCCGTCCCCACCGTCAGACCCCTCCAGCGCAGGGGGACCTGCCCAGCCCCGTCCAACCAGCCCCAGCTCCCCGGGCCCCAGCATCACCCAGCCCTCAGCAGCGCTCCTCAGCCCAGGCACACGAGGAACCCGGAGGTTCCTCTGTGAACCAGTAGCTCCGTGTAGCAGCCAGCCTCCTCCTCCTCATGCCACCTAGCCCAACAGGTCTCACGCCATCCTCACACATCCACCGTGCATCATGACACGAGCCATAGGACATCAAACTCCCTCTTCATCCATGTGGGTGAAGACTCACGGGTGCTGAGCCCCTGGCCCAGGTTGCCCAGAGAAGCTGTGGCTGCCCCATCCCTGGAGGGGTTCAAGGCCAGGTTGGACGGGGCTTGGAGCAACGTGGGCTGGTGGGAGGTGTCCCTGCCCAGGGCAGGGGGTGGCACTGGGTGGGCTTTAAGGTCCCTTCCAACTCACACCATTCTGGGATTCCATGATCCAGGGGAGCTGCTCAGCCTCTCACACGCTGGGGACAGGCGGCTCCAGCCCAGCCCCCAGGGCAGGGGTGGCAGGTCAGGGCCCCGACGGACGGCAGCCTCTGCCCACCAGCCCCGGGGACACCTCGGCACACAGCCGCAGGAAAGCTTATTGGCACCACCTCTGCCTCACAAATCTAACATCAACATCGCTACAATCACGAGCAGTTTGGGGTTTTTTAGTTGGGTTGAATTGATTTCCATGTGTTTAAAGCTAAGCACAGGTATCAGTGGGTGCAGGATCACGGCATTAATTGAGAATTAAACCCCTTTGGAAAAGCTTCAGCTTTCACTATGAGTATTTCTACCATCTCCACTAATTGCTCCCAGTGGAATTTTCTGAAAGTACAGCTTTGTTTTGGAGGGAAGAAAAATATATTACGTAGACTTTTCAGAGGTTTCAATTTAAAAAAAGACATAGTTTTACTTAGAAAACTCCATAAGTTTTTCTACTCAGCCACTTCCAACAGTTTTTTGCTCATCCTGCTCAGAGCTGCCATTTTCAGAAAAAAAGCTGCCATATATCTGATGTAATTCAGATATTGCACTGCAAAAAGTGTCTTTAAAGTGCAGATTTGGGCAAAGAACATCCTGCAGAGATTTGATGAGAAGCTTTTATACTTAAGCGATAGCCTTTGTATTGTATACAAGGAGGAGGAAATAGCTATTCAGACAGAAAAACAGTGATCTATTATTCCACAGAAAGAAAACTCTGAATACGACAATGATCAGCAGCACAAAAAGCACGGTGGATCACTGACATCTCTCGTCTGCCGGCTGGCACACACTGAACGCCACCAGCTCACCACCGATTACAGTTTGCACTCCGTGATGGATATTTACTTTTTCTTATCCCTTAAGTCTGCTTTCTAACACCGTCCTAAGATGGCAGGACTTTGCAGGGGACATGTGGAAATTAAAATAAAGGCCACTGTAAGGACTGGAGTACTTTCTGTAGAGACTGAGTATTTTCCAAGACTTGTACTTAATTAGAGTTGGAGTGTGTCTCCGAAAAGGCGCACGTGTTCTCTCCTCTCTATTCTCTGTCACCTCACATTTCTGCTCAACATAATGCAGCAAACCTTGGGAGTGATTTGTGGAATATATTAACATAGTTTAACGCAGCGTGCATAAGATTTACATGCTAGTGCTGTAAGGAAAGGTGATAGGTCAGAATAAAATGGATGATTAAAAAAAGTTGATTAATTTCTGTAGCACTATTTCAAAAAGATGTATTGGAACAGAAGACTCGACTCACTCCTTCCGAGTACCTTAATTACACAAAATGAAAGGAAGAATGCTGAAGCTGTGATCCTCCCTGCACGACCATGCATTACTCGCACAAAGTCAGTGGAACAATCAGTGATTTTTGTAATGTGGGGCTACTTTTCAGCTCGCATGCTACGCACCCTCGCTGGCTCCTCCAGCCCAGCGCTCTCATCTTGCAGCTCTCACCTCCCTTTGCTCGAGCCACCTGAAATCAAGGCTCGGTATGTACTGAGGTGTTTTCCTCCCAAAGGATGGAATTACACGTAAGAATAAATCTTTTTTGTTGGACTGGCACCCAGGGAGAGGCACAGCGGCTTTCACTTGCGCATGTCAAGGCTGAACCATACCCAAATACCCGTTCGGGATGAGGCACTCCGGGAGACTCCCAGCCCCAGTGAGGCTGACGGGATTTTGTTCAGCCATCGCTTCCAGTGGGGCAAAAAATATCATCCCGCATCGTGGGCTGCTGGGGAGGGGACAGCACCTGGTTGGGGTCCCCTGGCTTTCCTGCAGTAAGAAAGAACAGTCACCCACACAGGTAACCATCAATTTGGCCTGACTCTCAGTTCTCTCTGCTACCTGCGCATAATTCAGAACAAACCACCAGTCAGTCACCCCCTAAGCATCCATCACGGCGTTGCTGCCGTTTTCCCAGTGGGTTGCTTCTTTCTGGTGGAACTAATTGACCTCTGACCTGTTTATTGCTTTACTGCCACCAATTTAGCACCAGTTTATTCATCAACATCTGGTGGTCGGAAAATTGTATTTTACATTAGTAGCTCTCAAATGGACAGCTAATGCTGCTTAATGGGGCAGTTATATGCTATTATAGATTCATTTTTTCTCATTTTGCTAATGAATGGAGAATCTTCATCAAATAAATATTTGCCAGTTGGCTTAATATCAGAGTCGCTAATTAAAAACAGAAAAATGCTCAATATATGGAGATCTGAATGGTGGTGGCGTGTGAGTTTTAAAGAAGTATCATTTCTGCCGCTTTGTACTTGCACAGAGGCCAAATTGGCAATCAAGTGATCAGTGTGAGGAAGGTTGAGCTGTATTTACATATCGCCTCACTAAAATGCTACTGATTTATTTCTCTGGTGCCAGAGACACAATATGGGCATAGCTTAAATTGGCTTCTTTTCCTGGCTTTGACAAAAGAAATGGAAAAAGAAAAATATGGAAATAAACAATCTTGGACTCAGTCCTAAAAAAACCTGGTTCCCTCCACCGACTGGCACAGTTGCATTTTACAATGGGAATGTGCATAGATGGTGTGACCTGGCACGCAGGATTCATGAAACATCTCTGCATAACCACGTGAATTTGGAGTAAACACATTTCACGCTGCCGAAGTGCAGCGCTGAACTGGGCCCAGCACACACGCCCCGGGCTCCATCCCGGGCGCCCATCTGAGACAGGCCAGGGCAAGGCTCTTAAATGAGCCCCCCCACCCTAAGGGCCACAGAGTTTATATAGTTTAAAAGTTCTTTTTTTACAACATACAAACACACGTACGCATCTGTCACTGCTTGATTATTTTCAGTGATGCACTGATACCCCGTGGTGCCAGCCGGTAGAATTCAGGGCACAGAAACACTCCAGTTTCTCTCACACCACAAGTCGTTTCTTCTCAGTTCGAGATTCTACAAAGGATCTTAGGGAAGCATCTCTACCAACAAAACTACTGACTTCAAGAATGCAGACGTACGAGTACGTTCTGTTTGCAGGACTGGAACTCGCTGCCAGTCCCACATTCCATGTGTTGCAAATCACTGAACGTGACCGGTGAATCACACACCACCACTCACCTCTCTAAATTCACACAGGAATGGAAGGGTTGTTTTCCTAGAGTGCAAATATGAATGCGAGTGGAATCTAACCCGCGTCACTTGCATACTCCTTCTCTGAAACGGTGCACAGAGAACACTGAGAACAGTTTTGACTCCCCAGTGTGATGTCTAACAAGGAGCTGTGGTTGAGACTGAAGAAGCCTTCAGCATTTAGCATAGTTCACCATGCCACGTTTTCAGTGCATCTTGAGACAAAGCAGTAAAGACATAACAAACACAAATTATTGTAATAATGCTACTAAAATGTGAAGATATCTTTATTTTTCCCAAACCAAATAATTCCTGTCATTTCAAAGAGAACACAGTCTAATCTAAAGCTACTGAAGCACACAGAGTCTGTGCCAGCTCTAACATATCTATTGGCTTCACGGGCCATTAAATAGCACAAATGGCACTATGAATTAACTCTGAAAACGTCAATACATTTCTAATACCACAGGCGCGATGCTCCTAACCTTGGGGTGCAGGCTCCCTGAGCCCAGGCCCCAGCTCAGCTCCCGAACACCCTCTTTGCCCACCTCGCTCGGTGGGTGTGAGCAGCTGGCGGCCGACGCAGCCCACAGAGACCCCGAGGTGCTACAGCAAATTCACTGCTATGGCTTCAAAAACTACCAGGGGTGCTGAATGCATGGGATGAGCACTCCTCTGGCAGTAGAAAAGTATATCCTAAACACCAAAGCCCAAGAAATCATTGTAAAAGTGTTTCTTTCTATTTATTTTTAGAGCTTTAACGCACTCTTGAGTGAAGAGAAGAAAATAAACCAAAGAAAATAAACCAAAGAAAATAGAGAATGAAGAAGAAAAAAAAGCTGTGTCAGGCAGATTTCTGTCTGGATTTGTTCTGCCACTCTTATTTGCAGATTCATTGGCACACAGATGATAAAAGTGTGGAAGAATTAGTGCTTCCCTAACACAGGTTATTTGAACATAATGTGGAAGAGTCGTGAAATCATTTCTAAGAAGTCAGAATAAAACCAAGATAAATGCCAGGTGTAATATTTGTAGCCTCGTGCCCAAGCATAGCAATATTTGTCATGGTATACGACTGACACCTCTAGTTCCAAGATCCTCTATTCATTAATACATCTGTCCATTGAGTAAGGGGATTTTTTTCCTTCTGCTTTTTAGTTTTGGTACTAAATATGCTAATAAAAACTCACTTTTCTATTATTTTGCACGTCTATTTTATATACAGCTTCTTTGTGGCCAGGAGAAGCAGGTTTGGAGAGCTAAGAAAAAATCCAGTGGCTTTAATTCCAGTGGACTCCTCTGCTTCAGGTACAGGCAATAAGGGGGTTGTAATTGCAAAACCTTCAACTTAGACGGTAACTTGCCAAAGGAGGAACTGGTCAGGCGAAGAGAGTTGATGGTTCTGCACCATCAATACATTCAGACCAAATTACCTCTATGTTAAGATCCTGTATACCTGTCCGACAATACAAAATGACGCGAATGTTCCCCCCGCGTGGGCGTTGTGTCTCATGGCCCCTCTCTCGGGCACCACTCACCGCATCAGCCACCCTCGGGGACCCTGCCCAGCCCTCTGCAAGACGTGCTACAGCGGGGCACACCACAGCATCTCCTGTTTTCAATGAGGAACAAAGACGACATCGCTCTGAACAGAACCTTCACTGTGCCTCTGTGCATGCACATCCAAGATCCTTCTGTCTCAAGGAAAGTCAAGCTCCCTGTGGTGTCCATGGCTCATGGTACAATACTGAACGAGCAAAGGTCAGTGGGAACTAGAACAGAGGGTTCCCTCTTGGGAGCAGAGCGATCTCGCCAGAGAAAGGTGCTGGGCTATTTGATTTTAAGTTATGATTTAGTATGTCCTTAATTCAGCTGCAGCTTCAAATCTCTTGCAACAGACATCCTCAAATTGCTTTTTAACGTCTGATGCAAAGCGCATTTCACTCTAAACCCCTACCTGATTTCCACAACCTGCTGTAAACCAAGGTGAATCAGCCCAGGTTTCCCCAAGGGCAGATCCTGACTGACTTACACTTACAGGGCAGCTTCTCTTGAATTTTGTGCCAGTTCAGAAATACCTGACTGCAATTTTTTCCTGAGTTTGGCATTTCTAATGTCTTCTCACAAGAGGCTTTTGTTGCAAACTTTCTGAGGAACAGCTGTCAAACTGTGAAGCAAATCTCTATACTGCCTCTTTCCCAGTGCTTTTTGCAAGAAAAGCATCTAACTTGGCCAAAAACAAGAAAAAAGAGGGGGGGGGGGGAAGAAAAAAAAAAAAAAGATCAGCAGTATGTATTGAAACACAAAACACTTTAGCCAGGAAAGATCTTTTCTTTATGGATATATAAAATACACACTCTTGCAACAAGCTTGTATCTTATTTATCGTTCCCAGGTGGCTACTGAAAACTCCTTAAATGTTGTTTGATGGAGTAGCGATTCTTGTCTGCCATACTGGTGTAAACTGCATATATCTAAAAGCAGAATATATTGGCAATAAAAAAGGTTCTTCTTTTTGAGATCTATCAAAATAAAATATACTTGTGAGGCTTTGAAGTTAAATTTTAAAAAAACTTTGGGAAATTGCCTTTCGTTTCTGAGAGCACAATTTAAATTTGATCTGAGGGTTTGCATGAGACACCTCAGGTGCTCTCTGTTCCAAATTCACTTGATTAATGCTGCCTTAAAAGATCTGCTGAAGAATCAGGCAGATGTAATTAGAGGAGAGGTAGCTAATACTATACGTAGATCATCAAAGGATAAGTATGCACAAAGGAGATAAAGAATCTCAATACAATTGTAATAATCTCTGCAGATTACAAGAAATAAATTACAATCATAATTAGGAGAAAGTAATGAAAGCTTGCATGAGTACCTGATCCCGGTTTCCTTGGTATCCTATCCCTGGCACGGGGTTTGCCGGGAGGGAGCCCTGCCCGGGCCAGCAGAGCCGTCCCACATGGGTGCTGAGGGAGACATCACCGAGACCAAAGGGAAACAGCCCAGGCGCAAGTGGGCCACAAAAACCCTTGTAGAAACATCACCCCAGTGGTTATGGCCCGATCCCTCTCGGATTAGGTGGCAGCCAGACCGCCAGGGCCGGTGGATGAGGAGAGGCCACACCAGTGTCACCATGGAGCATCCCTGGGTCTGGCAGGATGGACTTCCCCAGTCACCACCCGGCTGCCCAGAGGACGCAGGGTACGGCCGAAACCCCGAACGCCTGTGGGGGTGAAACCCCATGTAAAGTTTCGGCGCTGGGCACACGTCTGCGTTTGGACCATGACATTCTAACGGCTGGAGGTGACTCAACCTCATCATAGCTCTTTTAAGGAATTGCTAACTACCGCGGGCACCTCTGGAACCACCGTGCTCTTGGCGCTGGAAACGCATGGTGTAAACACCTGAATGACTCAGCATCCATAAGACTATTTTGTATTGAAATGCAATTCTTTTAAAAAGGTCCTTTTTTTTGTTTAGATCTGCCAAAATTAACATTTTTTCTTTAAACATGAAGCACCTTTTTGCACAGTTATAGACAGGCCATTACATCCCCTCTGAGGTTGGTAATTTATGTTAAATATGTGCTCAGAAAAACAGAGGCCTGTAAGGCCACAGCCAGTAATAGAATAAATATTTTTTCAACACAAAGACGAAAACAGCACTTTGATGGGACACAAATGGCCTCATTACCGTATGGGCACACCTCCATATTTTATGATTTTTCCTTCCCACTGTGAAGAGTAGAAAAGAAATAAAGAAAACAAACAAGGTTCACTAAAGCAGCATCACAGTATCGTAATAATTACCAGTATGTTGTTATTGAAGTGGGTTGAAAGCCAAAGTGGACTGGAGGCGGGTCAGCACGGCAGTGCCCGCTGCACAGGGCACCGCAGCTCCCTGCGCTCCCTTACGCTTCACCCGTGTGCTGGGAAAGGAAGAGAGGACCAGGTTTCTAAAGACGCTTCCATGCCTGCTGCAATTTTCAAGGGGGCCCGCAGCAGCAGGTGTCTGGCATTTGTCTAATCTTCTTGCAGGAACTCCGTTTGTAGTCACTAGCGAGAGACAGATGCCTGCAGCAGGTGACTGCGCCATCTCCTTAGGACAGCAGGGATGTTTTTTCCTTGAAGAGCATTGCGTACCACACAGTTCTGCTGAACAACCTGCGCAGGCTGGACACCCGCATTTCAGGCAGCTACAGACAGACCCCAGCCCCACTAAACCAGCATCGCGCGCCTCAGAGGGTGAGGACAAATAGCACAAACACCGTGAGGTGCCCGGTTGCTATGCGAAGAGGTGGTAGGGTAGATGTTTGTGATAGGAGGAGGACGTTGCGGTGCTGAATGCTAAATGTCACTTCTGCCATTTGTCACGAACGGGCTCATTCAGCCTTGGCAGTGTCAGAAAGGTTTGCAAGCAGGTTATCAATACAGATACCAATAAGCTGGAGAAAGACTTATGTGTCGCAGCAACACGGCGGCAGCCAGCCCCTCTATCTGGATGCGCAGCAGAACGGGCACCAGCGCTCCTCTGCCCAAACGCAGGCGTCCCTCTTCCTCCTCCACGGGGAGCTGGGACTCTGGAAATACAGCTCTGACCTTCCCGGCAGCCGACGGCTGCTCTCGCTGAGAGCCCAGGCAGATCCATACGCTGACAGTACCTCCGACTGCAGAGCAGTCACCAGTTTTTCCATACACGCAATGCACGGATCCAACAACTCCAAGAGAAACATTTTGTTCATTTGTTTTCACATCACCGACCTTTATATTGACAGCTCTGAAGCCCACAGAGCTACCCATCCACGCAGTCATGGCTAGAAAAAGGCTAGCAGGTATTTTCATAACAACAAAAGACCCCCACGCATGAGAGAAGCATGCTTTCCTGTCTCCACTTGAGCTGAATTTCGGGGAGTGTGTATCTAATTGAGACGTGTGACAGAAAGGGAGCCAGCGAGAGCGGGCACCACCCCCTTCCCACTGTAGCACAGCTCTCTCCCTGCAGCCTTCCAGATTTCTTCAGGATTTAGTTCCACGCATAATTAGAGAGGAATAAAACTGTAAAAGCTTAAGAAAAAGATCCAAGAGCACTCAGCACTGCATTCGCTCCAATGGCCCTCTTGCAATTCCTGCAGTGACTGTCCTTCCTGCGAGATCCACGAGCAGTGCTCGGAGCAGGCTGGGAGCCAGGGTCACCCTGGCCCCAAACCACCACTTTTCTCCTCAGTCCTGAATCTTTAATTCCTCCGTCTACAACAGAACAGCTAAAGGGAGGTATTGCTGAAGGAGGGATTACTGCCCACCTACTGCAGCGCAGGGGGCTGGCTGCTCCGTAAGGAAAAAGGGACCTCCTCAAATGGAAGGAACCGAGTGTGAACACCAGCTCTACTGCCACTGTCCCCGCTGATCTGGCTCTAACGAAAATAAGGCCAGGGTAACAGGGAGTGGTGATGACTTTCATTCGCTTGATATACAGAAGCAGGCAAGTTCACAAACACATTACAGGCCCCAGCTATAGCACTTTGGTCAAATAAAAGATACCACCCCCGCCTACAAACCTTGGTTTTCCTCTGTCCCTTAGAGCATCCCTGCCACCAGAGCCCTATTCCTACTGCAACACCACAAGAGCACAGCAGTGATCTGGGCCGGCTCACACAGCAGAGAAAACAACCTTTTTCGCCCCAAGTAGCTGTGACGGGCACGGGGAAGGCAGCGGGCAGCCTTCGCCGGAGGGGGGAGCGAGGCAGGGGGCAGGGAAGGTCCCAGCCCCAGCGCGGGCGAAGCAGGACACGCCATCGCAGCTGCACTGCCCAGCGTGACCCGGGTGTGGATGACAAAGGTACTTAGGTATCCGAAAGTGCACTTGGCTGCCTAATTTGATTTTCAAAAGAAAATAAGTGGATTAGGGGTTAGATTTTTTAAGGGATTTAATTTCCTAGGGACAGAGAAGTACCCAGTGGGAGAGTATTACAACTCAATTAGGATTATAACGAAGAGCTTATATTTGTTTTTCATATTCACATAATTCGTAAGTGGTTGAAGGAATTTTGTACAAATAATCAAATTATAGCAAACCTAAAAATGCTTGGTTTCTTTTGATAGAGATCAACTGTATGAAACTTCAGACCAAACAACGTTTTAGAACGTTATCAGCACCAAAAAAATGAGGATTCAGGAAGAAGTTCTGCTGCAATAATTACCCTAACTGTTGGGGTTTTTCTATTGAAATATTGGTATTTCACTCAAGGCATTTACCCTGAAATTCTAAAACATCCAAAATATTGACAATTAACTTTTTCTTCTTTCTTGTCCTTGTATCTCAAAGGAACCTCAGCTTTTGGTTCTTTTTTTACCCTCCCTACTGATGAATATTTTACTGTGTTCTTCCACAGTGAAGACAACCTTCTCCAGTCTTTGTTACACCCTGAAAAATAAACCGTAATGAAATCTAATGCACCAAATATTACCTCACCCAATTTTGGGAGGAAGAATTACGTGCATAATCCTGCCCTTTTTCCTGAAATCCTAAATTTTCCGTAATTCTGAACAATTACCTGAAGTGAATTCTATATATGGAATTATTTTCTTCTTTGGCTCTTTTTACATTTTCTACAAAAAACATCCACCTATATGAAAAGGAAACATTTACCAAAACTGGTTTTCATGCCAAAAGCTTTAATTTTAATACCAGAGACTGAGGCAATCTCCTACAGATGTAAGAAAGTAAAACTCAGAATCAGATTTTAAGATCTCTCACAGCTTCCTGATACTTCCGTGCCTGACCCTTTATTTCTTAATGAAATACAGATTAATTGGGGGTTAGCTAGCTAACAGAGCCTTGAGCCAGGACTTTGCCCCATAGCTAGTTAGAAACTGTTCAGTTTAGTTAAAAACTTTCATTACATTGGTTTTGTATGTGTGTTTCTTAAAAGCTGTAAAGTAATAGCGTAACTTTTTAAAGAACACCATTTTCACTGTGGAACGGTGTAAAATTCCGCCCCTGAGGTAGCTATGTTATCTCACTGAATTTAAAAACAATGAATTGAAAGTTAAAAATAAAAGAAAGGGGGAAAGGTGGAAGAAATAGTGAAAAGGCATTGAAGCTGTAGGAGTTCTGACAAATCATCTTGGCATATAGTCCCAGTGGTGATGAGAAACTGTTCTGCGCATTTTATTTATTTTTTGACATGCCAGAACAAAAAATGTACTTGAGGCAAAGTTGTAGAATATCATTAAATTAGTGGGCTTATTTTATTAATGCCCATGAGCATGCAGTGATGAAAAAGGATCATTCTAATACACAATCAGTGTGGGAAAACACGCTCGTACGTGTCCCAGTCCCGCAGCCTGTTACATGTACTTTGTGCATGTCAGTAATCACTCTATGGTGTAACACAATATCCCAAGGTACTTGCTCTATACTTGGAATTACATACGTTGTTTTTCCTTCCTCTAATGGCCAAGGCTAGTGACCTATATTTACAGTACATTACATCCAACCCAACAGACTACTCTCCATATTTTGGTCTTGGAACTAAGCATTCAGCTAGGTGTGCCTTCTGCCTTGTCCCCTTAAGAATTAGATAAATGACTTGGTGTCAGTTTAACAGGTAAAATATACTTTGCCAAGGCACGTTCTTTAACAGAAACTGAACTTCACTGTCATTCTTCCCCCAGGCAGTATTTGAAGCCAGCAGAAGAAACCTATTGCACCCAATTGTCCTGGTAAGAAGACTGAGTATTAGAAACGTGGAATTTTACTTAAGCAGATTCAAGTATCACTGGAAACAGGTAACTAACGCCAGAGAAGCCTCGCATGCTTCAGTTCACAGTGGCTTCCTAAACCAAATGCTGTTTTTCTGTTCACAGGGTTTGGACTCTTGCCTGAAGAGTCAAGTTAGATCAATTTATATCTCTGAATTAAAAATTCTGATGTAAGACAAAGAGAGGCCATTGTGATGAGACACAGGACAAAGCAGATGCCAACAGCAGCCCGGGTTTAACAGAAAGATGCGGGCATGCACATCAAGTCACCTTGAGAACAGATTTTCCACCCATCTTTCAAGGTTCTGCAAAGGACAGACATGCACATGGAGAACAAGACCTTACAATATCATCCCAAGTCAGGGTTGATTTGTGGGCACCGATGAGATGTTGTTCACGGTTTGACTTTCACAGCTAAATCCAAGCTTAGCTGCAACTTCTGTATGCTAGTTCAGTATCGGCTGGTTTGTATTTTCTGAAATCTTGATTTGGGCACAAAATGCAACAAGAAAGACCAAAAATACTGCGAGTTTTCATTTATTCTCATTTTCTTTCCAGAGGGAGAAGAAATCTCACAGTTAGGCTCCATTAGTCTGCTTTCACAGCAATGCTATTAGTAAAGTGTCATTTTGATCTGGACCAACTACAACCTACTTCAGAAAAAGAATCCCAGGCTGCATACACTATATATCAGAGAACTTTTCACTAGCTGGTAAACTGTGTAATGGTGTTTATATATGAGTGTGGCTTAATTAGCTACATAATGAAAAGTGCAATGAAAATGCAAAACGGGATTAGGACGGGCTGAGCTGCAAGAGGAAACTGGATCTTGACACAACTTGGGAATACTGAAGTTTGTATAAGGTCGAATTCTCACCTCACATTGATAAATAGACCGTAACATAAACAAAAGATTATGTGTGTGGTCCTTATTAGGCAGACCAGTAAGTTCACGGAAGAAGACAAGAGTGTCCAGCACGGAGTCAGCAGCAATGCCCCACAGGGGTAGCTCAGTCCTGCAGCTCAGCTGGCGTTACACAAAACCACCGCCACATTTTTGGCCACCGTGGTGGAAGAATGTTTTCATAGCGACACGTTTAGGTGTTGGAGAAGCTGCCCCGAGGCACAAAATATCACCTGTGACAAGCATGAGAGAAAACACGATCAGCTTTTAGTTCAAACCAGCAGTTTGTAGGGTGTGCTGGACGCGGAGGGAGCGGTTCCCTGCCAGCGAAGATCCTCCTGCCCGAAGCTGCAGCTCCTGGAGGAGACGGCTGTGCAGCCCGGGCACTGCTCTGGTGGAAGCAGGTTGGTTTGTCTGGAAATGCATTGACAGGAGGCTGAGAACAGTCCCACGTTTGTCAAAAGGTTTAGGTCCATAACAAAATAGGAGAAGAAATTAAGAGAAAAAGTAAAAGGCAGCATAAGCTCAGCCCCAGCAGCCAGGAAAAATGGTCTGGGCTGAAAAGGATGAAAAGAGGAGCAAACCAGCACCCCAGCGAGCCGTGCCCGTGGCTGCTGAGCTCAGAGCCCTGCGGTGCGCCAGGGCCCAAGGTACGTGATGCTGAACGTGGGACAGCCCCGGTCAGAACTGCTTGTACAGGCTCTAACTTCACCCAAATGTGTTGCAACTACGTGCAAGTCCTGCCCTGCTGTGACGAGGCACCGGCCGCAGAAGCAAGCGCGCTCGCCCACGCCGCTGCCTGGCTCTTCTGCATCTGCCTTAGAAATGGGTTAGCTGCTGCACAGAGACAGAGGTCCCTCAAGTTCTCCAGTGTCCTCCAAAAAGTATCATAAACTCTACAAAACTACCTCTGGTACATGGAAGAAAAACAATCAAAATCTGAAATTCAGTTGCATATTTGCTAACTAATTGCATTACACAGGCAGGATGTTGTCTTTCCTTGGTTGCGTTTTCCTTCTGCCTAGAGACATCTCATATAAACTGAGATGCACTGGCTAACATAAACGTCTGACTGAGATTTAACTCTGGCTCCTTAATTGTATATTTATTTATACAGCACATAGTAGTTGACTTTAACTAGTGTAGAATCAGAACCAAGTTTCAAAATATTTAGGTACTTTTGCACCCAGTCAGAAAGAAGCGCTAGCAAGTGCTGGGCATAAACCAGCGTCTATGCCCTAGCTGCCTTTCCAAGCTGAACATTCAAAATCTGTTCCATTATTCCTCCAAACCTGGAAAACACCAACAGACCACTCCTTGACTGTAAGGCTCAAGAGGACTTCACAGAAATTAGACTCCTACTGAAATAATTGAGAAGTTTGAGAACCACCCTTATAAACGTCAATGCTCGCTTTCCGAGATGCTAATGCATACCTCAGTAAGCTTTTCTGAATTACTAAGAAACACCCCCCCCAACAACAACAAAAAAATCCAACAAATAAATACATACTAATAAAGGCATAGCAACCCCACTGAATTCCATTCCCCCAGCACACCACAGGCTAATTAGGAGCTGGCCCTCATCACTAACGCGGATCCAGACTTGCACTTTACCAAAACACAGAAGGCCAGACTCCAAGCCAGGATTTCATCCTGGCCGACCCTAATGGCTGCAAAAAGCTGCTCAGATCTGGATCGCATTCAAAACTTTCCCAAAACGTATCTGTGTTCACATCCTGATTTTTGATTCCAGCTCATCTCTAATTATAATTATTACACAGAATGTCAGATCCCAGGTTATGCTCTTTAAAGTTCTCCCTATAAACAATTAATTAGCTTGCTGCAGCCTTTCTATAAATAGCTTGTACATATAAATTACTCTCATCTGCTCAGACAAACAAAATCCCTGCTCTGTTTTTTGCCTTCTGATTTTCCCTAGCGGACTGCAGCTGTAGGCAGTCAGACACACGTGCGTGTGCTCCTCACATTCAGACCTAAAAATAAGATTACGGGGCTAATTGACAAAGTTTTTTTGCATTGAATTAATTCTTGAGAAATCAGGTTTTCCCCAGAAAATGCCTGAAAGCAGCATTTCTATCCACTTAACTCCGATAGAGAGCTGCCTCTCACGCCAGCCAGAACGCCGCCCAGCCAAACCGCACGCGTTCCTTGTTTTGAGGCATCCTGCTATTATGGGACACGATACATATGGTTACCCAAATTAATTTTGCTGACAGGTCTTCCAAACTCATCCTAGAGGTGCTGACAGGCAAGACGGGGACAAAGCTTCCTCCGGCCAGCAGGGAGGTACCTCTCCTCTCCAGACACGTTCTTCACTTCCCTACCCAGGGTGTCAGCTCCTCGGCGGAGCTGCCCAGGCACAGCGCGTCCCTCCTCTGCCGCGGCCGGGCACAGCCCTGGCACTTCGCTTCATTTATGGACGAACTGCATTTGTACAAAGACATCCTTCACCATGTGCAGATGTGAGGCAGGCCGGGGTAGGCCAAGCAGACCAAAAACCCCAACAGTCACAAGTACACAAAGCGACCATGCAGGCGGATACCCCACAGGCAGGTACCACGGCCATTCCTCTTGGCCTGAACGCACCTGCCTGCGAGCTGTGCGTACCAACCACCCTTGTCTCAGCCCTGCGCTGAGACTGAGTAAGGAGTATTGGTAAAACACTTTGGAAGATTGTAAACGAATGCAGCAAAGCGTTATGATCGTTTTGAAACGCTAATCTATATGTTTTTCCCCGCAATCTAGCATACAGTCATCATCGCGCCCAGCCGGAGAGAAGCAAGCAGGATTATTGGACATTTTAATGTTTCACAGCACAATACTGCTATCATAGTGGGAACAGCAAGGCACTGAGGAGCTTTCCCTTGTCTTATGGCCTTCGAGCTCAGATGAGAATCACTCTTGTTAAATTCCTCGGGCCCAGCAGACAGCCCGGGACGATCAGAGCTTTCTTGCTGCACCCCTGCTATTTCGCTAGCCGAGCGATGTGCCACCGCGCATCTCTGAGCACCACCGTCCCTCCACGCATTTATTACCACTTTCCAGAAGGACCACTGTGAAGCCTAAGGGAATGGGGAAACCTCGTTACCAGCAGTGCTTCAGCGACACCTCGGGGCTGCATGGCCATGCAGGACACAGGCGCGGGGGCCCGAATTCTGCTTTTGCCGTGATTTGTTGGGTGTCCTCGGGCAAGTCCCTTTTTCCCTGTGTCACCTGCATAAAGGATCATAGGACTAGCTCATGCGAAACATTCCGAGATCACCTTTAAGGAGCTAGATCCTATTGTACAAGAATACACCAGTCGATGTTAAGGACAATGTCCCACCTATTTTTATTTGGAAAAATATAACGTCATTAAAATCCAGTAGCCTTGATCCTTCCCTCCGAAAAGCTTTTTTGTATACATACACTTGCTCTTCATAGCGGGGGGAATTAACAAGGTGAATTTTAACCCCAAAAATTGTCGCACTGCACGGAAAAGTGCTGTCGACTCTCCACGGGTGCGCACCATGCGGCAAAACGCCGTTCTGAGAAGGTACAACTCCAGACCGCAAACACATTCATGCCAAGACACTACAGGTACAGCCGTAGTGAAACGCTGAAGCAGGGCTGCTGGGATTTTCTGTCTAGCCTTGGCTCTTGTCAGAGGGGTAAGGGTTGCTCAGCGCCTGCTGGCGGAGAGAAGCTGAGAAGCAGCTCACCAGGCGCGAGCGGGGCGTTCCGCAGCAGGCAGAGGAGGAGCTGGTATCTCCGCCATCACCACCCTCGTTTCTGGCCTCTCCACATTAAGCTTTCTTGGAGGGGGAAGGCACTTTGTTTGCAAATTAATATACCACAGTTATGTTCCTTGCACATATAACCAAAAAAAAAGCTGTCCATCCACTTGAAGAATAGAATTGGGTTTGTTTTTTCACATATTACCAAGCCTATTTAATTTTAGGTTTGCAAAAAGTAGACTTGATGCCTCCTGCTTTGCTCTCTCCGGTATTCATCAAACCACTGCAAACAGGAGTGTAAAATGTTACCAAGCTACGTGTAAAATAAATATACTATATTCGCTACGTAATAAATAGGATGAAAGCCAACAGGGAATTAGATAGCCTTTTGATGTAGACTTTGGGACCAGAGTCATGTAAAGGACTTCAAAACCTGAAGCTCAACTCCATTTTGCATTAAACACTTCAAGGAGAAAATTTAACTGATTGTTGGCCTCTCATTCTAAAAAGACAGGGGGTTAGATACATAGAAATTTTTTAATTTATATTTTTTTAAAATATTTGCTGCAAATGAGTTGTTTCCAGTTTAGTATAGGGGGAAAGAAATAAAGGAAAGCTTCACTGAAAATTAGATGAAACTAGGCAGAGTAAATTTGGAGGCACAATGCCAAAAACAATGCTGAAGAGAGAGTATTTCTGAAATACTAGTCCCAGAGCAGGCAGAGAGGTGGTTCTCCTTTTCCAGAGCTCATGGGAACAGAACCGGCACCTGGGTGTCACTGGTAAAGAACTGCCAGGAAGATCAACTTGTCTTGTTGACTTTTAGCTCCTTTTACTTCAGTTACTTAAATGGTTTAAAGACTCATGCAATACAGACTCATAACGTCTCAATTATTCTTCATTTATCTATACTAAACTGGTTTAGTCAACAATTGACCTTGATTCATTAGAAGTATCCTTGTATCTGGTGACATTTGCTATTAGAATTTACTGCTCATCTTTCATCCACGCTTTTGACCAATACTAATCTACTCTGGTTTTCATTTTCTAGGCATCCCACATAGTTCAGAACCTTATTGATATTCTGGCTTCATATGTTCTAATTTATTTGAGTTTTTCCTAACTATCACTGCAGACAAAGGCAGCTTTATTGTAGAACAACACTAATTGGAAATGGAAGAGCGCTACTTTGTTAGATTTTATTATGAATTCCTCTCCCTCTCTCCCCAAAGCAAAGTTGTTCTATTATGTATCTTGGATTATATACCCCAGACTAAAACCTGCACATATTTGAGCATCACCAAGCAACAGCACAAATCCCAAGCAGAGACCAGAAAAGCCACAATTAGCAGCTGTTGAATTTGTATCAGCTGGTAACGGAGGTAAACCACATCATTGCCAAGCATGGTTAATCTCTCAGTGCAGCCACCACCATCTGAATTAAATGAGACCAATTTTTTTTCCAATTAGCAATGAGGAGGATGCAATGGGCAACCACGCTAGGCATTTTTCTGAGGGGGCATCAGATGGATGCAAACATGTGAGCACACAAAGCAGGCCAGCTTGCCAGGGACAGTGCAGAAATTCAAGCAATTGAGACATCGATTACAACAGATAAAAAAAATTATTATTTTTTTTTAATCCGCTAGGTCCCTGTGTGGGAGAAAGAGGTGAAGATGGGGTCACTGAACCAATCCTCTGCTCTAGCACAAAACCCACATGGCTCAGCACCAAACTGCTGGTTTCCACACGTCCATCTTCCATCCTATCAGAAAGGAAGTTGGGACAATTTCTTCCTGATATTTCACCTAAATCTCCCCTCTTTCAGTGTAAAACTGTTCCCCCTCGTCCCATGGCTCCCCTCCCTGACCCAGAGGCCCTCCCCAGCTTTCCTGGAGCCCCTTGAGGGACTGGAAGGGGCTCCAAGGTCTCCCCGGAGCCTTCTCTTCTCCAGGCTGAACCCCCCCAGCTCTCTCAGCCTGTCCTCCCAGCAGAGGGGCTCCAGCCCTCCCAGCATCTCCGGGGCCTCCTCTGGCCCCGCTCCAACAGCTCCGTGTCCTTCTTGGGCACAGATCATAGAAACGCATGGATTCTCCTCGCAGTATTAACAATCTACCTGGAAGACCTGTGAGGACATTGTCTTCTTACCTGTCCATACAAAGCTTAGCATTGTTGTAGCAGGATTAAATAGTTACTAACAAAATAAAATGTGAAAATGAACGGTAATATCATTACTGCTATTGGGTTCCCCCTGCTCAGGATCTGTATTGCATTTTTTGCAACTGCATAGTCATCCATTTTTATTAATAAAGGTAAATTTAGAAATCAGTATGTTCAGCCATATTAAAATCCTTCATTTGTAAATGGCTTTATTTTCTCCATAGTAGCTTTTTCCTCTACTATATTCCTAAATGTTTTTCCAATATCAAAATATTTTCTTTAGAAATGGTTTGACATTTTCTTTGCTACGTACTAAATCAAGAGACCTAAACCCCAAAGAATTCTTTAATGACTGTTTATGTCTGAGGAAAACTAGTGTTAAAGTGCAATTTTTCAAGTAAGCAACATGCTGACGCGCAGTAAAGTGATACAGATCATTGCAGATAGGAGTAACTGAGCTGGGTAATTCATCTAACCTACCTGACCTGACAACTCCTTTCATTATTTAGAACAGTAATTGAGATGCCAGAACGTGTGATGATGATGACATAAGATGACAATATCGGTCCACTTCAACCAGCCTCCACGTCTCCATCAATGTGTGATACCACAGGCTCACAGCTTAGCCACAGACAAGGTCCAAAATGGTTATCTCCTCTCCTGCCTTTCTTTTCAGAGGATGAGACAACTCCAGGGACTCATGTACAAATTAACTTGAACTCCTTTTCTCGTTGCCATAAGCAATGAAGTGCCCCAGGAATTGGCTAAGGGCCATATGCTCACCCTCTCCTGCCCCCTTGTTCCAGAGGCGAGAGGAGCGCTGCCTCCCTCCCCCTCTCCTCCCTCTGCGGACTGGCCACCTCCTCCTGTTGGCAGCCAGAGAAGTGGAGGCAAAGGTCTTCCTATTCCCTTAAATTCACTTACATGTCAAGGGGAGAAAAGGAAAAGCATTTAGGCTGCAGTTTAGGTCATCTTCCTCTCTCTTTACTGCCTGCATATCCTAGAACAGAATAGAATCATAGAATTGTTTTGGTTGGAAAAGACCTTAGGATGCCGGTTCTGCAGCCTCCTTAAAGCAGTTGAGAAGAAACACCTCTGCTTTATAGATTTCAAGTCCATCCTTCCTGATGACCACGTTTATCAGCCTCCAGCAGCTAGAAATCAGGTTAGAGTGTTTTGTTCTCCTCCTTCGTCTAACCAAATATTTGCTTCCATTTAAATGAGTGCTTAATCCTTGCATTAACAATTTTCTCTCCTAGGCTCACTTCTTGCTGCAAAATCACCTCCTGTGTTTTTTAGGTGGAGAGCCACAGTCAGGGCTACAACCAAAGTGGTGCTCAGAGCACGTAATAGAAACTGTAGTTTAACACAAGGAGGTATAAATAACGTATGATATGAAACAGAATTACAGCAGTACGTAGAGACACACCAACCAAGCAGTCACAGCACTGAATTGAAAAGCAGGGGGAAAAGCAATAGCTGCAGACAATACACTGCGTGTGCTGGAGGGTCTACGGAGATTTCACAGATGGGTATAAAAAAAAAGAAAAAGACACTCCAACATCTCTAGATCTAAGACACTCCCAGAGATTCTTTCACCAAGCAGAGCCTAAAAAGAAGCACTTCAGCATGAAAATGATGCTGAAAATGAAAATTTAGCATTGCTGTCCTGGCGAACTCAAGTATCTCCGAAAGCTCACATTCTCCTCCAGAGCATCACACAGCTGTGGAAATGAGAAACAAAATCTAGAGCGAGACTTGCAACTGATATAAAAATGTTATGGAGGTAATGGGGATCTACTATAGATATCCGCTGTGGAAAATCCAGCTGATCTGCCCTGGCTTATTGTAAATTCTTAACAGCACCACAGAGGAAAAATACAGCTACAGATATTCAGAATAAACAACATTCAGTGGTGAAAAGTTTATTTCCAAGAGAAGAAACTGAGATCCAATGTTTCTGTAGCTATAAACACCTTTAATTAGAAAGCCGATTTCACTTACTGCATATTCAGAGAATTACGCGCTGGCTTCAAGCTAGTTTCATTTCCCAACCTCCTAAGACAGTAGGAGCTACACAGAAAATGACAAAAAATTATATCAGCATGCTTTGCTAGAACAAGAATTGTACTCTCCACAGCAGGGTGTGATTCTGGAAACATTTTCCTACAGAGGGCTTTGGGTGCCAAAGGGAAGTGAAAAGTTACTGGCAGCAAACTCAGGCTATTTCTCTTTGTCACCAGAGTCCCGGAGCGATGGGACGTGGCAGAGCTCCAGCAAAGCCGAAGCCGATCCCCTGGTGACAGCAGCGGGCGCTTCAAGGGGCAGCGATGCGCTCAGGCAGCACTCGGTGACTGGCTGGGAGGCAGATAAGCACAAGTGTGTCATTCCGCTTCTGGAGTTAGCGGGATGGAGGGATTCCTTTCAATACCACGTAAGGGGCATCAAGATTCACGAAATCAGAGGATTTTGCGATCAATATATCTAATTACACATCATACCACTTGACTCCTCCCTGCTTTCCCCCCCACTAGAATGTAGGTTAATTTATATGAGGAACTTTCTACTCCATTTCCCTAAGAAAATAAGCAAAGAATAAAATGACACGCTGGATACATTAACTGCCTGCAGTTTTCCTTTTACCCCATTATGAGAAAATTCATTCCACTGGCCACAGCCCTGCTCCTTGTTCCAGGACACCGGACCCACCGAGCAGCACCTTCGCTTCAGAGAGGTTTCATCGGCCACTTTTCTGTTTGCACCCTTTTTTAAGGCAGAAACACAAAGACAACACTCATCTTCACTCCCTTAAGGCCTGAGTTCCAAAAATTACACCATGACCATCGCTATTTAGATCTGAATGAGGCAAAGGTGACTAGAGATACATGCCACCGAAATGCACAGCCAAATTCTATCAGGTCCGTAGAGGGAGAGTACTCTTCTGAAGTCCCATCATAAACTCATGATGGGGGGAAAACAAGGAAACAAAACAACAAACACATACATACATCAGTCTATGTTTACAGGCCTCTAATGTATTAGGCTAAATTAGGGAATGGGATGTCTTGTATTTCTTATAATTTGGAGAGAGAAAAAAGGAATCCTACACTACCACTTGATTTCCACCACATGAGTTAAATATTTGAAGCACCCATGGCTGGAATGGCTCTCTGAAAAGAACACTAAGTTCTTCAACTTTGACAGGCAAAGTCAGTGATTGGCATTTCAAAATAAAAAAGGCTGGAAAGAATAGAAAACCCAAACAATAAACCTTTCACCTAACAGAGTTTCGCATTGGCTGTATTGTCACAAAGCTCTTTCTCTTCATCAGGGTGATGCCAGGTATATTCACTGTCTCCCCAGAAGCTTTAGATAATAACACGAAGGAAAAGATGAGAACTTTATCTGTTCCTCAGTAGGGCCATTTTTAACTTCCCCTCCGTGGACTCCCAGGCTGACACAGCTGATCTGCGCTGGATCAAAGCACTGGTTTCTTTCGGTGAAGATGACACACCGATGCCCCTGGCTTAAACCCAACCTTTGGAGTTTTGCACAAAAACCCCTCTTCCCATTCAATCCTTTTTTGTCTTGATCACAGAAGAAAACACATGTTGCTAGAACATGAAACAAGATGTCCATAAAACAGGAACAGGGATGTATAATTGTTTGGTATAATTTCTGAATGCCAGCAAATTAGAGTTGACCAGACAATGACAACTCCATTTTGTGGGATCTTTCAATCTAACCACAACAAAATGTGGAAAATATTTTCCAAATGTTTTCTGTTTTGCATTGGAACAAAAACAAATCCATTTCAAAATTTTGCCATGAAAACAAAACCGGGCAAAAATGTCCGCTTTCTGAATAAAATCTGAGCTTCTCCATTTGGAAAGAGGATACAAGAGTGGTTTAGCTGTTATGAAGCAATATGGAAAATTCAAGCCCCCGTTTCTCATCCCAGCTCAGTGGCGCGGTAAGTCAGCTTCCCCAAACCCTCTTTTACTCTTCCCATCCTCACCCCTTCTCAGTGGATCACTGGAATACTTTAGTCTCCACAACACGTTATAGTGTCACAAAGGCGTATTGGGCAAATGGAAATTCCCTGGTTTAGCCCGTGCTAGTGAGAACCTGTTCTCCCACTCTTCCAGAAATTTAAGGAAATTGTTTGTATAAAAATGAATGATGAATGGGAGTAAGCAGAGTTAACTGTGTGTAGAAGCAACATTGGGCTAAATTCTTCCCTGTAACTGTTTGCTGCTGCCATAATTCTGTCTTAAGTACAAATGACTGCCTGCTTTCAAAGAACTTGCTAGAAATGCTGTTTGCTGCTGGAGAAGATAACTGCCAGCAGCTCTAATTCAAGAGCCACAAAAGCTGCACACATCCCCTAGCAACACAACAAACGTGAGCCAGAGCTACACTTGCAACAACAGAGAGCTAGAATAGTTCAAACTGTTTATTCCTCCAAGAGCAGAAAGAAGAGAAAAAAATATCCGGTAGCTCTTCAGTGAAACAGGTCGAGCAATCATGTTAGGGAATGCTTTTGTTTCTTCCTATGGTGGCTCGGCTGTGGACACGGGATTATACATAGAATAAAATTCCTGCAGCTCAGCACGCATCCTAACGGGACATTTAAACAGAGATGTGCGAGACATGAAGTCACTCGCCCGGCCCGGCCTCCGCGAGTGCTGGCCCAGCTCGGAGCACCGCACCTTCGCAAGGACGCACGCCCTTTGGAAGGACGCCGGCACCCAGCAGCAAGGGTGAGCTTGGTGCGGAAATTTTGCTCCCTGAGGCAAGACAGAGAGAATTGAAAATTTGTTAAGTCTATAAAAAACACAGTTGGAAAAACCTGGAAAAAGGAGGCCTGAGTAAGAGTTTTATCTTGATCCTGTCTGTCAGTGACCCAAGCCACTGCCGGAGCACAGTCAGCAGTCTGGAAGACAAAGTTATTGAAAATGTATGAGAGGGTTTTATCCCTGTAGATTTGAATTTTGCCAGTGAAGTCAGTCTCGCCAGTAAAGTTTCCCTCTTGACATCTATCTCAGTGGATCAGAGGATTCACATTTTAAAGCTTTTTGCCCGGATCTGAGGAATATCCTATGTAAAGCAGGCAACAATAGACCATCCTTATAAATTTGTGGACCTGAGACTTCCAGAGTTCCCTTCCTCAACCTCGGTAGCTTAGACACACCCATGCAGAAATAGCCTTAATGCTTCAATTCAGCAAGCATTTAACTTTCATTAAACTAGTTGCAAGTTCCATAAGACTGAATGGATTTAAATATACTCTGCTGAAATGAATTCTAAAAGTAAAACTTCCATCATTTTGGAAAAGTTAGGACATTCAAAACCCGCCTGGACGCGTTCCTGTGTAACCTGCTCTAGGTGGCCCTGCTCTGGCAGAGGGGTTGGACTAGATGATCTCCAGAGGTGCCTTCCAACCCTATGATTCTATGATTCTAAGTTCCTTTGAACAAAATATATACGGATCCCACAGAAGTGATAGTATAAACAGTTATTCTAAAAGTGCAACAGAATTGAACGTGGCATCTTTCAGATCGATTTCTTGAATAGTATTGCACTATAGCTACAAGAAATGTCAGCATTTTGCATGCTAAATTTTACAGCTGCGTTCAACAACTTAAAATATATAGCAAATCAAAGATACCTTATTGACTTGAATTAGCCACAGTTAAAAAGAGGAGTGCAAAAATTCACAAGTGCAAAAAGAAAGAAGAAACACAGGACCAAGTCAAAGGAGTCTGAAATATTGTGCAGAAGTTCATTCAAGTCACAAAATAAATGTTAGTTTACCATGTTTGTTTGCATACAGGAAGGACTGTTAAAGCAATACGCCAACCTGAGAAACTCCCCCCTCTCTGTCTCAGTTCCCTTCCCACTTACAGCCGAGCCGGGCCTTGCCCCCCGCACCTCTTCCAGCTGGGTGGCTGACGCTGCTGTGTCAGGGAGCCCCTTGTTCTCGTTCAGTTCTTCTCTGCATTAACCGAGGGGCTCACATTTAAGCAATTGCTTAAAACAGAATCAAATTTCCTGAAGTGGGATCAGTAAGGTGATGAAAAAAACCACGTATTTTTCAAGCTTAGACATCCGGGCCAAATCTCAGCTGTAGCAGTCTTTCACCTTTTATAGCTTAAGGAAAATTTCCCCCTCACTTATGGCTTTGCTTCTCAGAGCTCTCCCTGCCGCATTTGTGCGGAGCCGGCACCTCCTGGACTCAGCCTACGGCAGGAGAAGGTCTGCACCGAGTATCACTATGCATTACCCCAGAAAGGATTTTTCCTCAGTTCTACCACTGATCATCAGGCAACTCTGAAGATAACCCATCACCACAGCAAACCAGATGAAAAGTTGTGGAAAGGGTTTCCCGTCGGGTATGTCACTGCGCATGTATGCACAGGAGGACTGTGCCTATGGTAATTACTGACTTGAGTGACGATGGAGGAACAGTGCTTCACATTAACCTTACAGTCTTGGGGGCTAAACCAGAAAGTGCCTTTATTTGTTGCTCCACCTCCGTATGGTTTCACAGACTTCAGCAGAACAAGGCTGATTTATGCTGCCCAGCACTGCTCCAACACACGCAGGAAACACTGCTAAGGAATCGTGGGTTTTGTCTATGCCTTTTCATCTATGCAATCCACTAAAATCCTTTTTATGCTGCTCTCTAATGCACAGCATTAAACCTACCTGGGCCAACAGTCAATACTAAAATAGAGGAGAGCTGCTGTGGGCTTCCAGTTCACCGTACTCACGGCCCTGGCTCCCGACGTTACGGACAGGGCTGGGGGGAAAAGAAAACCCCGGGGTGAAGATGGAGGGTGTCGCACAGCGTGCACCCATCCCAGCAGAGCGCAGGGGCTGGACGGGGGGAGCACCAGCTCCTCCTCCCCACAGCCTTCAGCTGCTGCCCTTCCACAATCTGTAGTGTTACTGCAGTAGCACTGGGGGATATTTTGCTTTCCTTTCATTGCTGCCTTTGTAGCACAGCTCAGAAAGCGTAAGCCATAAAGCAGCATGGAAATCACATTTCCTCTCTGCTTCCGGAGTGATTTCATCACATCTTTTTCTATTCAGCCCGTGAAACAGCTAATGTTCTTTTCTTATTTTCATAGAATCATAGAATCACAGGGTTGGAAGGGACCTCTGGAGATCATCTAGTCCAACCCCCCTGCCAGAGCAGGGTCACCTTAGAGCAGGTTACACAGGAACGCGTCCAGGCGGGTTTGGAATGTCTCCAGAGACGGAGACTCCACCACCTCTCTGGGCAGCCTGTTCCAGTGCTCTGCCACCCTCAAAGGAAAGAAGTTCCTCCTCATGTTGAGATGGAACTTCCTACACTCAAGTTTGTACCCATTACCTTTTGTCCTGTTGCCGGGCACCATTGAAAAGAGCCTGGCCCCATCCTCCTGACACCCACCCTTTAAGTATTTGTATGCATCTTTAAGTATTTCATTCCCTTTGTGGATTTTAGGTCACCTGTACTACTGACCTGTTTACAACAAAGTGCCAAACTGAAAAAAAAACATAATGTCGTGACAGGTTTAGTAGCCCTTGCCAGTCTAAAGCCATTAAAAACAAAACAAATCCTGCCCACAAAAAAATAAAAACAATCTGGGTTTTTTGCACCCCCAAGGCCAACATTTCAAATCTGAAGTTCAGCCGCTTGTACCAAAAGACACACAAACAATTTTTTTCTATTTTTAAAAAGTTAGCTAATATTTAAGCTATGCAGTTAAGGAGACAGCACAAGTCAAATACAGAATAATCCAAGCTAAGATTAAGATGGAAGCTTCCAGCCTGAAAATAAGGGGCATCACCCCCCGCAAACCACTGAAGAACCCCCAGTGGGCTTCTGGCACTTCTGCCCCGCGCAGGTGAGACGGGCACCCCCTGGGCCCTGCCGGTCCCTTACTGCCAGGTGACAGAGTCACGGGCATTCAGGAGGACAGTCTCACTGATTTTTGCTGTCACACAAAACATTGATGTGAGCATTAAAAGTCTTGTAGAATTGTTCCTTTGTCTCTTTGACTGCATCAGTTGTTTATGTGTAAGTTGTCCAAAGAGCCTTGTGTACATGTAATTAAATATCATCTTCACTAACACTAAATAATATTCATTATAAAAACCAAAGAAACAAACAAGAGTAAACACTTACAGTGAAGCAGGAGAAATTCAATATAAGAAATTGGTTACAAAATTTTAATTCTAAGAGTGATTAGCAAAAAATCTTGGAGAAAAGGATAAAGGAGCGGCTTCAGAAATGTCTGAGCACCATTTGCTTTTCCCTCCTTACAGGCGAACAGGGTTTAGAAGACCATGTTCATGGTGCAAGTGTTGCGTTAGGAAACAGACAGACATGCAAAAAGTGAAACGAATGGCATTCACAGAGATTCCACTTTTCTTTCCAATGATGTCTTTTATAACAATTTTATGATGCAGAAGTATATTCTTTGGGAATGGAGTGCCATATTAAGTCCAAGCATACGGAATTTACAGTGAAACAGGTTATTACGAGTAGAAATTATGAATCAATTACATCTTGTTACTCCCAAATACACTAGCTTACTTTTTGCTGCAGTCACTTGCAATAAGACAGTCAACGCCACGGTGGTAGTTGATGTGCCGACCTGTCCTAGATGCAATGACTCTGGCCTTTAAATTTCACCATGACTTCCTCTACAGGGATTTAATTAGGAAACGTGCTCCAAGGCACTCCCTCCACATTGCTGCATCTTCTAAGAACAACCTTTGATTTGTTGGTTTTCACTTGCTTAAACACATCCTGAAACACATTTTGCAAACTGAATTAATTTTCATTTCCACTTTACCATTTATGTTAAAACAGGCCAGCACTCTAATTTTCTTTATAAAGACTGGCTTCTAAAAAAGAAACTTCCTAAAGTTAAAATCATTCAGTGTAATGTCTGTGAAACGTGCATAATGATTGTTATTAGGAGTCATCATCTCGGGAAAAATACTAAATACATAAAACCACGAGAATTCACGGTAATTCAAAATATAATTTTCTTCCCAGATAATCTAATTTTAGCTACTAAAAGACCATCATAGCATTAATACTAATATTTTTGTTGTACATGACCTAAACTGTGTTTCAGAAAAACCCCAGGCAACTCACTTAACAGCTCAATTGCTCTCCTTAGATCTATGTGAAAAAAGCAAAATCCAGTAGAAAAGAAAGCAGGGAGGGGGACGCAGCTTTCCTCTCTGCCCTGCCTGCAAACCGGGCTCACGGGGGTGTATTCTCTCTAAAGACCAGATTCACGACATCCTCTGTCACCCGAGGTGGAGATTTTCCCACTGGCTCAGCAGATGTAGGGCAGGTTCCTCACCCCCCGCGGTGCCTCCATACTCCCGTACATCCCGGGGAGTGCAGGAGGCAGCGGGGAAAACGCAAGCCTGAAGACCATCCACCTACACCCTTCCACCTTCTGCCCTGCGTCCTCCTCAGCAGGTAATGGAGCTGAAGCTCACGACAGCGATCGCCACAAAACCCAACCAACATTTCAGAGAACTCTAAGTTTCAGGAACATTTCCCTGGCTTTGCATTAACACAACGTCAGTAGAAGCTTTTTATCTTCCATTCACATGCTCATCAGATGTTATGACTTAAGGGAGATTTTAGGAGTTACTTCTTAGTAAGCAAAATACCCGCACGGCTTGGCAAGCACGCTGTTACTTTTCTTAATACAAAGTGACTCCTAAAAGCCACAGTCAGAGAGGCAGAGGCAGGGATACCTAGTGCCTAATTTTTGAGTACAGCCTGCGAGGTTTCCTATGCGTGGCTGTGTCCCTGCGCCTGCCCAGAGAAATGAAATAGACACTTTGCAGGTAGGAAAATCAACCATGACTTATCTTCTGTCGCCATTGAGAGGACACGTGGAACAGCAAGTCCCCATGACTGCACACCCCGGGTTGCTGCGCTGGTTGCAGAGCGGTGCAGTTGAAGTGTCCGGTGTGAGCGATTTTCACGGACGGGCAGAGCCCAGCGTGTACCAGGCAGCGCCTGCTGTGCCTGCCGCGGTGTGCGGGGTGTGCAGGAGCAGACGATCGCCCCTGCGCATTTACACACCTTCACAGGCTTCACAGCTGGTCTCCAGCTCCTCCCACACCGTTGCACTCCTGCACCGGCAGAACCGCAAGCTCATTTAACCGTGCCTAAAACTCTGTGAACTTAATTGCATCTGCCAAACGGCCTTCTCTCCTTGCAGACGTCCAGTGGCCTCAGCACCCTGATCCTAACCCTAATGTCCGTCTGGATCGAGGGGTGGGACGCGCCCACGGGAGACACACCTGCAACCAGATATTTTATAGAGAGAGTGTCATTCCCAAGAAGAAACTGGGTATGGACGCCAAAGGCTAAGCCACCAGGCAACGCCTGATCTGCCGTGAGTGTCTGTGGGTCCCTGCCACACCATAGCTCTTCCTTCCTCACCCCCGCAGGGCTGAAGCTATCCCAGGTAAGGAACACGCAGACGGAGAGCTCAGGTCGAGCTATAAACATGCTGAAAGGTCTCAACTTTACTCAGCCTGTGAAAGGTTCGTTACTTAACCATAGCTTCGACACAGGTTTATAGTAGTGGAGGGGTATCATTCTTGCACTTACCTTAGGCTAGCATTACTTCCATTACACGTGGATAAAGCACATAAGCAGTTGTCTCTTTACCTTGTATCCGTTTGAAAAATAAAGTTGGCATTTTTGTTATTTTATGTATTTTTAACAGCTAGAATGAGCAGTGTTTACACGAACTGAATATAAAATCAATTCTATCTTGATTACATTTGACTTCAATGAGTACTAAGTGATGCTTCTTCCATTTAATCAGGGAGCAGTGTTGTAGCTACACTATTTGCATTTTAATAAAATTCTCTCAAGATCCGACCAAAAAAGCAGCAGCACAGCTAAGTGCCTAGAAATTAGGGATTCATCTTTCATGATGAATGCTAAGATTTAACTTTTTTAAATGCTATTTTGCTCTTAATTTTAAGACTTATTTAATAAATAGAAACAGGTTGGAAAATTACAAGGTATATAACCTTCCTTCAAAACAATTTAAACCCCCTTCATACGCAGAGGTTTCCTGTCTGTTTTTGTGTGATGGCACCCATGCAGGTGTGTTTACGCCTGACACCAGCACACCCTTACATATGCACATCTCAACACATTCTGCGGCAGGCAGCAGCAAATGCCCCTGAAGGACTGAATAAAATCCCTTAAAACAGCACAGTATTTTAGCTGCTAGAAAAGAAATACAGGGCATCATCACCCTCTAACATTAATAAAGGATGAAGTATGAATTCATAGAAGGTAGTGTCAGACTTATTTTTCCTCACAACAAGCATAATACGATTTTTTTTTCCAGTGTCCAAAAACGCTAAAAAGGGACAAAACTAATGGTGATATAATTCCATTAGTTTTAATGGAATTGTGCTAGGAATGAATTTATAGCAGCAACTAAAATTATATCATTCTCTTTTTCATACAGTAGTTGTATTCTGAACAGTCAAAAAGAAACAGCGGCGAGAGCACAAGCAGCAATGAGTTTCAAAACGTGTCTTTCCTGATTTACCTTTTAAATTACAAAGTCATGTTAAAACTGAAAACTGGAAAATTTATATTACACAGCCCTTTCTTAGCAATCTACAGGTTCGCTAGCAAAGCATCCAAAGTCTGTGCCATGGTTACAATTCAGACCCTTTAAAAGAAGGGGAAAGGGGCTGATTTCTGGTTGAAAGAAAAGTCGACAGAAAGAGGAAAAGCAGCGAGGGGCCGAGCAATGATCTGCCTGACGGGGGACTGCATCCTTCCCGCCATGGCGCTGAGGTTGGGAGGGCCATTTAAGGGCTTTGAGTGCCCATTTCCATTACAATTAGCAATCAGCTCCCCTAGGTAGCTTTGAAAATTTCTGCGTAGGTGTATACATAAGCTACATTATTACTAAACCCTGAAACAGTTCAAGGAACATTAAATTTTATGTGCGGTGTTCTCAGCTGCTGTTACTCACCAAAGCCCCGCTGAGGCCATTGAAGTGCCGGCGATGGCTATCAACGGATCTGACCTGGAGCCTTCACCTGTTACTGTTTTCTTGTCTAGTTTGTACACTTTGGATCAATAGCTTTCATTACCAATAATGACCATTTGTAGATTCTTCACAACAACTGCAAATTAATGAGATGTTGCAAGAGTCCAATCGATTTGCTCACACGTCAAGAGTTCCTGACGCGCAGCTCTACAGTAGCGCTGCCAGCAGGAGTTGGTAACACTCGGCACGGTGGACTTTCTGCAGGGCAGAGTTGCAAATACTGAAATCTCCTGAACGTTAACGGGATGACAGGGAAAAGCTTGCAGGACTCCTTTCTGCTCTGTATTTCCACAGCTTGCTACCAGGTAAAGGACAACAGCCCCATCAGCCTTACAGTTCTGGTGTGCCCTTCACACGAGCTGTGCAGCTGTTCCTTCTGTCTGTCGTACTGCCAAAACCGGCCTGCAAACACCCCCGCTTTTCTGGGAGCAGAGTTGTGGTGTCCTTCTAGTCTTGCCCCCAACCCCAGTGGCTGTGGGGGCATGACTTTTCTGGAAGGCAGCAACCAAAAGCACAATCATTTACTGGGACAGCGGGGTGGAGGTGATGGGTAGCATCTCTGAGCTGCCCCTTTCCATCGCTGCAGAGTAAAGGCAGAATATGTCCCCTAATACATTTTGACCTCACTCCCAACCCAGCTGCACCTCTCGCCCCTGCACAACGGCTGCGAGCGATCTGTTCCCAAGGTCTGTCCGGTGCCCTCGGGGCGGAAAGAGCCCGTGTCTACACAAACCATAGTTACCATGTGCTTCAACTAAAGGCAAGAGCTGCTGGGGCGGGGAGGCAAACGGGGGGCCAGAGCAGAGAGTTTCTGCTCCATCTTGGCTGCCGCTTCGTCTGGCAGCTGTGATTTAGCATCATACCAATAAAACACGAACAACTGCTACAGAACACAAGGATTTTGCCTCTATGGAAATTTAAACAAGGTGTAACATTTTGTAGTACTAATCCTTCCTCACTGATACTGTCTTGGGAAAGCATGGTTGCTTTGAAAAGATGTTTCGGGCATTACAACTGGACAGGACCCTACTCATCACTGCTTAATCCAACTATTGTTACGTAAGCTTTGTTTCAGCGGTTAACGATTTCTGATTTTTTCTGATTATGACTCCTGTTTAAAACAGCGACATTTAATTTAATAAGCACATTCAAGCTCCAAACCTTGTCCTTTTAATTAAACACCATGGAAAGCCTGTAAAAAAATTACTCACTTCAGCACTAAAAGGAATTTTAGAGCAGCTAAAAGTGTGCAAAAAAAATTTACGGCATTTAGCCATAAGCTGACCCAATTTTTTTAAAAAAACGTAAATAACTTGCATAACTGCTAGATTTGACCAATACAAAAGATCTGCTCCTGTCACAAACTACTATTAGGGAGCAGAAGCTGCCTGATCTGAGGAAGCTGCCTGATCTGCTGTCCCACCTCACAGCAGTACAGGATCCGGCCCTGACAATACTGACCCCGATTTGCATGCAGCTCGTCAGCCCACACTGATTTCAGTGATACCGCTTGAAGCTGACAGACATCTGGAGATGATTGTACAGCAGTGATAATATGGGATCGATCATTCTATTTCCCCCGCTACAGTCGTTCCCTGGAAATTCAGGAAACGGCATTAGAAGAAACCCAAAAAAGAAACGAAATGTGCGTTTGTGTTGATAGTACAAGCCACAAGCTAAGTGGCTGTAACACAGATGTATCCCCACACAGCGGATCACACAACGAATCCTGCTCAATGCCTATAGGCAGTAGCATTTATACTCTTTCCTTCTTGCTTTAGCATATGGAAGAGATCTTTTTTGCATTACTATTATTCCTTCCTCCCTTTGTTTCTTAGCATCTCCCCCATAACCAAAATCAGAGCTTCACTTTACTCCTTTCATTTGATACATCAAAGCCCATAAAGAATCCCAGATACTCTGGCTGGGAAAAATGAAACTGTGATTGACCATCACCTTCCTAGAAATGCTGGGGAACACAGCAGGGCATTTCTGAGCCACGGTCATGCCCTTCACCTCCAAGAGGTGTGACGCATCCTTGGAGCGTCTACAAGAAACCCTCCGGACGGGGGATATTCCTGTACGTCCCCAGTGCAGGAGCTTTACAGACCCATCACAGCTTTCAAGAGGACTGAAGCAGCTGCCACAGACGTCAGGGTCAATGCTACCACGGGTAGGACTCCCACCGCTGTTGTGCTTTAACCATCTTCTCTCTCTTTGTGCATCACTCCCACAGATGTTGTTTGAAGAAAACATGAAGCCATTTTATCTACCACAGAGCTGTGCTCCACTGAGCCTGCTGATGATGTTAATGACCTGCTGCCTTCTTACTATTCCACTTCTTTATGCCCTACATGCAGCATTGCTATGGCAACATGTATCTGATGCTCTACAGCCTTCATTTGGATATAGCATACCTTGTTTGTTTTCACTCTTCCTTCTGAAGCATAGCAAGTTCTTATAAGTCATTTTGGATGCCATTCCCGAAAGGATATACACCATGAGCAGAAGATACTGAAAGAAGCACTGCATATTTATACTTTCTCTGTTTTTTCCCCAAAACAGGGCTTGGCTTGTCTCTGGCTATATCATCTTGGTGAACCACCTGCTCCTCATTGGAATATCTCTCCGATGCAGAAGTCCAGTCAGTCTATCGCTGAAGAAAGCATGTGGACTCTGCACCAAGAACTGCCTACACACCGTGCCTCGCAACATCACATAAATGGTTTTTCTTTCCCTGCACACATGCATACTCATAAAGCCCATAATCACACCTGAAACAAATGCCCTCAGGCAAGTTTTAATTTATGCATTCAGAAGAAATGTTACTCAAATTAATAAGAGTAAATTAACTCCAAGTTAAGGTCACTGTTCCTGATTTTTTTCACTTGTGTTTTTAAAGCACTGTCTGATAATTGGATATTGATTTCAATGCCCTACAAATTGACCCATCCACCGGTTTTGCCTCTTTCTTGATTCTCCTCCATTAAGGCATTCATTATGATAGTTTTAATTATTTTGGAACATTCCTATTTCAGAAGGAAGAAGAATCACAGTCTTTAGTGAGGCCTCTTTTCACCACAGACCAAATCAAAAGGATATAATTACTTCCATGCTGACCAACACCATAATGGATTTTACTTTAGTTCCCACCATGAAACACTTCACTGTAATTAACAGCCCGGAAACTGATGGTATGAAGAACATGATTCATTGCTGTACAATCAAATCCCTATTTTATACATCTGTCCCCACTTAACTTAATGGCAGTACCATAATCTCAAGATGAGCCACAATCTCTTTAATACAGAGAGGCTGACCAGCAGCGATGCTGAAGAGCTCCAAAGAGTCGTCAGGTGGAGGCTACTTCACGCTTCAGGTGCTCTTACGTGCACCCAGACCCACACAACTACAGCAGGTTTGCATATTCTGGTGTTTCCCCAGTGTCCTCCCCAGTCAGAGCGAGAGAGAGGAGACATAATCTTACTGCGTTAAGAAAGCCCTGGAGGTTTTCGCTTGTGAAGAGGAATTTGGTCCCCACGCGGCAAGGACCTTGTTAACGCACAGTAGGATTCCCTGCCTTTCACTCACACGATACTGGACCCCAGCACTGAACAGATTTAAGTCTGAAATACGAAGGGATATTACCAAATAATGTGTCTTGAAAGTCTCAATTACCGAACATCTGTCATCTTTCTGACTGTTACAGCTACACTGTATTTTTCCTATTTTCTTTCCTTTTTATGATTATATCTTCAAACACCTCCACTGTTTCGCCTCTGAATGCTAACTATAATGCATGTCTGCCACCACTTCAAGACACTTATTTAGAATTAGAGAACGGTGGGGCATCAAGGGACAAATAACCATTTGGCTCACTCCCTGTACTGAAGAGGAATATTGGGATTTTTCCCTTACTTCGACGGTATTCTAAACCAAAAGAGACAAAAGTGAGGAACCCTGCGATACGCAGGGTTTTCGAGGCTCTTTGCTGTTTAGAGTCCTGGAGGTTCAGGGCGAGGAGCCCGGCCGTTCCCCTGCTACTCCCACCCAACCCTCCCAGCTGCACACTGTATCGGTTAAGCCCCTTCTGAGTGCATCTCATCTGTACCAATTAGGTCCTAATGTTAACAGACTTTTGTCCACAAAAAGGTAGCAGGTTCAAAAAATGAAGCCCATGAAGAGAATCAAAGGGATGTGTATGTGAAGGTGAGCAAAATTAGAGAGCAAGAGCTACAGACCACCTGGGAAACGAGCAGACCAGAGGGACACTCTTGGTAGCACGCACGGGAAGTCCAGGAGCAGTTACAATTACCTACTGGACTCTCAGGAACTAAGATTAGCTTGAAAGTCCTTAATTACTGTGCAGAAACAGACCGTAAACAGTTCTTCCCTACTTGCCGCCACTTCCATTCCACAACTCAAGCTGTCCAAGCCAGGGCAATGCTCCTCTCCGAGCCCTGGTAGGCAGCTCCTCCGGACTCTGTAAAGGCCATCACCCAGCACAGGCTTTCCGACCAGCAAATTGAGCACTTACCCAAATTCCCTAGCGAGGAGGGCCACCAGATCAAGTCACAGCAGGAGGCACTGCTTTCCCCAGCTATTAATGTATCTGAAAGCACTCCACACACTTACACGCTGACAACAAAAAGAATGACCTGTACAGACACGGCAGTTTTCCCGCTGTTACCCCACATGAGCGATGCCAGCTCCTACAGTCATTAGCCAAGTCCGCACACACACCTATGGGCATACACACACGAGGGACACAGCAGTTATTCCAAGTTCTTCGTTATTTTTCTGGAAAAAGTTAAGGACACTTGTTACAGGCTGTCCAGCCTCTGATATTCTGTCACACCGGATGAACGCGACGCTTGCATTTCTAAATGTCTACACTTGAATTGTATCTAGGATTAAATAGTTTTCATATATTTTTGTCCAAGTGTGTTTAATTGCCCTTTGCCTAAGCTTGTTGCATCAACATATTGCAAAATGTTGTGTCTAACCTGCTTATTGGGGCAGGAGGGAAGGAAGACATAGGACAATACGTGACTAAAAACAAACAAACAAAACTCTCTGTATCCAATAGCAAAGATATTTGCCAGAGAAAATCCAATTTCAGACCAGTTCAAATCTGAAGCAAGGTTTATTAACTCACACTGGAATTCTGCTTCCAGGCTGGAAATAGCAACAAGCATCAAACAGGCTAAAAATTTTCCTGGCAGCAAGAATGTTCTTTTGCTGGCTCATTTGTTCCGGGAAAGTGTTACAACCTGTTGGACAGCAAAGAATGAGAAGTTCATCAGGGCTGGTCCCTGGAGGACCAGACTTTGGAGGGACAGCCAAGCTAACGGCAAGGTTCAAGAGAAATGCTGTTACGCAGCCACAGTATTTTGTTCACAAAGAACAAACGCTAAAGAAAATGCAACTAGTAAAAGCGTTCTGATTGAGTGAATGAATGGCCCCAGACAGGTTTGCATTATAAACATTAATTGCACATTAACTCAACTAATTAAAAAATAAATACTGTATGTGGCAGGGAGCTCCTTAAAGAAACTTCTGCCTTGGGAAACCAGCCCGTTCTTTTTAAAAAAACGGAACCCACAAGCCCTGTGGGGTCAGCAAAAGGCCCGTTCCAGCACGGGTGGCCGCACAAACCCCGGCACAGATTGCTGCCATGCCGGCCCTGCGGGGCCGCGGGCCAGCCGGCGCCGGGAGACACCTCATGAAAGGATCTCGTCATCCCCTCCTCCTGCCCTGCCGGGCCGCGAGCCTCAGGTACCAGGAGTGAAACACAAGATAATTCCCTCCGGAATGTGGCGGAGAGCAGAAGCAGAGGCTGTGGGCAGCCAGCGTGGAGAGCTCTGGGCAAATCCAACCCGTGCCGAGGCCTCAGCTGCTGCCGCCATGCCAGTGCCAGCGCTGGGAGCAGCCGCCTCCCCCAGCTCCCCCAGGCGCACGCCGCCAGCCTGGAGACGCCTCGCCGCCGGGGCTCACACGGCAGGGCCTGCTGCTGCCGTCCCGGGGGCTCCAAGGAACCCAGCGAGCACGGGAGACACTCGGGCTCTCACAGCTCAGTTAAGGGCAAGATGGAAGCATAGGAATGACCTAGTCTGACTTTGGGAGATGGTCATGGTGGCGATAAGCACACTGAGGCTGAAAGATGCGATAAAAAATTAAAAACAAAGAAAACACCCCTCCTGCCCTGCAGCACCTTACCAGAGCGAAGCCCACCTGGCCGGAGCCAGGCTAGCACTCAGACTGACGAATCCCAGCCCAGGGCTCAGCAGACAGGGTAATTTTGCACCTAACAAGCATCACTAATGGGATTTGCAGCTGCTGACAGATGTATCTTCTTAAGAGACACGCATACGTAAGAATGAGAGATTAAAGATATTTTCAGACATGAACATTAGCTTTTTATACCCACCTACACACAAAGTGTTTGCTTTCTTAAGTAGAGGAGCACAGACACTTTCACCAGTACAACACCAAGTAGTTAATGCAACGCTAGATAAAAATCAAGATGCCAGATCAGTTTGTGTGAGAAGAGTTGTACCGATCCATCTGGGTTCACATCCAAGCTCTGCCACAGGCTCGCTACGTAACCCCAGGCAAGGCAGCTCCTTTCTCTACTTCTCAGATCTGGGAAAAGTCATTTTTCTTCTGTCTTTTATCTGTTCTCCATTTAGCTCTTTGGGGAAGCCGCTTTTGCAATCAGCCTTTGTGCAATACTGAACACATAAAAGATCCAGTCTCAGTTTAAACACTACTGTAATACAAATAATAAACAATCATCATTAAGTCATTAATTCGCTAACAGTCTCTTTCTGTCTCTCTGCAAACACACCTTCTGAGTTGGAAAAGGTTTCTTTCAGCAGGGAGGTAAATTTGTACTCTCTTGTAAATGGAAAGATCATGTGCCAGTGCACTCATAACATTGAATAATAATAATAAACGACAATTTGATAATTTCTTGACGAGCACCACAAATCTTCCCTGCGAGTCATGCCACACCCGCACAGCCCGTTCTGTTTGAGGACTCGGAGCAATTACAGAGCTAGCCTAGAGGCCATTTAGGTTTCACTGATAATCAAATGCTGCAGCCTAACCGCACTAATTGCAGTATCATTTTATCGTGTACGTTCTCAGGTATGCACGAAGCTCCTCTCCTCAGGGACAGCCACTGTGGACAGGGCACCTTGTAACACTGCAGCTGCATCCCGTGGCAGCTGTTAGAGGAATCGCTTCTTGCGGTGGAGTCTGAGTATTCTGACTGAGACAGAGATCCCCAGATCATGTTGGCTGCTAATATTTTATTTTATTGCAATTTCAGATTAGAGAAATCCCATCCCCCACCAGAGGCTTTCTTTCTGGCAGGTGAGAATGTCGTATTCACTCTGCGCTCAGCCTGCAGAAGGTTTAAGAGCGCTGGTAGGGAACAAGCGTATCCCAGAGCGCCCAGGGCTGGCCCACGTCGCCTGGTCACGCCACACAAAGCACCCCCACCACGCGCGGTCCTGGGAACCAGCACTCAGCGCGACTGGCAGAGCAATATATCCTAATAAGAAGCAGGTAATCAGGAGAAAAAGGCAGCCGTGCTTAGCACTGCAACTTCTGTGGGTTCATAAATCCACCGGACAGCGTGCTCCCGAGATAGCTGAATGCACACGGGGGCTCTGATAGAGGCAGCTGGTGCCAGGCTAACAGCACAGCCCATAAAAACAGAGGCAGAAACTTTTCTTAAACTGTCTCACTAATTTATACATCATTTATGAAGATACAAGCTTTCATTCTGCTCTGCATTAGGGCTGGTGTAACCATCACCTCATTATCCTCGTTACATCTCCAATGCAGCTACAGGTAAGCAACACAAAGAGCATCACCGAGTTTAACTTCCCTCCTCTTCACACCAGCTCTTAAACACAGGCTCCATGTTGTATTCCTGGCATAGTTTTTCCCTTCTTGGGTTTGCCTCCAGGTCGCTGCGCTTAGAGAAATACCTTTTTATATCTTGCTATTTCCTTTCTGTTCAAAGCCAAGCTCTGCCAAATCCCTGCTGTTCTCCAGTCACATGGACACATACACACAAAAAATAGGTGTGGTTTCAATCTCATAACGAGTAGAGAACAGGAAACAGCCACAATCTGCTTGCCCAGCCCAGCTCCCTTACACATGAAAGTCAGAGGAAAGTATTGCTTCTTCCGCCACCTCCCCATAATCCCGCTGAGCAGCTGCCCCGGCGCAGGCACGTATGGGACCATCCGGCTCACAGAGCCGGTTCACAGTGTCCCAGGGGCGTGACGCAGGGTTAATGCTCTGAGGAGAAGCTCTAGATGTCCCACATACAACAGAGAGCTTCGAAATAAAAGCTTTCATGATTTATGGGTACCCTAACACAGTGGGAGTTAAAGACCTTTTACTTTCAGTAGACTCTTAAAGCAGTCTCTGTGCAGAGGAAGGAATGAAGCCAGAATAACACAGTATTTCTAGTATCTGTCTTGAACTTTCAGCTGGTTTAAGCTAAATATCTGAGATCCACTGACCCAGTGACACATTGGCTTTATACTAGGCATGGGAGACATGGCAGAGGGGGGCGGAGAGAGACTTTCTTCCAAGCAGAAGCCAGTATTTAGTTGTTATTTTTCTATTCCAATTCCATCCTTAACAAATTCAAAGAAACTTGCATCTCAAGTGAATTCCTGTAATTAGATTTCAAGAACTGGCTGGTACTTAGGCTTCATTTACACGTATTTTAAAGCACTGAGATGATTAGCAGCATTATCCGTGTTACTGCTTTAAGGGGAGTCTTTTAATAAGTTTTGAAGAGGGAGAAACCCCACAAAAGGGTAAGGACAGTAACAAACACTGTGCCTTAGCTCATTGCATGCGGGTGCAGGAGATGAAGGCGGAGACACTCTCTGCCGTGGCTTTTTCTGCAACTAGAGATGGGGATCTGGAAGGCTGATGAGCTGTAGACTGAAAGCGCTCAAGTTCACAACCTTAAAGAAAGGACAAGGCTAAACTGTGGGAGAAAAAACACGGTAATTCTTCACCAGACCGGATTAGCATTTGCACCCTGATCCCGCACCTCTCCCCAGCTTCCTCCCAGCCTCCTGGTCCACCTTCTGCTGCCCACCCTTCACTCTGCCACCAGCAGCTCATTTTCCTGAGCAGCTGCAGAGGCAGCTACTGGGGTTCAAACAAATTCTCCCACATGCATCACAGTCACCCCATCTTTCTCCAGCACTACCCACTGGATTTGGGTAGATTCTGAGAAGAGCACACAACGCAAACAGCTGTGGGGAGAAAACTAACTTGTCCCATGGCGTATCTGCCTCTGCAATCTGGAGGAGAAAACAGAAAAGTGGAGTGACAAGAGGAGAACTCGTCTGCTGCTTCATTCCTGCCTGCGTTTCCAGGCGGCTAACTCGCTGCTTCCTCTGCTGCCGTCCACCACGTGCTTCAGTTTATCCCCTTCGCTCCCATGGGTTCATGCCCCGCTGGTGCCCAGCGTTGCTCAGGTTCCACCCAATGCTCCCAGGGGATTTCAGACTGCGCAGGGTGAAGCTGCCCCGTGAGACACTGAGGGCTGCCCCCTCCCGCTCCTCTGCGTGAAAAGGCAGAACAAGCGCCTGACTGAATTAAAATCAAGGCAAAAGTGAAGAGGGAGCTGGAACTACGGGCCACTTGCAGCTAACTGGGGCACCCGTGCTATGATAGTAAATACCGCTCCCAGCCCTTCGTTCATGCTCTTCTCTGGCAAGGGAAAAGAGGGCTATTCTGTATTTAATGTCAGCTATTTAAAAATTATTACCATCCCTAAATGTGCACTTCCCAAAGACAAATAATGCTAACACTGCTGAAAGAGCATTGATTTTATAAAATGATCAGAAAGGAGTGTTTAATTATTTCCCAAGGAAAGGCAAAAATATGGTAATACCACAGATTTTGATCACATAAGATTGTTTTCAAGAGTAAAAGCTTTCATGTCAATTCTAGGTCTTCCTTCTTTCACAGCCTGATCCATATTCTTTAGTCAGTTTGTTACAGCTTCTCATAAATCCCTTTTGAAATTTAATGCGAACTACCATATTTTATTAAGCATTTTAATTCCGATGTGGGTTCTGCATTCTCCAAGGCAAGCATATGCATGAACTGTATCGTGTGTCTGCCGGGTGCTTGTAATAATTACTTCAGCAGACTCTAAAGTGATAACCATAGCAATAACTCTACTCTATGGTTTGACCCCAAGTTACTACTTTCCTATGCAAATCTTCATGTTACTGTGTATGTTCATGTTGAGTTTTCTTCTTTGAATGAACACGGTAGCTATCAAGGAGCGTGGTTTACAGTGCAGAGAGGCCGAACCACCGGGGGCAGGGGGATGTGTTTGAGACTAAGCGAGCGTTACTGTGCCACCCTGACCCTGCCGAACCCTGCAGGGCGCAGCCTGCGCCTCAGCCCAAAGGGAACCACTCAAAGGCCACACCGCTGCCGAGAGCTCTCTTTCAGGGAGGCAGAAGCACTGCTCCGCAAACAACACGCAGCCTGCCTGGAGTGAGAGTTCTCCACCTTCACAGCAACTGCATTGAAAACCGCCAAGTGTCCAAAGAACAAGACTCTCATTGTTCCAGGATCCGCGCAGGAATCCGCCAGGGCTGGCCAACCCAGCCCGAAGCAGAGGAGATGCAGTGCGTGGGGCAGCGTTATCCCGTTCCTGGCAAGTGTCAGGGGCAGCGATGGCTGGGGGGGGTTGTTCTGGGAAAGGTGCAGGGACCAGCGGAGCCAGTTTCTCAGTTTTTGCAGGGTATCATGCAAATGTAATTAAGTCTATGATGACAGCTAAAAATAAAAATGGTCTTAGAGTAAAAACACATCAGGTCAGCCCCTTTCCAAGTAATTAAGAAAAAGATGACCTTCCCCCACCCCCAAAAGAGGACCAAATCACAGTACAAATCAGTGTGAGCAGCTCCTTGAACACCAATATATAAAGTACAAGGGAAAAAAAAATAAATAATACTCCAATGTGTGATTTATGCAGAGAGAACTCATGCTGCCAGAGTTAAATTGTCCTTGCAATTGCTAAGAAACTGCGGATGACAAAATCTTAACTCAGAAAAGATGCATCCAACACAGATAAATTCTATATTAGAGCTCATCTGTGTGATAAGGACTAAATTGATCACAAAAAAAAGGTATTATCCAAAGAAGCAGCGATCATGACTTGATTGCATTTTTCAAGTGCAAACAGAAGACTTTTTACTTTGCCCAAAGTACTAATATACATGCTTGCCGCTTAAAAAGGACCGATTTCATGAAGCTGGGGCGGGGGAGGGCAGGGAGCAGAAGAGCCAAACCAGTTGGGAGAAAGAATTTCAGAAGAAAAGTGTTACAATAATTGGGAACAGTTTAAGAACATTTTTGTGGATGTCCAGAAAAACCACAGTCTAAGTCAAAGCAAGCTGTAGCTGCTAAAAAACCAAGTTGGCTTAGGGGGAGGTGGAAGCAGGTATAAAACATAGGTATAACAAATGCAAGAAATGCAATGTTCTTAGTTTTAATACAAATCTCAACACAGAAATTGCTAAAAACGTACAGGAAAGCCAGAGATTTCTCCTCTATGTGAAGAAAAGTTGGACAGTACAGTCATGTCTGATGATGAACACTATATTTCAGCAGTGGACAACAAAAGCATTAAGGAAAAGCCTGGAGAGCCTGATGACCTGAGCAGCCACCGCTGCGGTGATTTCAGAGCAAGAGACCAGCTGGTGCTCTCCAGGCCCGTACAGCTCCAGGTGACTCAGAGCCCATGCTTGGTGTACAGGCAAGCAACAGCCTTCTTACATTGTTTGCACAGCACACTAAAACCCTGAGTACCCTGGGAACTGGGAAGTAGTAATTGGGAAACTGTTCTCATCCAGCCATTCCTCCAGCCTATATCTATGATTTGCAGACTAGATATTCGATGTGATCTGCAGCCTCCACCTACTGTTGTTCTGTAACTAGAAGCTTCAGTTCTGATACCTTCTTGTTTACAGTTGCAAATTGCACGTGCACAGTAGGTTCCTCTTTGTTTTCACGGCATAATGCCGTTTCAATAACTGTACAGAGGAGGAGATAACTGTTAAGGTACAATTAATCTGCCTTTATGCTATTGACATAGTCTATAAAGTTTATATTCCAACCACTATAATTTTAGTGCTCAAGGCATGCTCTCTTAAATGTGAGACACCTTTACATAAAATAATTCAGTCCGTTTTACTCTTTTCTTCATATTTTAGGTGCCAAAGAATTGGATCCATCGAGTTTTAAGCATTAGTTTCTTTTGGACTATATATGCATCAGAGCTTACTTCACCAGCACACGTCCCACTCTGGTCTGACTTTAGCTCCTGTTGAGGTTGTCTTGTCCTCTGGTGACCACAGAAGCACCTCTTTTGAGTAGATGATTAACTGGTGTTTAAGCAGACAAAGAAATATGAATATGGGTCTTACAAACACGAACTTCATCTGCCAGGGCCCAAGTGAGACTGATACTTGGGTCTTCAAACATGATAAAGCAACTATTCTCAGCAACCTCTGCTTTAAACAGTAACGCTTCCAAAAATTATACCATAAAAATGAAACAATTTTTGATCACAGCACAGACTTGTTGGCACTTCTGAGGAATAAATATAAAAGCAACCCAAAATTAAAGATCATGCCAATCGATCCAATTCCATTAATTTGGAACTGTACCAGTTTTCTGAGGATTTGGATCAATATCTGGGATTGCATCAACTAAGAACTCATCTTCTAGAATAAACTCATGCAGCTCCGCAGGCGGAATTAACTCAGTTTTGCAACTAAAACTGTATCCCAAAAATCTGATGCTAATGGAAATATTCCACCATTCACTGGAGACCCTCACCTCCCCTCTTCTCAAAGCTACCATTTTTCCATCATTGCTAAATACTACCTGTCAAGAAAGAGTAGCATTTGATTGAGATGCGGAGGCATCAATAAAATAATTGCTGATGTCAGACTGCATTCTTTGCTTAGTGTTCATTCCCCTCTATGATTTAATTAACAATGCCTTCACATCAGAATAAATCAGCTCTTTTTTTATTTACCTGATGTCTTCAACCAATTTCACGACTGGGACATAGGGGTTCCAATCTTATTTCTTCCAGAGCGTTAGGCAGGTGAGAAGCACGGACCCAGTTTGAGACTGAGACCCCAAAATCCCTGCTGAAATGACAGAGGAAGTGAGAGGCAGATGGTCTCTGAGCCAGTCTGAATTTATGGGGGCTTCAGAGATATAGTTTATGTCACAATGGAATTAGAAAGCAACTTATTAGAACTGCCACAGCACAGGGAAAGACAATAAAACCTAGCAAATTAGATGATATAACAGCACTAGGGCCACACAAAGAAGAGTCAAGACTGACATATGAACTGTCTCCTTAGGACAAATTCTTGCACGTTTTTGAACTGAATAGACAACAAAATGTGTGGTTTTCAAATGAACCTTAGAAGAACTGGATGTAGCTTCCCTGCAGCTCAGCTTCCCCTTACAGCAGCTGAGGACACCTAAGGTAGAAAGCAGGGCATGAACAGCTGATTAGTAAAAGCTACATTTGAGAAACAAATATTAAATTTCTGAAGGACAAAAAAACCTTTGTCTTATCTTATCCCTACTTTCATCCTCACATTGAAAAGGATCAAGGTTTAAGCCATACAGAGTGTACAGACAGCTTACCAATAAGCCTGACTTTAAGGACCTCTGTGCAGCTTCAAGAACGCACCAAGAACCATCCTTCCCTACTCCCTTCGTGCCCATCAGAAGCAGAGAACACCCTGAGGACATGTTCTCAGATAGACGAGAAGTTGCCCGTGTTTTCCCTATTTGTGCCGTGCCTCTCAGTGCCTCAGAGGACTGAAAACCAGCTTTCTCATGACCCATTTCATTTCCTCCATTTGCCACAGAAATCTCTCAGAGTCTGGAGTAAACCCAGAGAAGGCAAGATCTTTCTCATCTACCAAGTCTTCTTACAGCGCTGTTCTCTAAATAAACTAGAATTTAAATAGACTAGAACTAAATAAACTAGAAATCCAGGAACGAAATCCCGCAACCCCATAGAAGTGGCTCGGGAGAGTTTTTACTGGAGACATGCTAATACCCAAGCAACCCGGTCCTCCTAAAAATATCCCATGGGAGAGTTGTTAGAGTGTAATTTGGGTCTGTGACTAACATGCAGACATTATAGTCACTTCTCTCATGCTTCATAGACTTCCAAGTCTATACATCATAGAGGGCAACAGTAAAGTCTAAACAACTTTCTACAGGTTCATTTATCTTCTTTAGAAAACCTAAACACCTGGCTGCACCATGTCAGTGTTCATTTCATTAAAAAAAAAAAAAAGGGAAAAAAAGGAAAGAAAGTGTTGAGGTTTATTCCTTATGGTAATGTTGAATGGTGGCAAAACAAACTCAGTGTTTATAACAGCTCTATTGTGACAGACACACTGCAAGTCTCTTCCTTTCGTCTCCCGGGCTGCACTCCACTCACATTTGTCAGGAAAACCTCTGATGCACTGACACCCTCATCCATTTTATAACAGGTAATATTGGCCACTGAAGCATTCATGCTGGCGCTTTGCAAAACTCCTCCAGCCTGCTTATCTCCCTGCAGCTGAAGGAATTCAGGAGAAACTTCACAGGCATCACTGAAATTATATCGGGCCAAGAGAAATCAAAATCAGGACTCTGGCCTCATCGTGCCACTTACAATTTATGCTATGCAACAGGCTCATTAAACATCAGTGAGTTTATGGCCTATTAAAGTTAATGAAAAATGCTTCCGATTTCCAGCAGATTCTTGGTCTCAATTTACTGCTTCTCTGCAGAACAATTCCTTTGTTCTGATCAGAGGAGCTACGGCCTTTGACTTGGAAATCCCAGTCCTGCTCTATGCGAGTTAACCTTCCAGGCGAGGCTGCCGAAGTCAATTAGGTTATGGCATCAAAGCACATTTTAGGCATAACTATTTAAGCAGATTATAGGTCTGTTACTTGCTACAACCAAAAGTTTTACTTTTGGAAGTAACATTAATTCAAGCCCCATACTCTCCCTCTTTCGCAGTTTTAAAGGAAGCCTGAGGGTAGTGCTTTTACTTATTACGACAGGCAGAGTTCTCAGCATCTGTTTAAACAAAACAGAACAAAGGGATTATCTGTTGCCATGCAACCAATAAAAATGATACATTTTTAATAGCTGAGACCAGAACAAGCAGCTGCCATGCAGGCTCACAAATTTTCAAAAGAAAAGAAAAAAGGGTTAATGGCTTAAGTCAAGTTAAACCACTTTTCAATTAAGGGGAGAGGAACAAATCTTTTATCACCATTATAATTTACACTCAGCCTGGCTGGAATGGCACTGCTTTCAGCACAGTCTCCCAGTAGGTACAAGAAGTGCTGTTCTTACACAAATAGGCTGGATTTTCACTTCCCTGACCTTGCTGTGTTTGCTTTGCCTGTTTCTTTCCATACCATCAAAACACTTGACATTCCAGTCTGTGGGCTGGGAGCTAAAGCGCGCTACGGGATGCTCCAGGCCACCTCCTGATCTCAGCCCCGGAGCTCTTCAGAGAGCTGGGTGTTCGGCTCGACCAGCTCCCTCAGACCTAGGGAGGGCAGAGAAAATCAGCAAAAGATCTGGAGCAGGAGCAAAGGAATCACTTGTTTCCTTTTCAGGAATTTATCTGATTATATAGCTTGGGCAGTGTCTAGAAAACTCTTAAAGGAACAATTTTAAACAAGATGGCACACCTGGTATAGATTGTGTAACTTTACTGATGCCTGTGGAGCAACACCGGTTCATAGCGAGGGGATTGGGGCTGTCTGAATACAGGCAGTGTTATACAGCACAGCTGACGGCTGAGATTTGCAAGCCCACAAGACACAGCTAATGGGAAGGCGTAAAGCTAACATGCTGTCAATGCTCTCATATGCCTAAATGCCTTTCAAAGTCTCAGCCATGGTTACCTAGCTTAGGAGCTCAACAGCGACACAACAAAAAACAAACAAACAAAAAAGTCCCTTTGAATATTAACCCATCTGGAGAACCAGAAAAAAAATCATTTTTATAAGATGAAACTTCTCCCAGGAGAAGGGAAAAAGAAGTGCTGAAGCCCTCCCTGGCTGCAAAAATTATTCTCTGAAGTATTTCAGCAGAGGTTTGAAGTATCTGGAAAATTAAGCTGTTTAGAAAAGTCCAAGACCTCACACTGATATTTTGCTACTACACATTATCTATAAGAGCTGAACTGCTGTCCCATCCAAGGCTGCTGCCAGTGCCGAGGGTCTGACCCCACCTCGCACAACGTCCTTGTGCTCTATACATTTAAGCCATCTGGGGAATACTGCAAGGAAAAACGTTGCAGCACCCTTCTGATTTCTGAAAGCAGCTACCTTCAAGGATTTCACAGGGATATTTCTACCTTTTGATAAATAACTTCAGATGACAGTCTTGCTCTTAGCAGTGTACAGGGTCACAGAACTAACCAGTAAATGAAGATCACCTCTGTGCTTCCAAAGTCATTCCAACCTGTAATCAGCAGATCTGGCTTTGCACTCAGAAGAAATCGAAAATGAAGCTTTCAAAAATCTCTTCCCGGGCCTCAGTCAAAGCCAAATGGAGCCATCGGGGGCTTTGTTTTAAGGTTAGCTTCCTTTGGATCACATCCACCCTGGCTAGCTCTGAACATCCTTTCTCCAGACATCTAGCTCAGGTAGCATCAGTCAGGAGAAGCCTGGACACATTCAAACCCGCCTTTCGGGTTTTCTGACACGAGCAAACGCTTGTCTGGAGTTGAAGCCAAGTAGCTTTAAGGCTAAGTCATCTTGGCATAGTTCTGTCTTCAGTGCCACGAAAGTTTTGTTTAGGAGCAGTTAACAAAATAACAATGAGGCTCGTGTCTCTGCTCTTGTTTTCCTGTTGGTAACCGTGTCCTTAGTGTGAGCGATGAACCAAGACGACATGAAATAGATTCTTCCATGGGAAATAAAGACTGACACGGCACAAAACATTTAGATCTCAATATGCAATGATATTGATTACAATCAAGCAAATTAATAAGATCTATTTCTTCTTTCATATTTTGTGTCATATTAAAGAAGTGATCTGTTCTTATGAAGATGATTTATTTATTTTTTTAGATTGGTAATCACCACCACCAAGCTCTGAAAATCATGATACAATTAGGAAATATTGAAGGAACAAATGATTTCTCATTAATACATAATGATCATCATTAATACAAATGCTATTTAAAGTTAATTTAGAAGAATGGCTACATTAAGATAACTGTGTTGCTCCAATTAAGGGGCACAAACATTCTCCACTGAACCTACTCTGAGTTATAAAGTTGTTCTCCGCCTTTGGTGAAACTTCTGCAGGGCTGAGATTTCAATTTTTCCTCTCTTCAACTCTGCAACTTACTGAATTCAGTAAAACTAAGAGAATGGCGGGGAATAAAGAGAAACATCCTTGTGATGACTCGTTCTGCCACATTCATGGCTAGAAATGAAGTGAAAGGAAGGAACTCAAAGGATTTTAATATCTTGGAGGTTGGTCCAAGGCCACAAAAACAAACAAACAAAACACCTTTGTCAGGAGGGTCATTCTTCCACATAAAACCTGAGTTACCAATATCTTTTACTGGTTCTAGCAGTTAGCTTCTTTCTGACGTGACAGACTTCACTGACTGCAGTGTAGGGGACAATACTGACCGTCAACAGAACAGGAATGGGAAAAACAGAGTAAGAGCAGTAGAGTCGAGGCAACACTCAAAGTACTTCAAAGAAAAAAATTGAAACTTTTTAAAGTTGACAGACAGCAAAAATGTCACCTTCTAATTCCCAGTGATTGCTATAAATTGTAATACGTAATTCACTATGCACAAAAAAAATATAGTCATGGCTAAGCTAAAATCCATGGGAATCTGGGAAAAACAGAGCCAGAAGACACTATCCACAGCTTTGGCCAGGTGCACAGTGAGAATACTGCCCAAACCATAGAACCATTGACCTTAGAGGACACAATCTAAAGGTCACTGGATTTAGGGAAATCTTCCCATATACTTCTGCATACTTCAGATCAGGCCCCAAAGGGAGCTGCATTTACCCTCTTCTATTTTGCAAAGACAGCTGAAAAGGATGTGCTTGGTGCAGATCGTTTCATCACTAAAGGGCCCCAAAACAAACATGTTGCATATGGTGGTGTTTGGTTTGCGTTTTGGTTTGTGGTTTTTTTTTCTTTTTTTCATTTAGGTGCCCCTTCTCAAAAAATCCTCTTGAATATATTTGGTAGATTTTTCTATGTGATTTTGAACTTTCATGCAGCTTGGTAGAATTTGTTAAACATTCTTTAATTAATTTAAGTGCACTTTTCTCATCAGCAGACAGGCAATTAGTCCACTCTAGAGAAAAAGAAAAAAAAAAAACATTCTCTTTATTTATCCTGGCGTCTACTCGTAGACATCAAGGTCACTGTAATACAGTCACTTTGTCGTACCAGAGCAGAATTCAGCCCCGTGTTTGTATATTGATAAGACTTCAGGTTAAGCAGTCATTCAGGTGAAAATAGTGCCAATGTTTTAGGTCGAACACCTGCCTCTTTGGAGGCTTTTCAAAGCCCTCCTTCAATTTATCAGTGGGTAATTCCTGCCAGAGCTTGAAATGCTCTCTCCTGGCAGACTCCGAGCTTTCTGGCCCAGGCACCGCGGCGGAGCGGCACTGACTGAAGCCCGACCCAGTCACACTCCGCGGGTCCAGAGCCTGGGGAATGAAAGTCAGCAAGCTCTGCTGCAGGGCTGGGTCTGCAATCCTGCTCTGGGCGCACGAGGAGCCTGCAGCAAACACACTGGAGAATTTGGTGCTAAAATTAGTTTGCATTGCAACAAATCACTTCAGTCTTTTCTTGTGGAAAATTGCTGTATGCTTAGTACGTTTAGAGGAGCGATTTTCAATCGGTTGATTTATGGGCCCTAAAAAATGTTCCAGTAAGAGTGTGGAACATTCCCATCTGTAGACTCTGCATATAAACTCACTTTTCCTGAACGCCTTAGAAGCAATAGAGAAAACCCAGAAGGTCCATAGATCACAGGTCAAAAATTACTTGCTTAAAGCAAAAGGTATAGTAGTACAATATCTGTAATCAGATATTTTTTTTTCCCTTTCTCCACACTCAAGTTTTCACACTCATTCACCAGCATTAACAATACAGAAAACAGGACTCCACGAATTATTGACATTTCAGTTGCCATTCAGATCAAACATTAAACACAACATCCAGGTTTGCATGGCTAAAAAAAATTTTGTTACTCAAAAGAAAAGTCTTAATATAAACAAAGAGCTGACAAAGACAACCAGCAGTGCCCTCCCTGTGTCCCCCGGTTCTCGGTAGCTACAACACCAACCTGGGAAGCAGATGGATATCCCCATTTTGCTGAGGCCACCTGGACCTTGGCACCAGTGAGGTGAGGATTCATCACCACAAACTGCCCCATCTCCCAGCTAAGCAGCCTGAGCGCCTCATGAGAAACTGCCTGCCCTCTGCTCTCCAGCTCAGTGAACACTCCATTGCTTTAGACAAAGGAGAACAGTACCATTTGGGAAAAGAGCTGTGTCAGTGTCCCCCTCTCCTCCTCACTTTACCTACCCCACAGGATGATGGCTAAGACATCTACCTGCAGAGGGAAATTATATGAGTTCAGCCTTCTTCAAGTTGAGGAAAGGTCCTTACCAGACTACTACAGTGTTTAATGCCTGAAGTGTTTATTGTTTCCCATTGCGACATGTTTATGCTCTGAATGTTTGCAACTTCAAGTCAAAAAGTCCAATGATGTTGACCTTCAGATACGCCGAACTGCAGAATTTCAGAGGAAGCTGAGAAACAAAAATTTCACATGGATTGAAGGCAGGATTTTTTATTTGTACAAAACCTCTGCTGTTTGCCAACATGCGGCAATAGCACTGTCATAAAGTTTATCCAGGAGAGCCAGAGCCAAGAGTTTATGCTCTAAACCTATGACACAAGCCACTGCACAACCAATTCTATTTTTATCTCCTGTTTTGATAAGTGTCTGTAGGTTTACCAAAGTTGCAAGCAGCAGTAGAAGAATAGTAGCAAAAGTGTTTTGCATTTTGCCAATTCTGTTCCACCTAAGTGTCCACCCAAGCACTTCTGTAAACTCCAGGTCAGATCCACCAGACAAACACCAAAAGCAAGCATTCCCAAACACACTTACCAGCCACAAGCTGGCCTGTACTTAGGCTCACTTGGGGGGAGAAGTTGGATACTCGTAGTATGACCTGACTTTCTCCATATATCTGGAGACAACTCTGTTACCAAGTCCCCACGGAAGGAAGTGGAAAGGAACACAAAAGTTACTCCAGGATGCTGAGGGACCAAGGTGGCTTTCCAAGATTGGGATCTTTACTTGCAAGGCAATTTGGTTGCTTGAGTACAAATGGTTTCCAGCTTAATCAAATTATGAGGCACAGAGCTTTAGCCTTCTGATTCATGTAAATAGAAAAGTCATGGTGACTTAGACAACAAGCTTAAAGTGCTAGTCATAAATCACAAGCATCAATTATTCTTCTAGTTGGTGTATATTAAAAGTCCGTACTTCTACACTGAACACATTTACTGAACTATAGTATAGGAACCTAGGAAAAACAAAGAATTTAGGAAGGGAAAAGATCACACTTAATTGTCCATGAAAATTTTAGCCAACTGCAGGTGTACTCAATTAACATCTCATTAAAAAAACCTCTTGAACTTCAAATAAGCCGTCAGCCTTGTATAGTGTAAATGAAGGGTATAATTGATAGCCACAGCACTGCTAGGTTAAGTGCTTTAATAACATTCTGGCTCTCCAGAGAAAGTCAGCTCTGTTTCATCAATATAAAGAATCCACGCCAAAGAACTTTCATAGTTTAAATGAGTTTTCTGTAGCTGCAGCAGAATAAAGGCAATAAAGTCAGGGGGAAACTCAGCATAATGCAGCATGAGCTTTTTCTGTTTGCTTCTGGAATATTTTCCTCTATTTAGACTGTTTTCAAAGCAAAAATACAGCACACACCTTACTTTCTTCGATACGCTAATGGGTACAGATTATCCATGAAGCATGGAATACCAATGCATTTCCAAACACGTGGCCCCAGTTCTGATCTCACTTAGGAGCCTGTCTTACCAGATGCAGATTTGCAGGGCTGATTTCGGATACAATAATCCTGCTCATAGCAACTGCCCCGCAGGGGATGCTTGTTTCCAGAGCCCCTCATGCAGCTGCAGCCTGGTCCCGCAGGCAGATCCATTCCCTTCCACAGGATTACTTCAGAAGCGTCAGAGATCAGTATCTCATCCCTCTCTGCTCCATCCAACCAACCCTGAACTTTGGGAAGGTTCGAGGATAGAGCAATGTCATAAATCTAGACCCCTAGTACACTGACTGATGAGACATGGAGGAGAAAAACGTAACAATCTATTTGATCCCTGGCCTTTTGCTCACTGTTACTGCTCTGGCCTTTGTACGCAGAGGCTAACCAGGTGCGGCAGCCGTAAAAGAACATCCATTCTCCAAATGATCATATTCTCTGTCCTTGAGGGGAAAGGAGACCTGGAGAGGTCTGCCGTACTTTGAAGAGGACGAGTGTCTCCAGCTTCCTGCACTTCAGTCACTGTTCTCTCCAATTCTGATGGCTCTTCCACCCCAGAGCTCACTGCAGCGTCAAGTCTGCCAGGCACTGGATATCTGCAAATTACTTCTAATGTGCTCCAGAACAGATAATTAATAAAAGCAATTCTCCAGTCAGTTTGAATTTGGTCTGCACCCTCCCTGAAAATACTGGGAGGTCCACAAATTGAGTAGAGCTTAAAACTAGAGATTGATACCTGGGGTGATTTTCCATCCTGGTATCTGTCTCCTTACTAAGCTTCTAATACTATCTGGAAAGTTGTGATCATGCCCTTGGTCTTTTCTGAATGGTTTTTGGCATCTTCATTCTAATTAAGTATGGCAGTGTCCTCTGTCCCTCCTCACGCTCTGTCCTGCCGCATACAATAACCTCCAGGCTGGAGTTCTATTCCACATGCCCTATGTTTTACAAGTCCCTTTGACCCTCTTGGATGAGGAACACTTATTTGATTACAACATTCATGCTATCTTTCCTCACCCAAAAATTGATAACTAAATTGTTATTAAATTTCGACTTTTGCAGCCACCTGGAACTATGGTCTGTTTAATCCCAGGGAGGGTTCTCGAGCTCTCTCCCAAGCAGAGACTAATGCAGTTTTGTGAACAGAGGATCTCAGAGGAGTTTCCAAACAACCACCTCTCAAGGTGCATCACTCTTCAGAAGAGGTGGGTTTATGCCAGCTCTATCCTTCTGATGCTGGCCATGGCTGTGGAGATAATTTCACGCTTCCTCCATGGTGTCTGTGCCCATGCTGGGCTCTGTAGCTGTGTCTCAAACACAAGCGACTTACTTCCCATATCTTTATGGTCCAAAATGACATGGTCTTATTACTGAAAGTGAAAATACCATCTCTGAGGATTACGTGCTTTCAAACAAGTAATGCCAAAGTTTAAAATAAAAATTTCATCACTTTGGACTTTGCATTTTATATTAACAAGGGCCCACCTTGAAGAACACTTGTGGAAATAGTAATTCCTACATTACACATGTATATCATACTGAATCAAAAATATATTCTAACTACAGGAAAAAGATCCCATTATGACAAATACAAAGTATTAAAGCCTCTAATGATCAGCTGCTATGTGATTTTCTAAAATCTAAGGTTGCAAGTGTCAGAAGTTCTTGTGCATGAGATCATTAAAACCACACAATTAAATAACTGAAAGAGAAATCCAAGAATACAGTGGGTTTTCCACACCTACGGACTATGATTCATTTTATTGCAGCAGCTGGCAACAAGCAGTGATCTTGAGTTGACAGAAAGCCTCCCATCATGGGAAGAAGTTCTGGACCAGTTCCAAACCCCGCTATGAAAGTCAGCGCAGTAACAGCAGCCGCGGGAGATGAGGCTCTCAGGAGGCAAGAAGTCTTTGAGCACTTTCAGGCAGAGCGTGGAACATCTCCTGCCTTCTCACTTTTTCATTTCTACTAGCAAGGATCATCATACAGATGAAAGGCAGTAAGATTTACTGGCTTTGACCACGTACTTTATCATATTTTGATCATCCTGTGGCAGAGAGGAACTGTACCTCAGAAGTGCCCGTCACATCACGGGAATGAAACTGTGCTCATTTTAGCTGTCACAACTCTCTGTCTCCTGGGAGACAGTACTATTATTTTTCTGTTGTTTTAGGCTTTAAACAGCCTCTCTGTTGTTTTAGGCTTTAAAAAAGGAAACAGAGGGGATTTTATATTTGGCATGGCTGGAGTTTGCTTATTAGCTTATTTTGTGAGTGTTTGCCCTTTTCAACATTCCTTGCATCATACAGACATTTTCCCCCCATGTAGCACCGCTTCATAATCTGCCTTATGGGAAGAACCACTCAAGAGTTAAAAAGAAAAGTTTTTCCAGCACCTCGGCAATAGCTAAAAGACCAATTTGGAAGCTGCCCAGTTGCACTTGCACGCAACTCCGCTCAGAAATCCAGAACTCCACCAAAAGGAGAAGTTCCATTAAAAAAAAGCCAAGACCAACCCCAAATGTTTCAGCAGCACCATCGTTCAGGACAAACCCCACGTGAGCAGCTCATTAGATGTGAGATCTGAGAAGTGATGACCGAGTTGCTTCATGTTTGCCAGCTGCTGCTGCTGCTGCTCTCACCAGCTGCTCCACGTGCCTCCTGCCCATCTGAAACTACCGATTCTATCGGAGTTCGGGCAGTGGGATTGAAGTTTTAGGCAAAGTTTTTGATGAAAATATAAATTAACTTGATACAAAACCCATTAGTAATCACAGTCTTTCATTAAAAAAAAAGGGGGGATGGGAAACGAAGGCAGAACAGGAATTCTGGAGATGCAAATTGCAAAGGAAATCTGGGCTTTAATTTTTAATATATGACAATTGTGACTCAATTCTGCTGTTCAGTCAGAAGTTCAAGGAGAAATTCAATACCTACAATTTAGGCATTAAATCAGTCTTGGAAACCTATCAGTTGGGTCGTTTGAAACCGGACTGGAAAAAGACATTAGAGAAAAACTGCAGGGAACAATTTTCCAATGGTAAAAAAAAAAAAAAGGATTATTATAGCAGTCTTAATGCATATAATTTTATCTTCTCAGGAGATAGAGAAAAAAAGTACAGTTCAGAACTCTGCCTGGCTGGTGGCTCCTGAAGTTTTTACTACTGATAATCTTTTGAAAAAGAACCACATATTTTCCATTTCTCACGACACAACAGTTCTTTCTAGTCTCAATCACTTTGACTAATGTGTTGGGTACTGATTCTCTCCAAGAACCTGACAGACTCAAGTTTAAACAAATTGTGCTTTAATTTAAAACAATCTTTTCTTAGACAATGAAAAAGGTGGGATTCTGGACCTGGGAAAAAAACCAACAGAGAATCCTTTGCTAAAACCCTCCTCCGGGATTCAATGCTTCAAGTACTCCACAACTC
>VYZM01023208.1:626139-645994 GCA_013398915.1 Dromas ardeola
ATAAAAATATGTACGTATGTATTTATATACACACACACACTGGCCCACCCATCTTAGCCCTTCACTGACCTGGGCTGGCTGCTTCCCCCACAATGCACCTGCAGTTCCAGCATCAAAGGGAAGGCTGGGAGATGGGAGAGGGGACAAGGGAGGTTAGACAATTAAATGCTAGTGGCTTTTTAATCTCCCTAATTAAATGCATAGGGCACTGCATCTGCATAACTGAATTGAAAGACTTTGGGTCATATGCTTTATTAAAGCCTAAATGAGATCAGTGATGAGTGGCATGTTTTCGACAGACGAGGATCCTCAGGGTAATCGTTAGGTGCGGCCACTGAGAGCAGAACTGAAAGTGCGCCCTTTGTTCCTAGAAAAATACTTACAGACATTTCCCTCCCTGCTTCTGAATCCCCTTGAAGAAGGATCGGCTGGTTGGCATTTAATGTCACTGCTTGCAATTAAGGTCATTGTAACGACAACAGAACTCATTACTCCGTTGGAGGCAGTGCCCCAGTCTTGGGAGGCCCTCTTACTTAACCAAACCCACACCCCGTGAATTATTACCCTTTTACAGCTCTGTCAGATAATCGGTAGTACCAGTTTAATGAGCAGCATACTACTTCTATCTCTGCTACTGGCAGAGCTTGACATCACTGCTGAGCATCGCACGGGACCGTGAAGCCTCCAAGCCCTCCCTCCCAGAAGCCATCTCAAGCTCGCTGTCTAACGCTGTGTTACACCAGCTCCCGCACAGCGCTTCCGTGACTCTTCATTACAAAGTCTGGACCAGCCTGGCAGCAGCACACACTTGCCTCCTCTCTGCTTCACAATCCTGAGCACGGGAGCCATTCAGAGAAACCAGAGCACAGGCGATTAAACCCCGCGTTCATAACAAAACGCAGCAAAGCAAGGTTGCTGCTTCTGCCTGCAGCTGCCATAGGTTGAAACTGAGCACCATGGCATCTGTTTGACTTCAGTAACGATGTTCATTAAGATGAATCATCACCTGTAAGTCAAATTAGGTCTCTGCATTGCTTTTCACGGATAGTTTTGGGGAGTCACCACAGGACTGAGCCACAGCTCTAATTGCCCCTGGTTCCCGCTACAGTAAATGGGTAGAAGGAGCAGGGAGGGTTTCTCCAGATGGCGAAGCAAGCAGCAGTCTGATGAGGCTGCGTAGCTGCTCTAATTCAGCCTTTATATGTGGTGTTATATGTGTGCTGATACTCCACTTTGAGACCTCCAGTCGCAACCAACCTCCACAGAAACAAAGCCAAAACTATTTTCCCAACATGCTACCTGCCAGAGTGGCATCGAGGGATGAATTTAGCCCTTCTGATCCAAGTTATTTCAAAGTAACCAAAAGAGTTCAAGCAGAAGGAGGGGTCTGTTCAGTGATGACGACATCCGTATCTCCTATATATGCCACATAGGATAATACTGGAAAACAACTTGAGCAAGGTGCTGATCCCCACCCTGCAGTCAGTACGGCCTCTTGTGAGAGCAAGAAGCAATCTGCTAGAGAGATGTCATTAAAAAAATCCCTCCCACACTGAAGGGATGTTTTTGAAGAGCAGTTTGGTAGGACACATAGTGGAGAGATGAAAGCAGTTTAAGCAGGCTTTTCATCACCAAAATTGCTGCCCATCACTGCCCACTCAGGCAGACCCCCCCCGGCAAGTCATTGGCCTTCACACCATCAGTCCACTTGCCAAGGGTTTTCCATCCTGCGGTTGACTGAGGTTAAGCATGGAGGAAAGGTTTTTCCATGCAAACAGAAGCGGAGGAGGGAAGACAAAAAGGGATACCTTTATTCATCCAATTGGTAAAATTATTAAGTGAAAAGTGTTCTGCCTCTGGCCATAGAAGTCTTCACATGCCTTTAAAGTCCTCACTCAGGCTTTACAGACAGAAGATTACATTCTCTGAACACAACGTGGTGCAGGAAGAAGCCACTAGCCCTGGCAGGATCTGAGCAGCCTAAGGGCTGCTCTGCTTTGATCCATGACAAGATTCTGGAGGGTCAGAGATGGTTCCTGTTCCTTTCTCTCAACCCAACTAGTCAGAAGAAAAGGCCCTTCTGAAAATTCCTGGCATAGCACTCCGATTACGATCTGAAATGGTTTTCTTCCTACCCAAGTTGGCACACGCGGGAGAGAAGCAAGAAGCAGTCTGTTAGGAGATCAAGTCAGGGATTTTGCGATTCACCAAGAACATCAATAATTAATAGCAATTTAAGTCATCATTCCCACTTTTAAATTCCAGCACACGTTGCTTTATATTTTATGCAGAAAAAATTAATTTTGGAGATTGGTTTTAGCCACTTCAAGTCAAAGAATTTAGTACAGGTTCTAAAGAGACCCAAAATGCAAAGTCGTTCATCCGAAAGTACGTGCTTCATTTCATCTTGTTTTGACCCGTTGCAAGGATCACTGAGCTTAACGAGGGACTGGTCCAGACAGTTTCCTCCATTCAGGCTAAATTCCTTTGAAGCCAGTGGGAGCCAGCACATGTACATGCAGGTCCATTCATAACAAAAAGTAGTAGTCAATCCCAGTGACATCAGAAACAATTAAAAAAACTACTTAAAAAGTAAATGTGCTTATAGCGTATGTATATTGCAGATAGCTAGTAAGGAACTCTGTATACCTTTACATACGCACATGCATACAAATGGATGGGTAAAGAGAAAAAAAATAAATGTTGTGCTGAAGGTTCGAAGGTTCAGAAAACATCTCCTTAAGAATCTGTTTGCTCACAATGCCAAAGACCAGCAAGCAGCCAAACTAGAGTGTTTACGGTGTAGCTGTAACCCCGGATCAATGCAGCTGCATTCCTATACTAAGCTTAGATGTACATTGATCTCATTCTATTCACCACTGAACAGAGGTCATTAAGAAGGTGGTTTGCCTCTTATCTGTCTCTTATTTACAGGCCTGCTGAAGTATTTCAGTTTGACTATAATTAGTAAAGCAGGTACATTATACACTAACTATTTGAGTTCATCGAGCAAAGCACAGCAACGGAGAACACGTCCCTTTCCAAGGTCCTTTAAAGCCTAGAGTTAGTCAGAGAAAACTCTGGAAGACCCCAGTGGTTTTCTGCCCTGGCTAGGAAGCTCTGTGCTCAGGGCTTTACCTTAGGGAAGATAAGCTGGCAGATTTTTTGCAATAGTGATCTCCCATAGCAGATACACAAACTTAGAGGCAGCTGGCTTTAACAACAATAATCAAAAAAAGTTGTTTTTCTAAAGTTGAAGCAACTAATTTGTGTTGTAACATCAATGTGCTCCTAACACCTGTGGATTACACATTTCCAGAAAAGGTTCAAGAAAACTATACAGAATCACAGAATCATAGGGTTGGAAGGGACCTCTGGAGATCATCTAGTCCAGCCCCCCTGCCAGAGCAGGGTCACCGTAGAGCAGGTTGCACAGGAACGCGTCCAGGCAGGTTTGGAATGTCTCCAGAGATGGAGACTCCACCCCCTCTCTGGGCAGCCTGTTCCAGTGCTCTGCCACCCTCAAAGGAAAGAAGTTCCTCCTCATGTTGAGATGGAACTTCCTACACTCAAGTTTGTGCCCATTACCTCTTGTCCTGTCACTGGGCACCATTGAAAAGAGCCTGGCCCCATCCTCCTGACACCCACCCTTTAAGTATTTGTACGCATTAATAAGGTCCCCCCTCAGCCGTCTCTTTTCCAGACTAAACAGACCCAATTCCCTCAGCCTTTCCTCATAAGAGAGGTGTTCCAGTCCCCTCATCATCTTGGTAGCCCTGTGCTGCACCCTCTCCAGCAGTTCCCTGTCCTTCTTGAGCTGGGGAGCCCAGAACTGGACACAGCACTCCAGGTGTGGCCTCACCAAGGCAGAGCAGAGGGGGAGGATGACCTCCCTCCACCTGCTGGCCACACTCTTCTTGATGCACCCCAGGATGCCACTGGCCTTCTTGGCCACAAGGGCACATTGCTGGCTCATGGTCATCCTGTTGTCCACCAGGCCTCCCAGGTCTCTTTCCACCGAGCTGCTCCCCAGCAGGTCGGCCCCCAACCTGTCCTGGTGCGGGGGGTTATTCCTCCCCAGGGGCAGCACCCTACACTTGCCCTTATTGAATTTCATAAGGTTTCTCTCCGCCCAACTCTCCAGCCTGTCCAGGTCTCTCTGTATGGCGGCACAGCCTTCTGGTGTGTCAGCCACCCCCCCCCAGCTTTGTGTCATCAGCAAACTTGCTGAGGGTGCTCTCTATCCCCTCATCCAAGTCGTTGATGAATATATTGAAGAGGATACCTAAGGATCTATTTTGTATTTTGATTTCTTGGCTGTCCCATGTCGTAGCAGACGTAGAGTGCTGGCTGCTTGTGCAGCATACAGCTCTTCTGCACGCAATGTTCCTTCTCCTCTTTGAAAAATCATGTGTCATCACCTCTTTAAGCATCAACTGGCATAGCTCTGGCTTGGGAACACAGGTCATCACAGATCATATTTCTGTGTTTTATTCATCATCTTACAAATAAAAGTAAGAAATAAAATTCTGGTCTTCCAAAAAAAAAAAAAAATTCCTGAAGAGCGTGTCTTCGCACAGCAAATTAACACACACAAATAGTCCCTTTCCCCACTCAGGATCCATAAAAATCCTTTTCCCTGACAGTATAGAGGGATTAGACATGTTTTCAGAATAAACATGCTGCAATACAATTCTTATTTCCTTCATATTTTACGGACAAGATATCATAAGCAGCAGAATAACCTGTGGCTTATGTCAGGAAAGAGCCCAAACAGAGCAAAGCCTTTGGAGTTGCCCGAACAAGCCTCAAGAAGCACCATTCAGCAAACTTTAAGCTGGCTCTGAGGCAAGGGAGAAAAACTTTGGCCTTCAACTGTAGTCCAGGATTGGAGTACGCAAGAGTGATGGCAGAAAGAGAAACGACCAGAATCTCAGAAGATTTAAACCAGAGCAGTTCCAGCGCAAAGTAATGCCAGTTTAGCCCAGAGAGATCCTTGGCCCTATTGGTTCAGTTTACGCCCAACCCAGACCTCCTATATAACTAAATAAATAAAAAGGGAAAGATCACTTCGTTATTTGCAACAGATGGGTCTTTGCTCATGCACACCTCAAGCTTCCCAGTAAGCAAAGGACAGCGTAGACAAGTCAAAGCCTCCAGGACTTTCACCACCACTTCACTTGTGAGGAGACATGGATCCCTCTGCAGCTTGGGCTGCACACAGGGTGACAGAAAATATATTTCTGGGATGAAATCACATAACCCAATGCACCCGTTTTCAACATGGAGAGCACAGTTAGCACTTCAAAGATACTCGTGTGGCTTCATGTACCCCACCTTCAGCAGAGAAGGCAGATTCCTGCAGCCTGCCTGCAGAAATAAGAAAACGGTGAGAAAAAGCAGAACACTACTCAGGGGGTTAGCCTGGACAGCAAGTCAGAGTCAACAGGAGAATTCAAAAAAGATAGTGAAGGTTGGCATCTCTGTCGATACTACTAATTACTTCCCATTTCCATAAGTCCTTCCCCCAAATCCATTATGTTATCAGCCACAGAAAGTGAAATGGATTCTCAGCAAAGCCATCAGTGTTTCTATCTACAGAACTAATGAAATTACTGATCAATATGACCGCCCAAGTTCTGCCCACCCAAGCCCCATCCCGGCTGTACACTGTGGTCCCACTCCCCCAGAGGGCAAGCGACCGCGCTGCAAAGGGAACCTGAGCGCAGGTGACTGCGGAACCGCTGCTGCCCTGCACTGCTCTCACCGCTAGGCTGCTGGCATCTCCAGTCTACTCACCTGCTGCTTTTAAGAGATGCTTACCTGCATCCAAGTTAAGGTTTTGCCATAAACGAAAATTCACCTATTAAGCTTTAAAGATCAGTATGCATCTTGTGGATTGTCTCATTCTCATGCGAATAGAATGAAAGGGCTTGAATTCTTAGGCAAGGCTCTAGAGAAGGATCCCCGAAGACTCACAAGCCTTCCTGGTTCATCAGTGCACACAAACAAGTGGGCTACAGAAAACCAAAAGGAGACCAAGAGGGGCAGCTCTCGCACTAGTGGGCTTTGCCCACCATACCAATACCCACAACCTTGGCTGGTCTTCCTTCCTCCCCCTGCCCTGACGAGTTCACACGCCAATGTGCAACGCTGTAATAACAGTAAGAGTCAGCATTTACTACGGCAGGATGACAATGATGTTTTACAACAAATTATATACAATGCAGAAACAGATTAAGCTATTTCATACAACGTATTATGTCAGAGAAGTGACAGAAATCCCATCAACTTGATTCTTTGAAGTGTTGTGCACATCAAAACCCCAGCAGATTGAAAATAAAGAAAGAACTGGAATTAGAATACAAAACAGGCATGGCTAATTCTTTCAAGTAGAAAAAGATGATGAATTAAGTTTGTCTTTAATGGTACGGTCATGGTTCAAGCACAAAACAAAAAAAATCCCAACTCTGCCTGTGTATAATGTTGTATGATAATTCTTTGGTTCCACTAGGCAATTTTTAAATTATTTTTTTAAAAGTAGTAGTGAACTCCCTGGCCACAGTGTGAACACCATTCACAAGAATTCAGAGATTCCCTAACAGACGTACAGAAAAATGGAAATTAAGTATTTCATGCTGCTTCTGCAATTTAAGATCCTCACACTGATCTCTCATGCAGCACACAGTTCACTGTTAACATTATCAACTCTCTCATCACGCTAGCAGCCTTATTTGAACTTCTTTCCACGCCAGTTGACAGCTGAGGATATTGCATTTCATTGCTCACATTACATTAGTCAGTTCTGGCCCGTGAGTCATGACTTACGAAATGGTCAGGGTGCTGGAAAATATTCTTGTTATCTTCTCAAAAGGAACTGCTGGAATAAAAGGAGCATTCAGTATAGCAGACATCACTATTTAGACAGAGTAAGTACAGATTCTTAAACACACCAACAGTGTTTTTACTGTAAAAGCCCAAGGCACATTACAGTAACCTCCTCATAGCACCTGCAGAGATGGGCTCATAAGACATCTATCACCCAGAGCACAGAAGATACTGGAAAGCAGGTATCCCTCGTTACCTCTGTTGCCAGCTCCCAGGGAAAGGAGAGGCAAGCACAACGGGATGCTAGGGACTCCAGCAGTGCTCTGGGCAGGTCGTCCCCACATCCCTGCCCCGGCAGTGGTTCGCACGGGCACGCGGTGTCCTGTCCAGCCCTGGGGCGCGCGCACGGCCCCATGTTACGGCAGAGCTGTCGGCAGTCTTCTCAAATCTAAACTGTTTGTACCGTGGCAGAGAAGTAAAACTGACCTATTTCTTCAATTTGCTTACTGCAGATGAGACCACACAGCTCTGATGGTAACAGAGGAATTTGTCCTCTTTTCAATCCAGTGAAAAAAAAATGTTCAAAGTTTATGTTTAAAAAAAAAATAATAATAATCAAGCTCTACCATCCTTGGTTACTTCAATATGACAGATTTTGAAGTAGCTTGCAGCAAGTATGTAGTTTCTAGGACAGTAGAGCGTTTTCCCACATACACCTTATATTTTAAGGGAAGATGCTGTCCCACTCTGAGGCATTGCAGTCTCACAGACCAGTGCTTAAATCAGAACTGCATTCTTTATTACTTATAAAAGTGTCGCTGCATTTGTTGGTTTAACTCCATTCGTCTACAAAAGACAAAACTAATCTGTATTTCAGAGATTAAATTACCTGAAGCTGCACACTTATGACCTGAAAAAATCAGGCTCCCTCCAATGCAAGTTTTTAAAAGTCCTGGGCAAGGAAACAGTAAAGAGGAAACAAGATGAGGGCGGCCATCTCCAGCAGGCTCTGTCTATAATGGACTGACAATCAAACATCTCTTGTTATAATCAGTGTATTTCAGTTCATTTTCTCAAAGACTGGTTGTAGAAAACAAACCACAGCGAGCTGTCATCTAACCCGGATGTCCTCTCTGTGACAGCCGCACACTTCTGGCAGTTCACCTTCACAAACTCCTGCTAAAACAGCAGCCACCGAAAGAGCGCTGGAGTCACTTGCTGCAGAGTTCTTGTACGTAAGCACAAAGACAGGCAAGTAACATCGCAGCCACCCTCAGGAAGCCCACACACGGATCTGCATGCCCCGATGGCTCTGACCCCCTCAGTTCAGCTGCCACCCCCGGCTGGGCAGAGCGGGCTCTGCATTGCCCTCCCCGGCCGTGCCAGCGCACCCTGCGCCCAGCGGCCCCCTCCCGCGGCACAGCGGCCTTCGGGCGGCTGGCACCGCCGGGGACACGCTCCGACCCGCTCCACACACACGGGCCCTGCTCCCGCACATCACTGCCGCCTTCACTGCGCACCAGCCACGCGCTTCCTTCGGCCAGCTCAAAGGGGAACGCCTGGGCACCTGCCAGATGGCAGACCCTGCACAGGCCCCAGGCAGACATTCTGGTTGTCAGCGTGTGCTGACCTCAGTGTTACACTGTCATCGCTACTACGCCCTGTCCTTGTGACATTAGAGCAGGGCACCACAGCTCTTCAGCTGCACAAACATGTCCCGAGTCATTAACAGGGTAAGCACATATACATATCTCTCGTTGAAATAATGCCTGTTTATTTTATCAGAGAAACGACAGCCCATTTCCCTCTCAATTTTAAAGGATGAGGGGGCATTAACCCGCAGACAGCTGCAAAACACAAGGCCAGACTATAATCTCCTTCTGCATCCGAACCAAGAGTGCAGTACAGATTTACAGTAACGGGTACCCCACAACTCAGCTGCTGTGCGACATTCCAACGCAGTTTCCTTGCTTTATTTCGCCACGACAAGAGCTCAGGGTTTGCCTACACAAGGAGCCACTTCAGGCTGGGCTGGGCCCCCCCGCACACCCCCGCCTTTACACCGGCACTGGCCCACCCTAACTCCATACAGTGAGAATCGCCTATTTTCAAACAGAAGGGCGGAAGCTCATTTGCATCACCCTCACTGTGTTTTAAAAGCACTTTTCGTTGCAAATCTCATTTCAAAGTTCAGTGCAAATTAAAGCTTTTTGATGCAATTGAGTTCTGTTCTTTTCTCTCGCATCCTCCATAGTAGAAGCCCTACACCAAATTATAAAGCCACTTCAAATTATAACACCACTAGATGCCATTTCTCACCTCGTGAGATCAGCTGCATCCTTTACCAAACGCTTGTTTTATATTTACCTCCTGCATGTTGACACTTCATCATGATTCCAGGTAGCAGTGCATTTAAAAGACAACATTATACATCAGACTTTTATCAAGCATGGCCAATTATGCAAATTCCTCCCAAATTTATTTTTAAAGAAAAGGAAGATTGATTGCGGAGATTTACCATTTACACAGACAGGGATTTAGGAGGGTATTTCCATTGCTAATGCACCTAACAAAGATGTGGGATTTGTTTGTAAACTTCAGGCCCACAAAATTGAATGTCAACACCAGATAATTATCATGTCCTATCCAAAATGCTAAATTTAATCGAAATACTCTTTGTAGTAAATCAACAGTCAGCATTAGTCTTAATGAAAGTTGATTATTATGCTGCCTGTATGTAAAAAGTAAGTACCAGTCACACAAGTAATGGATACCTCAAGCGAAAACAATGCATAATTTCTCATCACTCTTTGGCACGAGAAGTACGACAATGGCATCACATTTGATTGACTTCATAGATGTTGGTGCTTCAGGCACAGGTATCAAACTCATTTGGATAAGGGCCAGATTCCATATTTAATTATGGCCCGTGGGCTTGAGCATTAATTCAGGACACCATCCTCCCTTCAGCTCCCATTCTCGCCGAGAAGAGACCACAGCCTTCACAATAAATGATTAACTACTTTCAGCACTGCTTCTAAACTTCCTCTTTTGCCCCATCCTTCTCTCTCGTTTTTTCCATTCTCTTCCACCTTTGCATCTCTCCTTTGTCTTCCCTTCCACTTTCCCTGTTCTAATCTTTTGACAACACTTCAGACATTAGAAATCTGTGCGCTGATGAAGTAGGGTCTTGCAATTTCAATCCTAAATGTATGCTGCACTGCTGTAAGCCAATTTCTCACCCCTTGAATATCCCTAGAGCACCCCAACTTGGAAGTAAAACAAGTCTACATTGTGCTTTGCACAGTGCCTTTCCCGTTTGTATCTGCTAATCTCTCTCAGGTGTTAACACACAGGGAAGCACAGTTTAAAGTGTCATAACGTGGGAGCAGTCATATATCCTATTTCCTTGATTTCCGCAACAGTCAAATCCTATTTGAATACAAACGTACCTTTGCTGGCACATTCTTATTTCTTCCTATGTTTTGAGTCTCGTATCAGGAAAGAATGCTGTTTAAATTGTGAGGAATCACAAACATTTCAGCCTCAACTCAGTATGTTTTGCTTCTCAAATACCTTTACGGTGACTCATAGGAACTGTTATTTCATTGCTATGCATTCCCATTCTCTTTACAACGTGGTTAGCGGGAGATGTCTCCTATGGTGGACTATGAAAAACTTTCAAATCATCCAGTAAAATTTACATTGTGCAAGTCTTGATGTGCAGTTTGACTCCCAAGAGGTTCATCCCGCACTTGTGTCAGACCACAAGAACTAAATAAATCCTAACCTACACAGTTCTTGCCTGGAGCGGAATGGGAGAAATATTCCTTTTGCAAGATAACCCGTTTACATGTAAGAAATCTTTTCACATTCATATCTCCAAAGTCATCTAAAATCTTCCGTCACATCCATGGCTGGACTATCTAGATTCCAATCCACTGGAAGAAAAAAGGCTAGGCAAGCTCTCGTGATTCTTACACGGCTCTACCATCCATCTGAAAGCAAAGTATTAACCTCCAGGAACAATTAATAGCTTGAAAAGTGCTTCAGGGATAGAGATGGCCGAGTTCGGAAAATGTTGGGAGGGATCACAGGAATGTTTCTGGCTTGCACTAAGAAATCTCAACATACTGTAATAATAGTTAGACTCAGTTTCTTAAATAATTAGATCATAACACAGGAGCAAGTAGCAGCACTGAAAGGCACAAAATTTGCATTTGTTCTACCACAATAAATACATTTGCCCCTGAAATCAAATGCCAGAAAACCACTGCACCATAACGGCTTTAATACAGATATCCTGGGAAGTAAGAACACTAAGTTTGAAGAGGAAAAAGAAAATATATCAAAACATACAGTTCAATAGCTGTACCACTTATGTCAGCATAAAAGAATTGCAAAGAAAACCTTCCTTGGCCTTCATATTGGGTTCATTTTCTGAAAATATGGAGCTATAAAGATGGTCTGCGTTAATCACGTTCTGGGCTGATTTATTAAGATATCACCATCACTTATTAAAATAAATCTATTCTCTTTGAAAGTTACCCTTTCTAGAGCAGAGAAAAGCAGTTTTACAACCAACAAGTCAAAAAGTGACATGAGTGTTGGGATGAGGGGGGACCCGTTTTTCCATCCTGCCTCCATGGATGACAAACGCATCTTGCCCGGCGAGCCCTCAGTGAGGCCCAGTAACTGGGACTGGCAAACAAGTTTGGGTTGTGATCCATTGTCTTCTGAGAGTTACGTGCCTCTCCCCATGCTTGTCTCTACCTTCCCATCTGCTGTGCCAACATTTCATCCTACCACTCCTGGACCACGAGCTCCCTGCACACTCTGCCTCTCACTGCGTTTAATACGTGCTGCTCCTCCTGCTGTGCACCATAAACAAAGAATCTGATCATACTCAAAACAGTTTATTCTCCCAGTAGGAACAAGACATAACAGAAAGACGATATTAAAACAGACAGTGTTAACATATGTCTCTCTTACTTGGAGATTACTGTCTCCTGGGGATAACCAAGGCAGCCTTAATTTTCTGAGAGACCAAAGGAAGTGTCTGCACATCTAGGGCAGCTTCCACCAGGACTCCCTCCTGCTGGGCAAGAAAGTCCTCCTAACAGCTCCCTCGGGAGAGGAACCAGCTCCTTTCATCGCCATGACAGCTCAGCTTTTTCTCCTCCTCAACCAAAGAAGTGGGATAAATTCAACAGCAGGTCAGTCTGGAAACCTGAGGCCTCTTTTTGCTCCAGAACAAGCTTTTGCCATCTCAAACATACCTTTCCCCTCCCATCCCATCTCTCAAGAAACCGCCCTTAAGTAAACTCACATATTCATATAATAAACACCTATTAGCAAGGCCAACATGCAATATTTCTTAATTACCTATTAGCACCACAATTGTCCCAGAACCATGCCTATTCCTTATGCCTACGTGGAAACGGGTTGATCTCCAAACTGCCTTCTTTTGTAAAATGAGATTACAAAACAGAAAAGCATGACAGCTCTATGTTCCAGATGATACTAAGGACATCAAGAGCAGGAAAGCCAAGAAAAAGTAAGTCATTTTAACAGCATAAAACTTTGCTCCAGCTGCTGGTTTTGTCAAAACTGCCAAGGAAGCTCCAAAACAAAGAGATGGTGATGCAACACCATGGGTGCTCTGCAACTATACCTCAGCACTGGGCTTTGATAATGGCATCGTCCCCACCTCACTTCTCTTTCTCCCCAAAACTTCAGTATCCTGTGATATCTGACTTCTCCTTTCAGCCTATGTATCACCTTCCTGAATTACACGTCTGTATTCTAGCACATAAGGGAAAAACCTAATTTGCCTCCTGCTTGCCCCTAAGCTACTTACAGGTCAAATTTCACGATGGACATCAGAACTAAGGTTTTGCCGGAGGGTTTGAGTTCCCAGCTCCATTTGACTTCCAAGCAGTCCCTAACCCCTTTGAAATTCGCAGCATAGTTACCATTTCAAATAGTGTTTCCAATATTCTTTAAACAAAAGTGATCATATGGAACTCCTCAAAACCAAGTCTGTGACAAGGAATTTATGCCATTCTCAAAAAATAGAAACCCAGTGAAAATATGAATAATTGAATAGGGCTCTGTTTCCTGAAGTCTTGTGGAATATTTCCTTTGTCAGAGACTCCCCAGGGCCTGTGCTACTGAAAACACTGTCAATTAAAGCACTTCCATTTCTATGAGCTGCCTCAGAAGCAATTGCATATTTACTGCTGTTGTCATATCCCCTGTTCCAAGGGTATCAATCGCTGAGGACTCGTCTCCTCAGTGCCTCTTGGTTTGGGATATCTGAAGGACCGTGAGGTAATCCATCACAACAGCAACCAAAGGAACAACCGATGGCACTAGAACAAGGGGGGAAAACCAAGCATTCTCTTGTACAGATTTCCTTGCAGGGAGCACATAAGAACCGGTCTGAGCAACTCCGCGTTCTGCAGGAGCCTCCAGCCTCTGCGCTGGTGCTGCAGCTGAGCGGGGTGGCCGGGTGCCCGGGCTCCAGCACGCTGCAGGGAGCGCCGTGCAGACAGGAGCACCCCGGGGCAGCACCAGGGCTTCAAAAACCAGCTTCAGCCCTTCCATGAAAACAGGCTTTAGGAATGCGAATTACTGCTTTGGGCTGCCTATGGTACCGTGCCCCAACACTGATGTGCCTTCTCACCTCACAGCCCACAGCCACGGACCTGCCTGTGACGGCTCTGACACCCGCAGGACCCCACCTGTATCAAAGCTTGTATTTACACTGACATTTACGCCACATAAATCTTTGTAGGAAATAGTACCAAAGGAAGAAACACGCATACCACTTCAGCTCTCCCAGCCAGCCATGCCCTCCGACAGAGAAATCCCCACAGCTCCTCACAAGCTCCCGGTGGCACCAAACTGCCCGCAGCCCCCCTGGGCCCTGTCCCGGGGCTGCTCCGGGGCAGCGGGGGAAAAAACTGTCCTGGCTCCACCCTGGGAAGGAGACTCGCTGGCAGACAAGGCTTTTCTTTTTTTTAAAAAAACAGAAAATATTCCTCCTCTTTCTACCACTCAGTTGTCTTTCCTTAATTAGAGGGTAAGGATTTCCGTCATGTGATTTCTGAAATTTAGGAGTTATTACACTCAGTATAATCTGGAAGTGTTACATCAGCACAATTCAAGTACCGGCTGTTTTCCTTTACGGTAGCTGAAAATCTAGTCTCCACGTTCTACATTTGTCACTAAAATAAGAAGTCAAATAGTACTGAGCATTTTCTACTGTAGTCCTGTTTCAAAGGTGACATTCCTCTTAGAAATTAATTTTTATTTTGGACTACAGACAATTTCTTCCTACGGCATTAGTGTTTTATAAAGGTCTGAATTTCAAAGGAAAACATAATCAGAAGCAGCCTTTCAAGGGAGGCTTTTGTTTTATGCTGTCTTATCTCTTTTGCTAACCATTACAGTAACTAGAGATTTGGGTTTTCTTGGTTTGATTTTATTTGTGAGGTTTTTTTAAAAAAAAGAGAAACTGTTACCAATGTGTCACTGAGACTTCTTCTAACAAAGTATTGATATTCAAGGGAGAGAGGAAGAGATTGCAAGAACGAAGAATGTGAAAGAATTGTTATTACCTTAGAGTAAGCAGCTATACATCATTATTTAGCTTAACAAACGAACTATAAAAAACAGATACTTATAGCAATAAACACATTTTGTGAAACATAATTCTACGTACCTTAGGCACAGCCCTCTTGGATAGAGCATGAATTTAGATTATGGAAATATTACTTACTCCTGAGTACTCCCCAAATATCTCCAGGAAAACAAAATGTATGTCTCTCCAGCAATATTGACAGAGTTATTGTTAAATATTATATGGGAGTAGCTGTAACCAATGTAGTATGACAGCGCATCCTCTATATAAAAGACTATGCGCAGATTACTACAGGAAAAAAGCAAAGTCAACTGAAGAAGTATTCTGACATTGTCTGCTCCCTTCCCCCCCCCCCCCCCCCCCCCAAAAAAAAAAAATTTGGCCTCATTGATTTTACAGACTACTTAAGTATAAACTTACGTGAACAGAGAACATCTCCTAGGAGTGGCTGGCTTTCAGACACACAGCGGTGGAGCAGAGCGGGACCAGACCCACGGAGGGTGTAAAAGGCACTTCACTGCCTTTCCCCCCACACCCCTGGCGGGAGGAGCAGCAAAGATCCCAGCCAGGTGTGCCAGATTACAGGTTTATTTCACAAGGTACAGATTAAGCAGAAACCCAGTGGGTATCAGGAAATGCTCCCCAAAAAAGGCCAAATGTTGCCAGCGGTTTTGTCTGCAGTGCTTTATTCTGCATGAGGCAGCACTTTCCGGGTCCCGCTGCCCTCAGAGACCAGCAGGAGCTAGGTGTTAAGCCTCTCCCAGCACAGCACTGGGGGCACACTGCTATTCAGATTGCCATGAAGTCGTCTGGAGAAGACAAGGCTCTGGGGAGACCTTACAGTGGCCTTCCAGTATCTGAAGGGGATACAGGAAAGCTGGAGATGGACTGTTTACAAGGGCATGTAGTGACAGGATGAGAGGTAATGGCTTCAAACTGGAAGAGGGGAGATCTAGATTGGATATCGGGAAGAAATTGAGGGCGGTGAGCCCCTGGCCCAGGTTGCCCAGAGCAGCTGTGGCTGCCCCATCCCTGGAGGGGTTCAAGGCCAGGCTGGACGGGGCTTGGAGCAACCTGGGCTGGTGGGAGGTGTCCCTGCCCAGGGCAGGGGGTGGCACGGGGTGGGCTTCAGGGTCCCTTCCCACCCAAACCAGTCTGCGATTCGATGAAAAGCCTGCCGCCCGCTGACCCCGTCCTCCCCGATTTACACCACAAGAGGCCCACACACAGGTACTACTATGAGCTGCATTTGCAGATTACTGTGGTTTGCAAGGCAGTAGGAGATCCTGCTGTTTGACAAACTAATTGAGTATTGCTCTTTCAGTGGCTTTCTCCCCTCTCGCACACCCCGAGACCCCGCTGCGGGGTGCTCCTGCACCTCAGCAGAAAGGCGGGCAGGCCGAGCGGTCGCGCAGTGCTGCTCACCTGCTTCCGCCTGGGAGAAATCTCTAAAGAATGGAAATAAAGAAGTTCCCCCTTCCGCACATCAAGTTTAATTACTTTTGCTGGGCTGATCCCTTCCTGGCCTTCAGATAAAAGTATCATCTCTATACAGCAAGTTGGCAAAATACCCCAGGGAATTCGCCTGGATTTGAATGAAGGGCACTGCACCAAGAGTTTCATTTCTCTAATCAGGGAGCAGGATCTCTGGTGGCACAGGTGAGCCAATCAAAATCCCCCAAATTATACAAAACCCATTCAACATACCAGTGAGCCCCTGCTGAAGAATTATTCAGAGTAGTTATGAGAACAAGTTCAAATGCATTCTAGACTATTGCCATCTGTTTGCAACAAATTTATGAACAAAAAGGAAGTTTCATGAATAAATTATTCACTACAAGTTATCTCCCCATTGCTTTTCATTGGCTTTGATAAAACATACACTTTTATCTAGTTCACTTGCAAATCCTTTGGACAGATGAGCCTTTTCATTCAACATATTTTAACCAACCAGTAACGAACCCTGAGTAACCAAGCCGTTTTCATGCTAGAAATCAGTACTTATTACAGCCTGTACATAACAACGTAGGTTTCATTTCTTTGCTGAGCACAACCAATTCCACCTCCAGAATGCCATCACTGGTAATAGACATTATATAGGCTGGATTTCTCCGATAAGTTTTATCTTTGAAATAAATCTTGCTGACTCTAATGCTTAGAGAAACACTAGCTGGGTGTGCTGTGAGGCACTTCTAATATCTACATCCCAAAACGCCCTGTCCAATTTTGTGGCAAAGAAGCCTTCCTGAACAATAGCGAATACAGTCAATCAGCTTATTGCACTGAGAAGTCCGTGTCTGGCTGCAGTAAGGTAGCCTGGGTTTCCTCTGACTAAAACCAGCAGATTTAGCCACAGACTCCATCTCTGTTACTTCTGCTCTTAACACCTACACATGTCAAAACATCAGGCATTACAGTTTCGTTGTTACAAGGAAATATACGGCAAGTTTAATCAAGCCTAAAACAACGTCTATTTATCTACGGGTGTAAGTGTGTGACAATTAAGGTCACAAAAAAAGGCACTGGCTTCACCGAATAAGCCTTTCCTGGCTGTAGCGGAGACTGAAGGCTGAAGCTCAGCAGCACACCTCTGCCCCGGCCGCACAGCCCCGGACCCATGAGAAGAGAAATACTGGCTCGGCCATGCAGAGCCCAAAGCTCGGTGAGGTCTGGGGCAGGGGGAGTAGCACCCGCTCGCCCAGCAGGATGCTGCCACCACCAAAATTCTCTTAAAATTATTTACCATCTTGTAAGGCATTGGGCCTTGTTACAAAACCCAATCGTGCAAAACCTAAGTTTTAGAAACACTTGAAACACATGAATTTCTTATAATTTACATACAAGCCAAGAGCCTATGTACCCATCCACTGTATTTGCCTTAAAAAACCTCATCACAAATCAATAGTCATTCATAAACACTTAAGTGCCTATGTTTTCTTACTTTTTCAGCTACAGGATGTCCCACCTAGAACAAATTCTTCGAGTCAATCAGGCTGCAATAAGCAACCATCTTTCTCCAGCTGCAATACGCATTAGATAAAATTATTCAATATACTTCAATTCTTTTGAATAACAGAAGTGAAGCTGCTGCAGAGAGCGCACTGTCGAAGAACTGTTCTGCTCCGTGATTTAGATGACATTCACCAGGACAGCAATCCAACACTCCCTTCATGGTTGTTCTAACCAACATTACACCATCATCCACAAACGCAGCCTTAAAACTGCATCTCCTTCTATAGCAATACCCCCAGGGATTCAGGCTGTAATGCCCTCGTCGTATTTCGTACCTAGCATTGCAGAGGTGTGTAACAAATTATTACTCTCTCCTCATGGACAGTAAACATTAGGAGTGAAGAACCTTTGGCATAACTCATACATCTACTCTGTTTCACAGTGTTTATCAGTGTTTCATCTGTTCACCCATATGGGCTGCCTCATTTTTGTAAGGACTTACTCAATATTAGAGATTCATGCGCTGGAACATTCCATACACTCTTGCTTATGATGATTATAATTAGATGTGTGCACCAAATTGATGCTCACGAAACCCTGAACAAATAACCTGCGTAGCCTTTCAAGAGCTTCAAATTTTAATATACCCTAATTTATGTTTGGAGTGCTAAAACACTAATACTGGGCAGTAATTGTCAGACATTTAAAAACCCCATTAAACTAAAATATGTTAACATAAACCTGTGTTAGCAGGGAATAGCCAGTTGTCACTTAGAACATTTCATTCATTGTTCCTCTTCCCCTTCCCTCTGGTTTTTATTCTGTTCTGGAACTTCAGGCAACAAAACAGACTCACCGTTTGGGAAAATCCTGCCATGATGTTGGCATCTCTGAAAGTGATTTATTTTTTTTGCCAACGTAACCAGCTTAGTACTTTCATTGCGCAGACATACTTTCAGCATCACAGTTTCACCTTTCTCACCCAACTGGTGGCTTGGAAAAGTCTTTGTCTCAGAATATCCACGTATCATTGCATGACTAACAAGGCGGCGCCAAGACACGTTCCTGCTATATCCCAGTCCCCTCCTGGCCCCTGGTGACTCTCCTCTTTGCTCAGTGGGAATAGAAAAACACGTCAAACAACAGCTTGAGCCAAGCTACACAGAAACTCTCAGAGCAGTCACAGGAATCACAAAACACTGAAATTCACACAGCACTGAAAATATTTTTCCACGAAACTGCAGCTGTGTGGTCTTGAAAGTAAGAGAGCAGGGGGCTTTCCTGTGACACCCTCCGCCAACTCACACACGGGCCTCTACAGCGCTGCCAGCTCAAATCTCGGTATTTAACTCCGACCTTGCTCAGTCCCCATGCCCAATGAGTATTTTCAGGATACCTTCTAGAGAAATTTAATCTCTAGTGCTTTTTAAAAAGAAATAAACAAACAATAAATAAAATCTCACCACTTTGACTTTCATAGAAACTTATTTTTCACTCCTTTAAAGCTACTTCAACTTTTTTAAACTCTGCACCATTTCAGAGCAAGGCAGAAGGGCGAGCAGGATGAGCACTGTGCTTAGATAGATCAAGGGCAGCAACGTCTGGGGTCGCAGTTCCCTCTTCCAGTACTCAATCATGCTTTTGTTAAAGTCAACAGAAATAAGACTAATTCCTTTAATGGGAGTACTTTAATAAAATTACTCCTTTAAGAGCAGACCAATCCCTCAGTCTCCCATTGCTGGATCTCAGCAGTAGGTACCACCAGGACACCCTTCTCTAGGTCCCTCAGGGACTCAGCAGTCTCTCATGGTCAGAGATGCTCCTCCCTCTCCTGGAGCTGCTCAGACCTCCAGCACCTTCCTGCCCAGGGTGGATCCCCTCCACGGCCACCGAGGAGAGGGAGAGGTGACCTCCTGAAGTGCTCTTCTCTCACTGCAACTGCACCGGCCGCCACAAGCCCTGACAGGGCAAAACGTCACATTTGGAAAAACAACACTTGTCTTTTAAAGGTGAAAACTTACACATTCTTTTGATTCTCTTCTCCCTCTTTCCTCCAAACGACTGCCTTCAATCCATCACATTCTGAAAATAGTTAGACCCCGTTCTTAATTCTATAGTACACAAGGAAGCAATTCTTTCCAAAAAAGAAATTCAGTAGAAAACATTTACAACTTTGGAAATGTGTAGTTGCACCAGTCGTCATTGTTTTAGCGAAGCTTGAAAATGTGTAAAACAAATCAATATTATTATCATCTTGTCTTATTAAAAAAAATGACAGCCCCAGGGCTCAGCACAGAATTGAAAGGCTCTTAGTCTCCAGCTGGCTTTACATACTAGGGATGCATCTCCTCAAAAATGGAGAAAAACTTGGAATATTTTGCCAAGGGAGTAAATTTCTTTCTTTTTTTTTTTTTTTTTTTTTTTATT
>VYZM01023208.1:646002-703523 GCA_013398915.1 Dromas ardeola
TTTGTAAGGGAGTAAATTTTTTTTTTTTTTTTTTTTTTTTTTTTTTTTTAAACTTAGAGGCAAAAATAAATTCAACTTACCATGGTAAATTGTAATTATATGTTTTGAAAATATCTTACAGTCAAGCAAGCCAGTCTGGGCACATTACTTTTGTAAAAGAAAACTTTTCACAAAATTCTACGCTGTGAGCCGCGTAACTGAAAACATTTGCCATTAAGCATCAGCAAGTTGTTTCGCAAGTGCATCTTGAATCAGGCCTCAAGTAACTGAATCCTTGAGAAAGGCAGGAGCGATCACGCTTTCTGACTTTGGTTCAATACATCAAAAGCAACACTTCAAAACCAGACCTGTGAGCAGGAGGCCTCCCAGACCTCTTCAACTGTCAAAGAGTGCACATCACACATAGTCAGAATTCACCACTTGGCAGGAATTGGCATTATTACCAGAGGCACTATTACATAAATCTGCTCAACTAATCTCCGAAGAGGGCTGTTTCGAGAAGTCCTCTCCCAGGCCACAGCCCCGATCTCCTGGAGGCCCGCTGTTCTCCACACCGCTGGCACGAGCACACCACTGACTCCCTCTCAGCCAAACCAGCAATTGCAAACTACTGGCCACAATACCCTGTCTTCGAACTAAGAAAAGACTAACAGACAATAATTATGAAGCATTATTTTAAGTAGTGTGCCTCCATCTTTATCAGTTCCAGCATGCCATTATATTTAGCGTTTTGTATGGCTACGTACATTGGAGGAACACAGATTACAGTCACGGTTGCTAAATACTAGCCTCACAACAATGATAATGCATTATATTCATGGGATTCATATGTTTTCTGGTATAAATCTATTTTTTAGATTTAGAGGCCTACAGCATCAGGAGCTTCCATCTGTATCAAAAAAAAAAAAAGAATATTCAACAACAGAATTACATACTACAGCGTCATAACATGGAATATTCACCTTTTAAAAAAAATAAAACAGCACATTAGTTGAAAGGAAATGTAACCAGTTTAATAGAACAATAAACTTTTCTTTAAAGAGATCTACTAAAAACTAGAGAAGCTTTCTCCAAGTGCAGATTAAAGGATAAAACAAAAGAAGAAAAAACAAAAGCAAGAGATTCATTTTCAAAGATCCATCCGTAATGTCTGCTATTGAATTTCAAAAGCAGCTTGCCAACCGCCCAGTCTTTCTGATGGCGTACACTTTCTATTCTCACAGCAGGATCGCGACAGGTGCACAAATTCATATTTTTACCCAGGAGAACACCCCACACACTCCCACCCAACGCAGCAGCCCTGACACCACGCCATCAGCCGCAGCCTGGTGCCCTTATCTGAGGAGAACCGACAGGACATAGAAGACCCCACTTGGGTAAACATCAGAGATGACTCCCAGCTTGGTGAAAGGGGCTTTGTGTTTCCATTGCACAATATCACTAACAACAGGGGAACAGCAAGAAAAGGTGTCCTGTCTGAGGCGTAGCAGACAGCTAATTATTGGATGGGAGATTGATAGTACCTGTTAAACATCCTGAGAAACCATCACTGTTAGTTAAAGCCATTAGAAACATAAACCCCTTCTTTGAATTCCAAGGGGAAAAGATTTGTTTGGGTTCTGGGTTTTGGTATTGTTTTTGGTTTTGTTTTGGTTGTTTTTTTTTCCTGGGGGTGGGAGTTTAAGTTCTCCTCAGTGTTTAACGTATCCAGAATTCCACCACCTTCTATATTAGTTTGCTCCTGGTTCGGGTAACGAGCACATTGGCAGGTTTTGTTGGCTCAACAGTGAATCTCGGTGTGTGAGTTGTAAGAGAAACAGCTGGAAGGCCCGGCACAGGAGGGACCTCAGCCGTGCGCGATCCACAGCGCTGCATCCCCCGTGAGCACAAACCCCAAACAAACGCTACATCAAAGACTTGAGGGAGGCTGAAGGTAATTTGTGCTGCTTCATATTCCTACTGATAAGTCTCCAGCAATTATTTCCACAGGAAAGAACAAAAGTTTCATAGTAACTGGGTAGTTCAATAGGTTTAGGCGTTTGAGCATGAGAAAAGAACATGGGAATCAGCCAACCCCCGACCATGATTTTTTATTATGTATATTTATATATATTTTCACAAGAGAGTTGTGTATTCCTTGTGAATACATATATGCATGTGTGTGCACACATGGTGCAATAATATATATATTTTTTCACTGGAATTATGGTTTGCAGTGTCTCACAAAACCTAAAACCTTTTAAATTTTAATGCTTAATCTCATACTGACGTTTTAGCTTCCTGTAAGAGGTTCTGAACGTGACAGGAATTTCAGCAGTGTAAAATTGCCAAAAGGCTTTTACCTGCATGAGAAAGAAGTAACAGAGCTATTATTGTCTGATAAACAATATGCCCGTAACCCAGAGAGCTCCTCTGAATGAAATGAACGTCCCAGAGGAATCTGATTCAGCATCATTTTTAGATGACATTTGCAATTCTTCTCATCAATGAAGTAAATCTTGATTATTTTTTTTCTTTTTGAGCAAGAGATGTTTAATTGAATGTAATTAAATCACTCTACAGTCAAGGGAGGTTTTAATAGCAAAGCGCTCCTCGATGAGGTTCATAAAGTAGTGCTAGCCAAAGGCATCTGAGAAAAGCAGTAGGTGATGGCCCCGGCTTTCAGGTACACACAGCAATTTCCACAGCAGCAGGAATTTGGATAGCATTCAGGAATAACATGTTGAAAGATTTTATTTTTATGGTTTTTTTAAATTGCCTTCCAGTTCAGGCGAGACTGATAGTTGGATCATAGTTATAGGCAACACTCTGAACCAGAGGAATTATCTAAGAACAGCACCATTGCTACCACTTTCAGTCTGCCTTCAGCTCCAGGAGAGCCTTGCTAACTTCTACTTTGCTACTCAATAATTGCCACCAAGACTCAGAAAGTTTCCATCACACTAACTTGATAGCAACCATTTAACACACACAAATCTGTCCCCGTTTTTAAAGGTGACACCTAAAACCTTAGTGCTGCGATGGGCTCATACGTATAAACACATGCCGAAGTCTTCAAAGCAGTGGCAACAAGATCTTTGTTATTGCAAACGCGGACTCCGTATTGTATTTTTACTTAGATATCAAAAAGTCTAGGACTTCAAGTACTTGAATTTCAGTCTGGGCCTGTAGTGGGCGATTCAAATGTCTAAATACGGTATGAATCAGCTCTGCCTTCAGCTCACCTGCAGTGGATTGTGTACTTTCATTATCTGCAGAGAGGATAAGGGCTTCAAGACCTGCCCCATCATTTTTTAAAAGCTTCCTGAAACAACTAATCCAACAGTGTGGAGTTATGTAGCAGACAGCGGCTTATACTGTTCTCACTGTACTTATTTGCTAATACGCTCCCTCATAGAGGTAGGAATTGTTGTTTTGTTCATATTCCTACAAACATGGATTTTCCCGGAAATTATTTATACAGATCACATTCCAAAGGGGTGCTGCAGTCGTTCTTTCAGAATGAGGCCTTGCCTCCGAACCCTATGACTGATCAAAACCACTTCCCCTTTACCCTCTTCCTAAAGACCGCCAGGTCAGACAGAAACGCTGCTGTTGGCACACGCTGTTAGTGCTGTGGCTGCCTCTGCGCAGCGCCAGACTGGGGGCTCGCCACCTGCTTTCACCATGGCACACTGGTTGCTGACTTTTGCACATTCGACTTTTTTTTTTTTTTTAAACCAAGAACCATTATCATCTCTTAAAAGAAGATGGTGATCTGACCCAGCCTGCAGTTTGTTGCTGCTGGCCAGTGCTCCTGGCTGCAGCAGAGACCTTACGCTCGCAGCGGCCTCTTACGCTCTTCCCAGAAGCCTGAACCCCGATGTCCCCCCAGAGAAACCCCCACTGCTGCTTCCCTGAATCCACAGAGCTGCACACCAAACCCGAGGGCATTTACTTCAGTGTTCAGGGCAGAGCGATAAGACTAACCCCAAATCTATTTTCAATTTGGACATTATACAATGATAACAGAAATGAGTGATACCGGATGAAGTGTAAGTACAGGTATCTGGCATCTCCACTTAGTGCCTGGTTTGATCTGACATTGTATGAGGTTAGGATTTATATTTGACGGAATCAGTGACCTTTAATAGAAAAATGTGAGCGTTTCTAGAGAAATCAAGAAGACAGACTCCAACAGCAGTAATCTAAACTTAAACCTCATTTCCAGAGCAACACAGCACTTACGTTGTTCAATACCACGGCTCTTTGCAAGATGACAATGGCTTTTTATCTGTTTTGCATACATACATCTAACCTGCCGACTGCACATTCGGAATATATGCATTTATTCCTTCCCAGCCGCCCAGGGTGGGCTGCAAAGCCCACCCAAATTCCTGCTGAATTCCTGCCCGGCTGGCTAGAGCCCATCACGGCAGCCACAGGAGCGAGACCACCAGGCTACACAATAGAAGTTCGTCACCTGTGAAGTATCTTGAGCTCAGATCAAGAAATAACGAAAATCAGGGTTAACAATCCCCAGCTTGGTAAATCACTGACAGATTTCAGAACCCTTCAAAACTACTGATTTCTTTTAGTCAAGCCTGCCAGTAACTTTAAATTCTTCTTAGCAAAAGAAGCTTTCCTGTTCTGGTTTTGCTTTACCTTATTTTCATCATAGTGCATATTTACCAAAAGAGAACCTGTAGGCATGAGGACAAATGATGCAAGCTTGGAGAAAACCGCCTGGTATGAGGACAGTTACTGCCAGTAAATACCAGTTTAGTGAGGTTTGAAGAGAGAACTATACACAATACCCAGGAAGTTTGGCTTTATATGACAAATTGTACCATAGCAGCATATTTTCAACTATATCACAACACGGTCCTTCACCGTATATCAACAAAACTCAAGAGAATGCCAACGCTTGGGATTCCGTTCAGCTCTCCCACCCTGGCTCTGTTTGGAGGTACAGTATAACAACTTCGAAACCACTCATCCGTTCACAGCTTAAGGCTATTTTCCTACAATGCTGGTTTTACGGTGGCACTAAAGTCTCCGTGTACTAGCAGCTTCCACTACTGTTGATGTTTTATTATCAGGTGAAAAAATGCTGACACGCGAAATTACTGTAGGTTTAGCACCTGCTAAATTGGCACTGCTGTATCTGAAGCAGTTCTGAGTCCACAGGCTGGGGAAATTGAGAGCAGTAATATGACAGCTTTGATTGATTTAAGCACTAGGCTGATTTCAACAGTGATAAACTAATCATAGTTTCCCCCCCTCCCTACCCGAGAACGGGGTGGTTTCCTAAAATGAATTTCAGACTTCAGTACTAGGAGTTGGCTGCAAGTATGGGACAACTGCAGAGCAATTCTACTGGTTCTTTTCAACGGACAAGGATCGTTTCTTATGGGCCCTTTCCTAAATCTAACATTAGGAAGTCATTCACACAAGTATTTCATTTCATTTACATGGTCTTTCACTTATATAACTAAAATTATTAATTGCTGTGACTAAAATAATAATAATTAATTATTAAATAATTACATAATCAGACACTTCAAAAAGTATTTTTATTAATACTCTGTGGAAAAGGCTGTAGCATTAATAAGGGAAAGTAAGAAAACTCTACTTTCATCAATTGAATAGTTGTTGCTGCCACCAGAATCTTAGGGAACTGTTTTTATCACAAGGATCAAAGAAGAGATATTTCAATGAGCTATGTATAACTGGTTACTTTTAGAGTTTTAAGGATTACATACAAAAACTCTGTTAACTCCAGTTACAGGAACATGTGGAAAACAGAGTGTCGGTTTTCGAAAGTGTCCTTCTAGAACAAGAATTCAAAGTATTTGTTATTCCTAAACTTGAAAAAATTCCAATAGTTTTACTTCATGAAGGACAGATTGACAATTAAGTTAGAATACAATCCAAGGAAATAAAAAAAATAATATGACACCCAAAATGAAGTCCCATTGAGCTGATTAAGGTCAGCATAATAAAGCATTGGATTTTTTTTTTTTTTTAAAAAAGCTAGATTTCCTTTAAATGAGGTTAGCAACAGCATAGACAAAGGCCCACGAATGATCCTTAGATAAAGAGCCCCAAGAAGGTGAAAAGCACTTAAAGAACCTGCATGCAGAGGTGCTCACTATGTTAGAGGGAGAGCGCTCCAGGGGTCCCCAGGGGTCCCGGCGTGGGGCTGGGCGGGAACCCCCCGGGCAGGGGAGCAGAGACCCGCCTGGGGGACACCCTGCCTGGGGGACACTGCAGTCTGGGACGACAAAAGTTGGCTCCACTAGGTATTACAGGAATTCTTGAGATTTCTGCTCAACTCTGTCTCTCGACTCCCACCCAAATATTCTTAGATAATTGTTCCGTGAATTCCTTAGCACAGGACCTTAGGAGCAGAGACTCGTGAGGAGGCTTAGGAGGTTAAGAAAGCAGGACCCTTGCTTTTCTTTTTTTTTAATAATAAACTTTCAGCTCCTTGAAACCATTTTATTGCTTACGTTAAAACCCTTGGAAGAAGATACTCAAGTAGTTTGTTCATAGAATTAAGCAGAATTTAAGAAAAAAAAAAAAAAACAACAATCAGAGCAGAGCGCATAAAGAGCTCACAAGCGTCTATCCAAATCTCAAACAGTGCCTGCTCTAGCCGTGTTTGACAGAGGGCTCCTGGAAGGGCTTTAATCCGCCTGGAGCCATAAGTGTGATGAGGGGGATGTCTCCGACACCTTTCCAGGGCAGACCCCTCAGCGGGGCCGGTGCAGACCCCGTTAGAGCCAGGCAGCACAGGGCAGCCAGGACACCAGCCCACCGGCACAGACTACGCACCTCCCTAAAAAAAAAAAAAAAAAAAAAAAAAAAAAAAAAAAAAAAAAAAAAAAATCACAGCGTTTCCCTGGCTGTGTCAAAATATTATCCCCACTTTAATGATCAGAAATAGAAGCAATACCATGTGTAAAGCCTACAGCAAGGCAAAAAACAGAGAGTGCAGGAAGGAACTGCACACATCTCTGCCAAGCAATAAGGCAGCACCATCAAAGCAGCGTCTTCCCTTAGCCTGAGGCTCCAGCCCCGCAGCGCTGGCACCGTTACTGTAACCAGCACCGCAAGGATTTACGCAGCCGGACCCCGCTGCCATCCTCTTGCAGTAACAAAGGCGCTAAAACTTCCCCCTGCTCTCCACTGACTTGGGCATTTATCCCTGACAAAGAGGCACAGATCAAATCCTGTAAAACGCAGAAGAGTAGAGACAGCAGGCACCATACCCATATCATTCTTTATAAGCTGCAGAACTGCCAAGTTATTCCCCTACCTAGGACTGTTCCAGTACTGCACTGGGATTAGCATGAGGCTGAGATGCATCTGCATTCCAGAATTTTTGGATTCCTGTTTTTTAAATCAAAACTGTACAGAAATCTTTTTCTAGCTTTATTAAATAAAATGTACATGCAGGGGAAATAAAGTACAGATGCATCATTTGAATACACAAATACAGTTTTCACAGAGTACTGTGTATCAGGTTTCTTCTGCTGTTACAATTTACAATTACTTATCACATTAGCTCCTAATTGTCTTTTCAGAGTGCACTCAATTACAAAATTAGAATCCTTATCTTCCTGTAACAGCCACCTTCTAGACAGATCCCCATAAAATGTGCAAATTGACTAGAAGAATATTTTTCCTTATACCGATCCCGTTCATCAAAAGGTTGTCCTAAATCAAAGCTTAAGCATGCTTTTGTTTTTCTGGTGAGGAAACAAACCAGCTGCTTTCTGGAACTGGCTTATTAGCCATTTGCTTATACAGAGACTAGGTGGTGTCATGGATTAATTCTTTTTAGTATTTCACAAAATCATGATTTTTTAATTTTTTTTTTTCCCCCCCAACCTGTGGCGGCAAGGCATTCTTATATAGAAATACAAGCAGGATGTGGGCATCCACTCTGAACAGGCTGAAACCATTAGCACAATCAGTTTCGCCTTTCACTGAAACATTAATACGTGCTCCTACAGCTCACATACCATTAACTCTTGCAGAGCAGGAGGGTACAACAAAAACACACCAAAATCCTCCAAACTTCTGTATGAGGCTAAGTCTTCCCCCGGCTCACGGAAGAGGGGGGGAACACAAAGCCCGCTGCCGAGGGCCAGAGCTGAACGCTTCCCAGCTGTAAACATGTCTCAAATACACGATATGTATTTTGATCCAGAAAATAAAATCTGAGCACCTTTCAAGTCTGCCAGGATCCAATCTATGTTTCATCCGAAGCAGGCAATCTTTGACATCCTACAAATCCAAGTGGTAATAGCCTGTGAGAAAGGACAGTTAAATATTAATGCCTGTGCAAATAACAAGCCCCGTCCATTTGCAGTGCCATTGATTGCCCTCCAGAACGTGCCATTTGCAGTCCCTGCTCAGCACAGGCCTAACGGGGCTCGCCAACCGGCGCACGGGAGCTGCAACACGCCCGCGTTCCTAATGCGGTGCACGGACACGGAGAGAGCTCGGACGGAGGAGCCCCATGAGCTGAACACTAAGGCTGTGGGAAGCTGCAGCTCCGCACCCCAAAGCCAACGAAGTTGTCCTGACGTGGGAGACCCTGGGCCGTGCAAGGGCTCCGCTTCTCTCCCGGCCACAAACCCAAAGGACAGGTCCTTGTCCTCCGAGATGGTTGTGAGGCTGAATACATCCTGCACTAGCTCGATTAACGGTGTTTAATTGAGGAACTGAGGCTGCAGTCACCTCTGCTCCGAGACCCCCATGGCCCCGTCCCAGTGCAGAGCAGAAGGGACCGTTTCTCCCGGGCCAGGAGCTCTGGGCTGCGCACACCAGGGGGAACTGCGCTGGAAGGAGCCTGCGCTCAAAGCTCCCCAGTCGACACCACAGAGCAAAAAGCGCATTGTGTCTAGATTTAATCTCCAAGTAGCACCAATTTCTCAACATCTGGTTTTGGTTGCCCACCTCCAATGCTTCCCATGGACAGCCTGTATTTTGGGAAAGATTAGGATGAAGACATCCAGGTTATTTACAAGCCAGCTGAAAGTCACTGGGAATCTCTTACAGGACCTCGCGAACAGTGCCCTCCACAGCGAAGGCCTGACGAAGGGGGCCGTCCGGCCGGCACACATGAATGAGTGCGTAACTCCGGCACCAGGGGTTGTGAGAAAGTCGTGAGAAAGAGGAACGGAGCTGACACCAGAACGGCAAGCCCAAGTGACAAGAAGTACATTGGAAAGCGGGAAAAATTCTGCAGTTCCACAAGCGACAAACTTCCAGCAGCTTTCAGATGCAAAAAGACAGCTCCCTAGGAAAGCCCAGAGCTGTGTGTGGGTAACCCTTCCTAACAGAGACGTTCGATTCACTTTCCAGCCTTTACTTTCCTGACATTTCTGTAATTTTCATAATTTCAAGGTAGCTGCATAATTTTGCATACATTTAAAGTAAGTGGCTAATCATTATTAATTCCACTGGTATTCTCTGTGCTAACAGTAACCATTATTAACCTATTTGACAATATTGTGGATTCCTTTGGCATTAATGTGATTGTAATATGTAAATCCATAGGAATTCAATTGTAAATTACCATTATTCAATGTACTTAGCTTCAATGCATAATTCTGCAATTTGTGCGGAAGGAAATTACATGCTGACTCACGAGACATAACTTTTCAGGGCTTCATAAGACCAAATGTGAGCAATTTGTACCTATAATTACATTAAAATGTAAGTGAAATATATAATGCAGCCACAACACATTAAAGGAAATACACCACTCGCATCCCTAGCCATGTTGCTTAAAAGAAAATGTTTCATATTAAACTAGCTATTTGCATCAACTACTCGCATAATATAGATTTACTTAAAAGCTAGCAGTATGCCAGTAGTAGTAAAGGCCTTAATCTAAAGTATACTAAAGAGGAAGTTTTGACAATTTGTGTTTTAAACATACTACTTTTTAATCTTACGTAAAACCCTCCAGGGCCAGTTGGCCGCAGGGTACAAGGGATGACACCCTGGCAAGATCCTGCCCTTTTCACAGGCACCACATCTTTCTGAAAGCCCAAGGGACCTCATGGGGCTTGGGCCAGGTCCCAGAAGCAGGAGAACAACCTGAACTCACTCCCAGCCTGAAGCGGAGCAAGAACCTGGGTCTCGGGTCTATGCCCTACTCACCTAAGGACGGATCCAATTATTTCTACGGGCTTTGTGTGAAGCTACTGGAAGAAGTTAGACAATACACGGCATTAAAGTGTCAATCGTGTCCAACCAAGATTTCACCCTCTGCTCTCAGAAGCATCACTGATTTCAAACAGAGCTCTGAGAAACGATCAGAATTTTACCTGCACACTTTAAAAGGACTGAGCTTTTAGAGTTATTCACCTGAGTAATTCCATTGGTGTTTAAATTTAACAGAATTGCTCACATATACATTGGAGGTTTGCTGGTTCATAGTCAGTAAAAACCTTTGTATCAATGAAGTTCAGATAAGAACTCAGGAAAAGAAAAATTTTTGCTCCAGACTGTGTAGCAGCATAAAACTTGGTCTGAAAATTTCATGAGATGAGGCTTTTATGATCTGCTCACTTCAGCCAGAAGTATTGCAAGAACAATTTGTGATTATGAAGACCAGAGCTGTGAACTGAGCATCCTGCTCTTTGGGGCACTAGGTTCATTTGAAATTCTAGAAATAGAGGAAATGTGAAGGAAGAGATTCTTGAATTTATAGCCTGAGGATTTTTAGGCCCAGCTCACAAACCTACTGCAGATGGAAGTTAAATTTGCATCTGTCAATAACCAAGTTTCAAAAGACAAGAGTGGGTTTATAAGTCAAATACTTTCATCTTTAAGCCTATGAGGACTGAAGACTGGTCAGGTTCTTAACAGAAAAACACCGTGTATCCTTAGCTAATAATGGCCCCTTAGTAATGTCTTCCTCTTCCTAGCATTCCTTCAGTTTCTCACGGTGGTTTCTCAAGCTCTCAGCAATAATATTACTGAATCAGATGGGGCACACGAACAAGTGGCACATCTTCTCTAAGAATACGGGCAACAGACCCTTACAGTCAAGGTGGCTTTAGCACCTTCCCTTGTGAGGGGAAGAGAGCGTACTAGCCTCACCAGAAATAAGCTAAGGATTTCTGACCCCCATAACACGACAAAGAACAAAACATGAAGGTCAGTTAAATATTGTAGGAAGAAATCTATCAATTTCTGTGAGCACTGGACTACATTCATACTATTTGAGAGCCCAAATAGTAGCAGGTGAAAAGCAAAGACGTGATTGACATGTCCTTCCATACATCTACAGGCATTTTACCAACTAATGAAACTGCCCCTTTGCTCCTTCATTTGAAATATCTTCTCTTCTTTTTCTGAAGAAAAGTGAGAATTCAAGAATACATCCTCCTGATAATAACAAAAGGATTGAAGAAAATCTCTACTGAATTTGAAGAGGTGCAGGACAATTGCACCTCACACCAAAAGTTATCAGATTCGGAGTAAAGCATTATTTTCCTTCCAAAAAAAAGTCACTTTTGACACATTTCCTGTCCAGAAAAACAGACCAAATTCACTTAAAATTGATGAAATACTAGAGCTGTTTTCTTGCTGAAATCATCTTTTCACTCTCGTATGTTAGTGCAAAAATAAAAAATCATTTTTAAAAGGAACAAAGACACAAAAAAACCAACAACTTGAAATACTTTTAAAACCCCTCCACCTGGCACAACCAGAAAGCTTTCACCCGCGCTTCAGTTAATTCAGTTTGTGATTTCAGTTTCTCAAGCTCTCAGTGAAAGAAAACGCTCAACTTTCAGTACCCCACTGGCATGACAGGGGGTCCGAAAGGTTTAGAGAGGAGCTCCTCAAACCACTGCTGAGGTCCACAAGTGCTTGGGCAGTCACAGCTACAACATTACATCCTCCGGCAAAGGCTGGGGAAACCCAAGAATGAGAGGCCCAGCCCACCACGGCTGTGACCACCCTGAGGCCAGACCCGCAGTGCTGGAGTAACATCCCGAGTCCCGCTCCTTCCATCCTGCCGGCATCGTGTGCGCTTGGATCAATACCTGCCTCCTCCAGGTGCCAGAAATCCATGTTCTACCTTCCTCTCTGCATCCAATCCAGTGATTAAGAGAGAGGGGCTAAGTGATCTCATTACACAAATAGGATAAAATTATGTTCAGTACATTCCTAAATTAATCCAGCGTTGCAGGGTAGCATTACTTGTGCTGCAGCAGATATTCAGCCCCCTCACACCTACCAATACAATTGCAGTGAACGTTAAAACGTACTTTGCCTTTTCTGCAGCAATATTCTGCTTTGCTCTGCTCTTTTCTTTTAATGACTGCAGGGACCTCAGGTGTTCTTCAACCTTTATAGTCAACAAAGCACCGAGTCCACAATTGGCTCAAAGCCTTTCTGTTCTGCCTGCAGCTACAGCTGTCCAAGTGAGATTTTTGTCATTTTGGACTCAAGTTTTTTTTGAATTATTGATGGAAAAGACAGTCATACAATATTTAGTAGATTTAGCTACCTCCAGACTCCGGGAAGTTTTAATCCTTCCTCCTCCATTTATAGCACACAGACGAGAAAAACTGAGCAGCTTAATATTTCTTTAGCTTCAAACTGTGTCTATTAGTTGGCATTGCCGCAGTCTTACAGTGAGAGGAGAGAGCTGTACGGCACCGCTTCTTTAGGGGAAAGACGTGCTGAAGTGTGCTACCTATGGAACAAAACATTTGACATGTCTAAGAAACAGAAGGGTGAGAAATTCCTCAGAGAGCGCGGCGAGGGCGACACGTGGGCTTCTGTATTCCTGCGGCTCCACTTTTGGTATCACCCTTGTGGCTGCAGGACTGAGAGCAGCATCATCCCCACGGAGAGGAAAAGGGAAAGCGTTAACGAACAGCCCAGCGAGTTCTGAGTATGTCAGAGAACCGGAAACAGAATAAGGCCAAGCCGTAGATTAGATTATTCAACGCACACACATTTTGCCAAAGGGAATAATTCTTCCCAAAGAACCAGCAGCTCTTTGGGGTTTCACTTCAATAGACTCATTGGGAGGATTTTGGCACTGACTTCCCCCCCTCCAGCAGCCAGTGCAGAAGTGGAGCGGCGACGGCCATTCCAGCCCCTTCCTGCGGGCGTAAGGGTAAGCCCTGCATCGCGTGCTCATGCCAACAGTCTTACAAACAGGATCAGCCAGTGTTAAATACTCATCACTCAGTAAACCTGCAAAAATGTTAACTTCCATGAGAAGCAGAGGAGTGTTTATTTCTTCTTCCCTATTAGATTGCCTTTTCAACTTTCAGAACTTTGATTCACTGTTTATCTTTCTGGCTTGGCAAAAGCCTTCCTTTCCAGTTGCCTCGGAGAAATCCATGTCACAAATTATCCTTAGCTTTTTCTTTTTTTTAATCTTTACCCATTCTTATTGTAAGTATTCTTGAAAAGAAAAAGAAGAAAATAAAACGCCAGTACCCTGAGGTTGATACAGATTTTTCAGAGTGATCCTGCAGGGCTTGGCAGCACAGACCGTAGCTATCGGGCCCAATGAACACACGGTTCAGCCCAGGGCCACTGTACTCAAATCTCCCCCCATTGTTAGGCCCGTTCCGTTTTTAAAAGGGCTGGATTTGATATCTGAAATGGGCCAGCGAGCTATTGTCAGAGACGAGAACCCTTCCCTACTACCGCAAATCCATGAACTCCCTTTCTACAGCAGGAACGGTGGCCAGAGACCTTGTCTCTTCCCAGACGTCTTCTGAAGGAGACTCGACTGGGAGGGTGTTTGAGCCTTAAAAGGCAAGGGAAAGGAACAAGTGAAGAAACATCGAGGGCCTGCTCCTAGAAGACAGGACCTGCTTTTGAACAAGAGGGAGACAGAAATAATCATTTGCACCAGATTCGTAACAGAAGGACATTCAGTTGTCACTCACCTCTGGCAATGCCTATCTAACTAGAGTAGAGGAAACAGAAGGGCTGAATACAATGACCCAAAAACAAAGTGTGGAAAAAGTTAAAGGAGAAATCAAATTAATTAGTTTGACAGCTCTGCCAGGCTGAATTCAGCTATGACTGTATACTTTTGCAAATGAAAGACAACGTAAAGGAAAAGGAAAGAAAGAGGGCTAATATAATTCACGCATTCACACGAATTAAATTGCTTTAGTGGCCCTTTGCTTCACTGAAACCAGCTGGATGTATGTCCTTGATGAAGTAAGCAGAGTCCAGCTGAACTCAGACTGCTTTCCCTACGGTTCAAACATGCATCATACATGTGCCTCTGACAGCTCCTCCCAGTCACAGAACTCCGTGTCCTCATTTATTAGGACACAGAGGTTTGAGCTGGGACTGGGAGTCAAAAGCCACAGGGTCTGTGGCTAATTACCCTGTTAAGACAGGCCCGAGAGCCCAAAGGAAGATTAACTTCTCTGCTTGAAATGAAGATCTGCTTGTAATTATCTTCAGTGTTGTTTCCTACTTCACTTGTTCATCTCCCAGTGTATTTTCAATTACACCCAAGAACTACAATAAAACAGCATTTTATTGCTAAGCCAAGCACTCCAAAATTAAGAACTGCCAGAATTAGAACTGCCCATGCAACTTCAATTTGGCCCCACTCTATATATGCATGGTTTTAATTACATGATCATACAACATTTTATCCACAGGACCCTTGATTAATTTTCATTCTGAACAAACTTCTGGGAAATTCAGGGCTATTAAAAAAAATAAAAATCTTACTTTTTAAATAGCAGCTCATCCACAGTTCTGAAAAAAAAACAAAAATATTCCAAGATACTACTTAGCCTCATGTTTCTATAGGTTTGGGGAAAAAAGTGCAACAGTTGTGACTGACACAAGGTGGTCACCCACCAACGTGAAGGAGTGGTCAGAACAGGTAATTCATACTGTTCTGCCACATACCTATGGACCATACAGCATCGCTTGATGAAGAACCATCATGTGACAAGTTCGGAACTGAAGCCTGTTCTTCCTCCCACACCACAGGAAAGGGTTGCCCTGGATCCATGCACCCTCCAAGTTAGAGAACACCATCATTTCCTAATGCTATCACTCGAATTCCTTCAGCTCCATATCCGTGGCTAAGCACGCCATCCTCGCATACGCCTTCTTAGCAGCTCTTAGCAGAAACTGCACGTTCCTCAAAGACGGAACCAGAACCTGGAGGGGTTTTGCAGACTACCTCAAAGAGGTACAGAAGTGGGTCAGTCTACAATATTACGCCAAAAAGCCCTTTAAGCGACTAGACGAACACTTCTGGGATGCAAACACCACGCTGTGGTTTCTAACACTGCATCCATGTCACCTACTGCAGGCACAAAGGAGCTCCCTCTGCGTAGTGGGCTCAGCCATGCCCTAAGCTGTACTCAACTGCACACTGTGCCCCTTAGGGACATTAGCTCTGGCCACTCACCACACTAAACCCTGACCTCTCATCAGCTCAGAGAACGGCCAGAGCTAGCCACCGTGGCTGGACCAGGAAGACACACTCGAAACTTCACACTAGGCCAGCTAGCTTTTGAGCACACCACCATAAAGTGGCAATTAAAGAGTGAAATCCTCACTTCCTCAAAGCCAATACGCACGAATGCTTCAGATAATCCTTGGCAGTTATTCTAAACTTCTAAATACAGGCAGCGCAAGATGATAGTGGTGTGACTGTGTTCAGGCAGAGCAGAGGGAGGAAGAAGCTATGGAATTCAATGTAACCCCAAAAGCTGATTTATCAGCACAGGCTTTTAATAGATACCTATAGGTAACAATGCTTGGTTTTTTATAACTCACATCTTGCACAAGAGGGCCTGACATTGTGGATGCACGGAGGAGTCACAAACTGGCAGGTTAAACTCTTTATTACTTACCCACCCTGCTCAAGGGGAAAAGCGCCTGGTTTTGTCTCAGAGCGCAGTGGGAATTTTAGCATTACGTTACCCACAGACAAGTGGCAGCACACCGTATTGTATACAGTCCTCAGGAGCCTGCAGGTCACGCTCGTTCTGACACCAATCAAATGCATGGAAAAAAAGTTAAAACGTTCAGCCTTAGAACGAGCCCGCACTGTGGTACAGCACTGGCTCTCCAGCAAGGCAGGGCGCACAAGCCATGCTGCTCACTGCGCTGGGCTGAGGAGGGCAGGAGCACACGCATGACTCAAAATCCCACGCGACCGCTCCTCCGCACTGCCCTCCTCCCTCCAGTGCACTCCTGGCTGGTAACCAGGCTAAGTGAGACGGTGCTGGGAGGAGCGCTCGCTGCAGAGTGCGGTACACCCTGCGTGACAAGGGCTGGCGAGCTGGGCAGGCTGCTCCCTTGCCATGGCCTCCTCCCTTCCCATCCCTTTCTCTCACCGTGCAACTTGCATTCAAGCTTTGGTGGGGTTGGCCTCAGAGGAAAAGTTTGGCTCCTTTAGGGGATTACAAAGGCAATGGCGAGTAAGGAGCGTGGGGCAAGGGTTGCAGTCGTACCCAAAGCAGTGACTTTACTAGGGCACAAAGTCAGCAAAGCACTGGGGATGTGTGGGGACCTCCCGCTAGAGAAACAGAGCTTTGGGGCAGAGAGGTTCATGGACACCTTTGCTGAATCTTTGAACGTGAAAGGACTGGACGCGTTAGAAGAAAGGAGAAAGCACTGGCAAGGCCACAAACTGCAAAACCTTCTATTGCCTCGTCCTGCACTGACAAAAAAGCCACCCGGGTTATTCCTATTAAGTAATATGTTTTTAAACCCTAACCATTCAATGTTTCTTCTCCTTTTTAAGCCAGCACACGTATTCATGGTAGCAGCAAACACATCAGAACCAAACTGCATATACATCATCTTTTGTTTTCCATGGGGATGCGGCATGAACACTTGGACAGCTTGTATAAGCGACAATAAAACCCATGAATGCAAGTCTCTCATCCAGAGGTAATCAAAATGCCAGCTGGATCATTTACCACTGGCCACAAGAATTTTCTCATTCATCTGCAAAGGAGTCCATGCTGTTCTCTCTTCTGAAATAACTCAGGCAGATATTTATAACCTGTGGTATACTGTCTACGTGCCTGGGAGCTTCTCCATTTGTTTTACTAACATTGTTAAATATAGTTTTCTCTGTTCATAAAACATCTAAAATAGACTCTCAGAACTGTAAGTAGAGAGAGCAGAACCATGTCTTCTTTTCAGGCCACAAACCACTTGTTTGCACTTTATGCAGAAGAACATAAGAGGTGTACAATAACAACAGTGAAATTATCCGGGAACTGCAACAAGGAACATCACGAGCAACTATTGCTAATGACATAGGAATAGAAAGTTTTCCTAAGATAATATTTAGATTTCTCTTATAAAAAAACCTACTGTAAAATTGTATTTTTAAAGTATGTAATTTCAAAGAGAAGTACTCAAGTAGTTAAAGAGACACATTGAAAGGGTTGCAATTACGCAGATACATAAGCCACAAGAGTTCTATACTTAAGCTACACTCAGATGACTCTTGATTCTGTGTTCTAGTTTAGGCACATTATAAAATAAATTTCATCCCACAATGCTCAAATAAGAGCTCCAAAATTCAGGATATAGTAGAAGAAAGGCCAAAACTGAGATTTCCATTTGGATTCAATTCTAATTATACTCTTCTGGGCAGTTTCCTCCCTATTATTTTTAATTAGCTCCTCTGACACCATAAATCACAAACAATAGTGAGGGTTGTTTGGGGTTGGGTTTTTTTTATTCTAGAAAGTCCTCATTAAAAAACCCTCCAAGTATGATGAACACACTCTACTGACAACAACTAAATATCCCCAGGGCTATGAACATTCTTCAGATTTAGAAGAACACAGGCAGACCAAAGGAGGCTGAAAAGAAAAAAAAAAATTTAAAAAAAAAAAATCCCAACTTACAGAAGGAAGACAGCATTTTCTAGGAACTTGCATCTGCTCACCTGTTCCACACCACGGCGCCATATTCCAACCACACAAACAAGGGACTCGAATGGAAACTCAGCAACCACAGCTCTCTGAAAGGAAGCTCCTCCATTCAAGGCAGCCCTTTGCCGTCATCTCTGTGATGTTATATTTACAATTAGCCATCGTAAATCTATTGCTGCAAACAATTTAAGTTAGATAATTCCTGGCTAATTAGATTCTGCCATACCTCTGTAGAAGACGTACATCCTATAACGTACGGCTCGATGATGTGCTACCCTGTTAAAGTCTTAGGAACAGCCATTCTGTTACCAGAGCACCCCCCTGCTCCTACGACACCGTGCGAGCGCAGGGCTGGGGGGCTGCGGACACCACATCAAGAGTTCACTTGTACTGCACGCAACATTTCTAAAGCAAGCCTTCTTAACAGAGAAAGTACTACCTAAAGCCAGTACTTGATAGGTTCAACCAACCAGCAAAGGCCTTCGCCTTAAGAACAAGGGGGTGGAGGCACAGTAGCAGCATTAGCATGGCGCGTACTAATGACCTATTGATTCCAGCCCCCGGTCCCATTCACACCAGTGAGCAGCTCGCCCTGCAGCACCGCTCGGACATCTCCGTGCTGGGGCTCAGAGAGGGGACTTCAATACTTCGTATTGCACAACAGACTTTCCTTTATTTGATTATTTAGTAAGACATGATTGAAAAATGTCACAAGACAAGAAAGAATATTTTTCAGGCTGGTCAAGAAAATGCTGCTGGGTAATTAAAAGTCCAGCTGCATTTAAAACCGCAGCTGACTGGGGAGGGAAGGAAGAGGAGGGTATACTTTTCAGTATAAGTATGATAAATCCTGAACCTTAAAAGGTAAATGCAAGATGCAAGAAAAATCAGAATAAAGTTCTGTAATTATAAAACTGTAACCTATTATATCAGAGTGAGCATCTTTGCTGTATTACTCTTACCAAAACATTGCTTAATTAATTACACTGCTACAAGATAAATAATGTTCAGATGCACTCCCTTCACACCGAGCATACAGCAGCTTGAGAAATCAGGTGGAGCTCTTTGATTGAATCAATACAAAGGTTAATGCCATACTGAGGGAGTTTTGATCACGTTACCCATAGGATAAATGATTCTGAACTGGCACATGTCTTTCCCACATTAGTTTACTGGCTGACTTAAAGTAGACGAATAAAATGAACAGGTAAAAAAAAGCTAGAGGGAACACTTCAGGTGAAACTATGCAGTATTTTATTTCTAACCAAGCAGTTAGACAAGGACTATTTTTCTCCTCCCTCCCCCATGCACCAGCAAAACCAGAGCTTTGCCCTGTGTTTTGAGTCATGCCACTTATCCTCTGTGGCTTCCAGAGAGTAAAGGTTTTGGGCACTAAAACAGGAGAAAGATTAGTATTTCTATAATTTGAAAGTTAAGGAGAGCTTAGCAAAAGAAGAAGTCCACAGCATTTATGTAAAAACTTCCCTGGAGGGAAGAATTAAGAGGGAATATGCTCTGCTCCTCCAAAGACAGCAAGATTCTTAACCAACAGCCCAATCTCTTTGCTAACTTCAGATGAAGACAGGATCAGTATTACAGCCAGCACCGGACGCAGTGTTCTGAGCCTCTAATCAAAGAGCTACAACACACTTGTTTCCACTGTCTGAGCCACTGGAACCCTCTATATTTGAGGCCCTCATTATTTTCATCCACTGCAATACTGGCAAAGCTGGCAGACCACGTTGCTTGCCGTTTTGTTCCTAGAATTAAGTCATCAAATTTACATCACAAAGAATAAATGTGTTTTAATCAGCTTAATTTGTTCCCTCACTCTCTTAAGCAGCAGACACCATGAGAGGCACCCGCTGCAGTTCCTTCAATTGTTTGTGAAGAACTGGAAAGGGGAAAAACATGAGTCCACTAATTAACAGAGAAACAGCAATATGCGGAATCTGGCCTCCACTGCAACCAACAGGATTTTTGCCAGCCAAGTTCATCCACTGAGTTTAACAATAGTTGCTGGAAAAAATGTGAATAGCTCCATTAGAAGTTTGGAGTGAGAAACAAAGTCACTTGGCAGTTGACTACAGTGGAACAGGATGACAGATCAATGAAAGCAGGATAGTTACCTGGCACACTAAGTTTTGCAACAGTAACACTGCCATGGGGATGAAGGTACAGTAAAGATTAGTTTACCTGCATAGCCTTACTGTTTCAGAAAACGTTTGGCAGGAAATCACAGAGTTTAACCATGAGAGAAAAGCCTTTAGATAAACATTTCATCTTGTGCTTTTTAGCCTTATATAAAGGGCAGAAGACAAAGAACAGCTACCGATCAAGTCAGGGGTCATCCTCAAGGAAGGCGTACCTGAGCAAACTCCTCCTTCTCAAAAGTTCAACCTCAGTCCCTAACTGTGCCACGCTACCAGTCCCCACCACCTTCTCTCCAGGGGCTGGGGGAGTATCGCATCAGCAGTCGCCACTCACTTACCTTTAGCAGAGCAACCACTCCCAGCGTCCATACGACTCTGCTTCCTTTGATCCAAAAAGACACAGAAGAGCTTTACAGGAAGACACACTTCTTCCTTCCTTCCCAAGCAAGCTGTCTCCTTTTTTACCCTCACCTCTTGTAAAACAGATGCGTGTAATCCATTCTGCTGGCTTCACTACAGCACAGGTGAGCACGATCTCAATGTTACTCCATTTCTCTTTTCTGCCTCACAGCTGGCAGGGATGGGTAGTTCATCCCTACTAGGATGAAGCGGATTTCCACACTAGAAAAGGATTTTCCAGTTGGACTAGGTACTGACATCTTGTCTCAGCCCAATACCGCTTACCAAACACACAGATTCACCTACAGCAATAAAAACTCCCTCTCTGCAACTCAGGTGCATTCTCCACCCTGATCAGAGCTTTTTATAGGTGACTGAAAACACCTGGGTGGCTCGTCCCGGTCCTCAGTCCCTCCCTGCACAAGGGGAACAACCCCTGCCTGACCTCTCTTTCTAACTTTTAGCAACATGGATCTTGCTACATCACGTTTCTCTTCACCAAGGAAAATTTAGACTTTCCAGGAATATGTTCTCAGAGCTATAGAAATGAAAACATCTCCACCCCTCCTGCTAATTACCATGATTGCATTTTTTCCTTATTGCCACCTACTGCCATTCAGACAACTTCATCACAGCTGATGACACTATGCTGCTAAATACCGGTACAGAGGTGGGCTCTGTCCTCATCAGTCTGGGGATAATCAGAAACCTGGAAGAAAATTAAACACAAATTTTCTCTCCAAAAATCTAGCAGAGATTTTGTAACATGAATCCTGTTACAACCCATTCATTCTTTCAGAGGAGCCAACAGCAAAATTTTTCCGTAATGTATGTCAGCAAGTCATAAATAATGTGTAATTTATAGCTTGCTGTAATAAAACCCCAGTGTTTCAAAGAGGCAGTGGGGGGCAAACTTTAAGACAACATCACCATAAAGGAACTGAGTTGAAGGAAACCTACAGATTGCAGTAAGTCACAGGCCTAGGAACTTTCAGACGTTGACATAAAACTAAAGATAGTGCTGATCATTGAAGGATCTGCCCCCACGAGAGGAGAGCAGAGCAGAGCAGAGCTTCAGAAGTGATGAAGCACCAGGTAGAGTCTGCCTCACCAAGGGATGACGTTGCAGCCCCACTTCCCACTCCAGTCTCCTAGACATCTCCCAGCTGGACTGGGCAAGAAGCCGAAGGTGTCTCAGATGACAGACCAACTTTATTCTAACAATGGAAACATGAGACAAAGCTAGAAAATATCATGCCATTTTACAGGCCACCAAAGGGTTCATAATGAAGGTCCTGGGTTTGGTGTCATCAACAGTGAGGAAATCCTAACGTTAAGAGTGAAAATTTGCCCATGCCAAGGAAATGCCAAAGGCATCCCTTCCAACAGAGCACTTGAGGAGGAATTCGAACCGTTAGTTTACAACCTTCACCTTAGTTCGGTCCCAAGATTTTTTCTGAAGAAGCAAATAATCTATCCAGGTGTACTACAGGATACAAACAGGAAGACCAAGTGGTGGGATGAGACAATATTGCAGAGCCATAGACTTTGTTAGACGCAAAATCTTTGGGAGGGAATTCAATAGGAATGAAAAGAACCATGATTAATAATTGATTTTTGTAGTGTTTACTGTTAGACATTTTATTTGTGTTCCTGCAGAAACACCTGTTTTGTTTTAATATTCTGCCTCTGACGAGCTCCTTCATAAATATTTCTACTTTGCAGTATTAAAAATTTAAGCTCTTAATTAAACTGTCATTGATGTTTTATGGCAATAAATGCATTGAAATAAATGACAGCATTTAACAAAATGTGCACATTTTTATAGGGATGATCACTGCTGATGTTCACGGGGTAACATGAAGGATGGTAGTGTCTTCACACTGCTCACAAGGAAGACTTTTAATCACTGGGCTCTGAAGATTACTAGTTAAAAACAGCACTGCTGATGGAAAAGAGGAGCGGAGGAAAGGGATTGACTGACATTCTGCATTGTGAACGTTTAAGCAGTTCTGAGTAGCAAAATGCTGCCTTGTATTACTCTGTAGACCTCAGATATTTTCAAAATCAGGTTCGTGGTACTTCGCATACTTATTTCTAATGTATTTTAGAATTTGGAATTATTTTTTAAGATCTACAAGGGCTCTGGAGAAGTTCAGTGTAACAGGGAAGATTATTTTGCTACTGAAATTCTTGTCTATAGGTACAGAAATTTCAACACATAAAGGAAAGATCAAATAATTAAAAAAAAAAAGTCTTAAAAAAGACAATATTTCCATAGCATGTTATTTGTACACTGAAATTACTGAGCTGGAAAGAGTGGCTTTGAGGGGGAGCCGCTGTCAGATGAAGGTATACATTTGAAGGTACAAGGTAACCTTCTCGCAGCAATTCAAAGACATCTCTTAGGAGCAGAAGCACTAACCCTTGTATAAATGAAAAACAGGATTTCACTTTCGTTTAAATATGTTCTATTTTTGAAACGTACATGAGAGAGCTCTTTAGAGTAAAACTGGTTGTGAATAATTAAACTTTATGGATGATAAAGAAAAAAGCAGCTGTGACACACAGTTATTGTCAGGAAAACATGCAGGGGACCCGTAGGCGCTCCTGCCGCGCCAGGACACCCCCGCGGCTGCGCAGCGCTGCACACAGCAGGGAGAGGGGCTGCCCTGCCCTGCCGGGGGGAGGTGCTGCAAGTTTGCAGGTCGCTGGCAGTCTGAACATTTTCTAGCTGTATTATAACCAAAAAGAGAAAGAACTGCTCCCTGCTCCCCCCCACCCCAGCACTGCTGGGACTATCCATCATAAAGCAGATTAGAAACCTTTACCCTTATGTTCCAGCTAGTCTAAATATTTCCTAAGGCCATTTTATGTTGCTTTGTTTTATTCAATGGCAAGGTAATTAACAGCAAGGACAGGTACACACATGATCCTTTTTCTCATTCACATACTGCCCGAGAGATTGATGCCATAAACACCTCCTGGAAAGTATTAAGTGCCTTTGACTCCTGTGGTGACGTGGAGCGCTCAAAGGCTGTGCGTGGTGCCAGGCGCTCTCCCGTTTCTCTCTCCTAAGGGCAGTGCTGTGACGGGAGAACTGCTAACACTATTCCCAGCCTCCCCTATACCTGGTAACTTGCAGTTGTTTTCATTACTCTGCCTTTGTTTGGGGAAGAGGAAAGATGGCGCTTCGAATCCAAAAGTACACCCATGAAAGCAAATCAAGTTCCCATTACAGTCAGCTCAACCGCGATCCCTGCGGAATATCACCCAGGCTGCGTGGCGCTGCCCAGGGAGGTGGAGCAGCCAGAGGCACTTTGTCTTCCGCTCAGACCAATCTCACGGAAACTGCCTGAAATGCTGCAGTTGGCCAGTGCTGCACAGCTCGCTCCCGAGCCCTTATTTTAGTCCATAATAAGCCAGCTTCTCCTTCCTGCCGCCCTGCCCACTTGCCAAGGGGGTGTGCGAGCTGTGAGCCAGGCCCTGCAACCTCCCCGGCACCCTCCAGGGAACTTCTTCCAGCTCCCTAAGGGAGAGAGTGTCATCTGGGCAGGCAACTGCTCTGTCCGGACTCCAGGGAAACATACAGGTAAATTAATGATGAGCTTGAACCTAATAAATATGGTCATAAAGAACCATTTTTTCTAGTAGGAATTGAAGTCAAAGAAAAATCCCTCCAGTCACGTAAGCTTTGCCCACCCTTTTGCCACACCGCCAAAGGAAAGCACGCTCTTCTGGGAAATGGCCTTTTACATCTTCTCTTTCCCATCAGGCAACGTGTATGTCTGAAACGCAGTGTCAGACACTGTGTGCAAGCCAATATCACACGGTTACACAACTTCATCCTCTCCAACCCTAAACTCGGGTCATATTTTCAGGACAGTCCTGAAGGAACAAGGGTGCCTTAGGAGACCGCGACTGAATGTGTTCCAGCAGCAGGACTAATTAAAGCTGTTGCCAATCTAGGTGGAATTCCCCTAGACAACTGAAAAATGTATTTACTCTTTCCTAAAAGTTTCAGTGAAAATCGACATCCAAGTAATTCTTTGGGAGCCCATGTCCCGATAACACAGGGAAGGAATTGAGCCCACGCTGAGTTAGGAGTTAGCATTTCTTGTTAGCATTCAAGGAACAGTCCTCCTCGTCTGACCTTCACTCGCTGCCGATGGTTTGTTCCGACATGCACAGCTCCACTTTTCTTCATTAGGAAAAAGAAGAAATAAAAGAAAGTTGAAAAGGAAACACTCTCCACTTTTGTTTTTATGTGAAAATCTCTCTCGTCAGCTAGTTCCTACTGGCTGCTTTTGCGTGGTTCCAGCACGGTACTCTCACGTCCGGCTTTGAAACAAAAGTTATTTAGATCATTTTAGGATTTAAGCAGAGCTCAGCTGGGGCAGGGTAAAGGTTGAAGTAATCTTCCAAAGCCCTCTTGAAAGATTAGATATTCATTTTCTATTCCTGTTCTGCAGATAACCACAGCACAGAGTGACTGAAAACCCAGCACATGCTTGGCTGAACTTCTCATTAATAAGGACACTGCTATCTGGATGATCTCGCTCCCTTTCTCTCTCACACTGAGAAGGAAGGACACCACAACAGACATAAAAAGATAAAATACTCCAACACTTCATAAAGCATAACAGCTTTCTTTGTTAATCAGTACCTGTCAGTGGGCTGTGTATCCGTGGGGTTCGCACACAGGGCTGGCAGCAGCCGTGCTGGTAAGACTGGGGACAGAGCCTTTTCCAGACCCACCAGAGGCTGCTGGTGTGACGTAGGCTGAAAGATTTAATGAGTGTCCTTCAGTTCCCCCATTGTTCATACTAAGCTTCCCACCTCTTAAATATCTCAGAAATTTCAAATTGCAGGACAGGGACATCTCCCTGTAGGTTTGTACAGCAACACCCATAACGGGCTTCTGACCATCGTGTAAGTGCTACCTGCCTAAAAATAATCCCGTTGCACATAATGCGCACAATTAGGACAGAGAGCTACTCAAGGTTTTGTAGTTCAATATTCAATGCTCATCACAGGACTAGGTGTTTGGGCATCTAAATCAATAACCAGATTTTCTAAGATGAGAAACAGAAAACATCTTCCCTGGCTTTTAATCCTCCCTAGAGCATGTGGCAGGCAGAGACAGCAGCAGGAGCAGTCGGCCGGCAATGGCAGCCTGGGCCAGCAGCGAGACACAGCTCCAGCTGGGGTCCGCCTACTTCTAGAGCGGCATGACAGCAAGTAACCCCGGTACAAACATCTAACTCCGACAGATTTCAATCGTTTAAGGTGCTCACATACCTCATTTTTCTCTGCCTCACTTATCTATGAACCTTCCCAACACAGGGACTGGGGACAAAAAGACAAGCAAAGGACAGTGAGGGACTCAGTCTAAGAATAGGGACTGTGCAGCTGCCCATTAAAAAAAAAAAAAAAAAAGAAGAAGTGGTTAAAATTGTCAACAAAATGCACTGCCTGAGAGGAAAAACCAACATAAAATGGAAGTCATGGAAGTTTGGCCCCCACTAACTGTTACGAGACTGAACAAACAGACCACGCTGTCTTAAGCGAGGCATTTTCATGTTGTGCTTTGCACGGGTTATAACTGTCTTTCTGGGATAATGTATTAGGTACTGCAAGTACCAGTGGGTAGGAAGTACCACCCCACTGAGTGCTTCCCCCTGGCAGGCAGCAGAGGATGTGCACGAGTCAGCAATCCCCAATAATTAAATCCTTCCTCCGCACCTTGTTCAGGACCTGCCAGGATGAGGCCCTCAAAAATGCATGTGCAGCCCATGCAGTGAGGGAGCAGGAGTTACACCACACAGCAGAGGGGATAAATCAAGTTCATAAAACATGTTCTTTCCAGCTGTGATGTTATACATACTGCTTCTGAAAAGCAGCGGGAGCTGCTTCCTTTCCCCATAGTCCTGCTTTCAATATGCAACAAAATGGTTTAAAGGCCTGAGAAGGCACTGAGGATGTTTTAAGAAACTGCCGCAGTGAAGATTTTTTTTGGAGAGGGGAGACTGGAAGAGGAGTATCAGGCAATAAAGATGTCTCCTTGTTAGTATGAGAACCTTAGCTGCCAAAATCGTTCCTTCCTAGTCTTGTCACCAAGAAATACTCTTCTCAGAGTAACCTGTGGTACTCCAGAGAAAACTTATCTCATTTTCGCTGCAGCTTTTCCTTCTGGGGAATCTGCTTCCTGAAATAAAAGTCACAGCATGGCGACAGTGGATGCTAGTCGTAGTGGGTGCACTAACAGAGCCCTGCCATCCAAGCCAGGCAGCTCTTCCAGCAGAGGTGACACGGGCTGCGCTACACCTTCAGAGAAGGGCACCTTTCTGGCTTTGCTGATGAAGCCAGTGGTATTCTCCTCTTCAGTTTCCACTAGCTGAGCGTGCTGGGGAAAACATCCTGCCCTGAAGATGCCTTTTGTGCCGAGTAGGTTCTAGAAAGCAGCTGAACCTTCTCAGCTGCTATTTCCCTGGTACTTGCTGTAGCACCCTCTCATCCTTTGTGTGGAGGTTTCCTACCAGCCAGGACAGCAGGCAGCCCCTCAGCTGCTGGCATATTCTAATGTTTTCCTTCCGTTCGTCAGTCCTACCACAGAATGAGACCCAAAAGAACTGTTTACGACTTGCAAGCCACCACCTTGCTCTCAGTGGAACTTAACAGAGCTGAGATGGGGCTGAGCAGCCAAACTCATCCAAGCCTGAACTCACCCGGTGACAACGAAGGACCAGACCCAGCCAGCCAAAGCAGAAGGACCTTCCCGCGCTCTGTGCTAGACCAGAAGGGCCGACACTAAAGATCTCAGAGCCACAAGTCCAGGTGGGAGATTTTCTAAAATGGTAAGACCTCTCAAGAGCCTGATGAGCTTCTAGATCAGATTTATTATATCTTTGCAATCATATGCTCTTTTCGTCTCAGTCTGATTTGTTTAAATAAACAACCAGCATGGCTTCAAGTGTCATTTCACCCATTACACGAGCAGCTCGAGAGCTGAAGAGGCAGGAAAGAGAATAATAGAAAACTGATGAGGAGAGAAGAAAATAATAAATAAGACCAAAAGAAAGAATGAGCACCCTTAGGGTTATAGTCAGCATTCCAGCTGAGAGGTCTGTGGGTACAGAAAAGATTATTTACATTGAACTATGAATTTTAAAAGTAATATTATATAAGCCTTCCAGCTTTAACAATCAAAGAGAAAAGTAATTATAAGAATTACCCAAATGTTAAATGGTTTGAAAATAACTGAAATATTTCTCTCTCCCTAGTGGAATGTTTTGCTCGACAAAAGGAACAAGTTTCTGAAAGATGGGCAGGGGGGGTTTATCATTCATTTTAAAATGCAAATATTTTAATAGGTTTCTTTTAATATATATGATAATGAGCTTATAGATGAGACACAAACCACAGGCCAAGTAAGCAGATGTCTTGTCAACAAGGTCTAGAATTTAGAATCATTAGGGCTTGTTTAAGAAACACACTTACTCTGACATAAAACTGAAGCATATTATAATATTTCAAATTCACACTGCTCTGTGTGACATTTTTTCCTCATTAAAATGAAGAATGACACAGCCAGAGAGCCCGGCCTTTCCTGCTTTGTATTTGTAGTTCAAAAGATGTCTCTAGCAAATTGTCCCAGAGAGACAAAATATTAAGCACCTTGAGTGCTGTTCTGCATGCAATTAATTTCACAGCCTTTGAAAGTTTTTAATGCGATGTGGTGACCAGTGAAATAATAATAAGTTGCTGCTCATTGTTCCCATCTTGCTCACTCACTCTTTTCTGCAACCTGTCAAATCCTGTTTAACTCTGCTTTTTTTTTCTAGGTGTCAATTCCTTTACATTGTACAGCTTTCGTGACGAAATTCCTGAACTCCTTGTTCACCCTTCAACTTTGAAAAGCAAAGAATCAGCCAGACCTGAGCAAAGGAAGCTGATGGAACAATAACCGACACAGACTGTTTCTGAAACTATGGCAAGTAAAAAACACATATGATCATTAAGCAAATACCATAAAAATTAGGTCAAGTTACTGAGTTAATTGCCTATTGGGTTGGGTTTTTGCCAATCCGCTGAAATCAATAGGTTTCCTATTGCCCTAAGAGGCTTTCTATCAAACCTTAAATTAAGTTCTCTTTTAAACACACCTTTCTTCCTTTGGTGCACACACACATATATCCAAAGGCAAACTCCATCCTTTGACTCTTATAAAGTAGTGAAATTTATCCAAAACACCAGTACTCACATTGAATATGTTCCTTGTGACTAAATACTGTTGAGAAGCCTGTAACATCTTGGGTAAAAGCAAAAAAGAAAAAAGGACACAGTTATTTGTCCTATGGAAAACCGTAATTAAAAAGGAAAAGTGTTGTAAACACCACCGCTGGTACAGACAGACGAATCTGCAATGTGAAATAAGCTTTCAGCACAGAGACTTTGACGCTAAATTTTACAGCAGTAGGGGACAAACTTTTAGATCGTGCCTTCAAATTCATGAGGTGGTGTTTTGGTTTTTTTAAGGATAACTTTAAAAGAAAAGTGTAGTCCAAGACTAAGCAGGAATCCTCAGTGCAGAGCTTTGATGTTACACACTGAAGATCTGAACGCAAGCATACATTCATCCCAAGAGACCCAAGAACGTTTCTCTCTGAGACAGAACACGTAACCAGCAGTGTACATAACCAACCAGTAGCCTCGGCGAAGGCGCTGTTCTGTTGGGCACCACACTGGGAAGTGAGAGAGCTCCGAATCCTCACATCAGGTGGGACTCACATGGACAAGGCAGAAACAACGTTCTGCCACGGATACAGGCAGGAGCTGCACCTACACAGTGTTTCGCAGCACTGGGAGCTGTGAAATCCCAGGTACTCCAGCAGCTTTTTTTTTTTTTTATACTTTTTGATGAACATTTAATACAGTTTTAAATCATTCCATCATTCACTTGTGGAGTTTGCCATTGCTTTTTCTAGAACGACCAAATGAAAACATTGGCACAGCTGTAAAACCTAGTATACTTGGCCTTTCCACTGGTAGAAAAGAGAGGTAAGGTCAACTGCTTCCATAAAAGACACTGCTTTCTCTGCCATAGGTGCTTTTTGCTCCAGTTGATGCAGCACACTCGGTAGACCCAGCATACATATACTATAAACCACACAGTAAAGGTTGCACATCTGCCGTAAGTCCGTAAGTCTCCGAAAGACTGAGATTTACAAGCAAAAGGAAAAATCAGACTGAAATTCAGACTCAAATGAGCTTGGTCCTGTTATCAAAGAAATGGAAATGGAAGAGCTTGGGCTACATTAGAAAATAAAACTTCCTAGAATCTTTTCCTAAATAATTTTCTCAATTGCTGTGAGCTCCTTGATGGGGCTGTGAGGCCCCATTGCTCCATTTTGGTGTTCATCACAAATCATGATGATAATTATAGCTAGGATTTTCAAAGGAATACAATGTTACAGTAAACGCTGAAATCCATTGCAACTGAAGACTATTTGTCTTATGCCAGATCTTAAGATCTTTGTCTATTTTTGTCAGACAAGACTGGAATGATGCTGTACAGAGGCAGAAAGCCCCTATGCTCAGAAGTGACAAGACAAGACAAAGGTAGGTCATTATTTAAGGGAAATAAAATGTTTTGCCGAAGCTCACATAGCCTAGGTTGTTATGAAGAACTTGATACTCAGGTCTCCCGCATCCCAATCTATTACTTTACCTTTAAAATCTGCAACTTGTAAAAAACTGTCAACTGTAATCTATGAAAAACAGAGAAACCTATATTATTTTGTTGTATCTGTATAGGAAAAAAAAGTTATCTATGGACTGTACTGCTAATGAAACTAGAAAGTGAGTTCCAAACAAGTTTTAGCCTGTTCCAAAAAAAAAACTAAACAAAAAACTAAAAAAAACCACAACAGTTAAAGGGGGAGTCCAATTGTTGACACACAAAATGGACAGCAGAAAATCCAGAACTTAATCTTAAACTGAAATTTAAATTGTATGTCAGGCTGGAATAACACTTATGAAACACTGCATGCAACTTTCACTGGTTTTCCCTTGGAGATAGAAAGCCAGGACACAAGTCTATACAAAATGTCCTGCCTGATACGCAAGTGAGTATTCTCACGTAGAGGAAGATTTCTCTCAGACCAGGTACAGTATTCTAAATAGCTGGGATGGGAAACAGCTCTTTATAACGAGATTTCATGAGGAATTAACTTTATATGATATATGAAGATGAAGTGCTTTTTTAACTAAATGAACTACTACTTTTACACATGATTTTTCACTGTCTAGACCATTATTATTGTTTATACAGTAGTGACAATTATTAGCATTGTGGGTGACTCTGATGGGCCCTACACAAGCAAGAAAAAGGCAGTCTCTAGAAAGTGCTGACAAACGTCAATTAATCGTGTCAAGTAACTGCAGCTACTTTCTTCCATGAGTAGACACCAAAACCAGCTTCTCAACACGGTTTCTGAAGAGAATTCAGAGCAGTTTCTGCCACCAAAAAATTAAGGCTTTAGTCTTAAGTTTTACACATTGTTCACTTAATAAACAATGGAAACAGGTAGGCCAGAGGGGGCTTCATCCAAAGATGAAGCACTCTTGTGAAGCACCTCCCTCTCCATTGACCCCAAGCGCAGCCGAGACCACTAGTGTAGGTGGCGACGGTTAGATGAGGCCGTACACTAACCGCAGTCTCCTGACCACTGGCTTCTGAAGCTGACCAGGTAACTCACGCTGTAGCATCGCTTTCCAACAAGCCTGGTAATCGCTTCCCACGCACGTAATGCCTTCGCCAGATCTGTACAGTAACACGTGCCGGATTATGTTCTCACACCACAAAGTAGAAGTTCTTCAACTGCAATCAGTCACTGAGCAAAGCGGGTCCCTGTGCAGTGGAAGACTTAGTTCAGGACTGGGTAAACTAGGGCTCTCCTTTCTCCTTTTACCCACAGACTTCTCTTGTTTGTGTGAGCTTATTACCCACCAATTTCTGCTTCTTGCCTCTTCAAAGCCTGACAGCGTTCAAAAAGCTTTAGCATATTTCACATTTCTGTCCTCTCTTTTGTCTCTCTGGCCCTGGTAAACCTGTGGGAACAACCAACTTCCCAGATTGTTCAGAAGTGTGCAGATATTTTGGGGGCTCAGTTCTATGCATCTTTAAAGTAACCCAATTTTAGAATATGCAGAGCAGGCACTCCCTTGAACAAGCAGAGGCCTTTTCCAAATTGACATAACAATCATGAAAATACTGCCTGTATTAGCAGAGAACAAAGTTCTCTGCTCCCACAGAGCATTTGAATATATCACATCCTTCTCTCAATTATGCCCAGTTGATTTATCTCTTATTGCCATAAAAGTCTCAAGCCTTCATAACAGCAGACAGTTCTACTCATTCCGTTCATGAACACAAACGAGTCATGAAATGCAGAGATAAAGTTGTACTCTGGAGAAAGCTGCGTATTTGATTTTGTGTGTTCCAACTCAAAAGAAACATCAGTGCTGGGTAGAGGGAGGGAAGGAGGGAAGTGGAGAAAAGAAACCAAGAAAGAGGCAACCCAGTGAGGCAGTGAAAACTATCCATCACATTTCCAGGGACGCTGCGTCCTACAGGCACATCACTGTGGTTTGTCACTCATGCAGAATCATTCCTTGGAGGCGGCAGTGGAAGGTAACCTGACATCTAACTGTTAGATAATAATTCAACAATGTGTGAATATAAACAATAAAATGAAAACCTTCCTATAAGTGAATTGACTTACTTTCACTCTTGAACAATGTTTCTGGAAGGCTGACGGTAATGCACTAAAGGAAATAAATACATTTAATGTTAAACTGGGCTTCACTTCACTATGTAACAACTTTAAATTTACTTGGTAGGAGACAACCATCGTGCAGTGTGATTCTCCTTATCAAACCAGTTTTTGAGGGAATCGTTGAAAATGTTAGTGAGAGGAACGGGCAGGCAATAATCATCCCAGGCAACTGCTTGGGGGTGTTTCTAGGAAGGAACTCCAGTGTGCAAAATCAGTGATGATTTTGAAGAAAAGTGATGATCAGACTACCAGAGAACGAGGTCCAATATTTTAAGGTTACTGGACAGAAGATAAGGCATTGCTTTAAAAAGGAAGTTTTGAGCCACTGTATTTGGCATTCAATAACACGGTAATTGACAAATTGTCCTTCATGGAGGAATTCTAACAATAAAAAGCTGTATGTGATGAATTGGTGTGATATGGCTACCAGTATGACTACCAAGGTTAAGGGCTGAAGGAGTAAAGTTCTTTCTTCTTAAATATTTGGTTCTTTTTTTTTTTCAGATGAGAAGCATGGTTAGCTGAGAAAAAAACGAAGGTGACAATGTACAATGAAGATATCCTTCAAGAAAATGCTGACAGCTAAGAATAGCAGAGCCATGAAGAGACATACAAATGGCTGTACTCATTGCCAGTGTCTTAATCCAATCTCAATGACAAATGGGAGGCTTTCTCTTTAAACATACTACTCAGAAGCACAATGATATTTACTATTGCTAGAGAAAGAATTCTGTTCTGGGGAACATTTGAGAATGAAAAATAAAAGAAGAAATAATCATTCAAGAGAAACTCAAATTTTACTTGGAAATAAACCATTTTATTTTGTTGTAAAACTGGACCTCAGAGAATCTGAGCACACATGCGCCAACAGCCCTGGGATGGCTAAGCTCCGGTTTGGGCATTTACCTGAGACCAAACTCGGCGAGGACTAGAATCCCTGGATCTGGCGATTACTCGCTTGAGACTTGGCCTTCTGCTCTGATACACCTGGCAGGACTCTGCTGAGGTGCCCCAGAAGTAGAGCCCACCACACAGCAAACTCTCAGGAAACCAGGACGCCTGCTAACGAAAAACTGTATGGGCTGGTCAGAAAATATTTGATGTTTGCTTTCATCAGAGCAGAAGGAGCTCCATAAAACATTTTGATTTCCACAAGACAGAGGAGAAAGCCCTCAAGGGTGTCAAAATGGCTATGAGACACTAAGTTGTGGCATCCCTGCCTCAAAGAAAAGACAAATTAAGGCCTCGCATGAATAGGGAAAGCAATTTCCAGAAATCAGAGAGACACATTAGCAGGATTTACAAGACATTTTTGCAGCATTATTGGTAATACTGAGAGACAGTTGTGTTCATTCTTCTTCAAGCTAGCTGAGGACAAATGAGCTGGTGAAGGAATGGTCTGTAAGGATGATGGGAACACAAACTTCAACTTACAAGAGACAATGATGAGCGTAGCTTGTGTAGCTTAGCAGAATGAAGACTGAGAGAGAATGTCATTGCCTTCTATAAATATTCCATGGGAGCAAGCATTGTGGAGGCAGAAGAACTATTTAAATTAAAGGACAATGCTGGCATAAGAACAAACTAGTATACTATTTAGGCTGAAAATTAGAGAGGAGCATCTAGAAGGAAGATTCAGAATAACCAATATCAGCAATTGGAGGCACGCAATCCGACTACAGACCCGTGTGAAAAAATTACGCCTTAGACCTTTGTTTCAACAAATACTGGAATTTTTAGCCGTGTTTCAATAAGGTTTCATAGCTTCACAAAACTGAAGTGCTACTTTTAATCACAGAATCCCAGAATGGTTTGGTTTGAAAGGGACCTTAAAGATCATCCAGTGCCACCCCCTGCCCTGGGCAGGGACACCTCCCACCAGCCCAGGCTGCTCAGAGCCCCATCCAACCTGGCCTTGAACCCCTCCAGGGTTGAAGTGAATGAAAAGCCTTAAAGCTTTTAAAACTGTTTTCCCCCATACAAGTCAGCCAAAACCATTTCTAAATACTATTTTTCCCCCCAAGATGCAGTTTTTGATGAATAAATGATAAAATATGAGGGAAAGGAACAGATATAGCTATAAACCAGGCATGTTGGCTTCAATACAACTCAAAGATCTTTGTTCCTGGTGAATTGTCATAAACACTGTTACAGACAGTAACCTCTGTCTGGACTTCACGTGCAATACAAAGAGATAAAAATAAAAATGAAGGGGGTCAGGAGAGAGGAAAAAAAGTGACCCCATCTGTTTACAAAACTTACATAACAGAATAAATTTACAAGCACTTGTTTAATAACATCCCAAAATCCAGTTGAAAATATGCATTTTATCCAATTTCTGAAGTACTATCTTTTCAAATTATTCTTTTTTGTGTACAAGTTCTGTCCTTGGTGAGTGAAAATTGTTTCCTGCATCAAATACGGGCTAATGCCCTTACCTTTCAGGGTGACTGTGACTGATTTCAAAACCGCATTCATCTTGTGCTTTAACACAGTACTGAGTATGTGGTTTAAAGAAAGAAAAGGCCAGACTGACTTACATGAGTCCCGACAGGCTCCCAGTACGATTCCAAGACATCCATCACCCAAGTGAGGCAGGGGAGAGAAGGGATTCCAGTTAATATTTCAATCCAAATCTTCTCCTTCCTTCCTTGGGGCTTACATTTGAGGTGGGGGGAAGTATATCCAGTCACTTCTGAGCAGATAACTAAGGAAATTGCTTCTGTGATATTCTAGTCCTACCTTGATCCAGGATCCTGTTTTAAAGTCAGGTAACCAACCCTTTTACCACACTTTCTTAGACAATATGGTATCTGACAAGAGGACAGCATGAGTCTGGCTGCAGGACTGGGCCTCTGCAGATGGTGCTTGGAGAAGCCAGAGCAGGCGAACGCCCTCGGAAGCAGGCTCGACGGGAAATGACGGAAGAGCTGCCTTTAAGGATTCTGCAGGCGGCTGATGCTGGGCAAGAGCTGTCACCGCTCTTCCTTCACCTTCAAAAAAACGCTGGCTCTCCTGAGCTGGGCTGTCCCATCCCTGGAGCCAGCCCAGCACCCATGCCAGTGGTGGCAAAGCTCTGTTTGACACCCTGCCCAGAATGCCGAAAGAGCCTGTTCACTCCTGCCACCAACCTTCCATAATACAAATAACTGGCCAACGTGCAAGTTCTCTGTAGGACGACTTGTTGGGCACATCCATCAAACTTTCAGGGACTTATTTGCTTTCCACTCATTAGTGTTAATATTGTTTTATTTATTTAGTCCTGCAAAAGCTTACACTCCTGTGAAAGCAAGTTATTCTATGACAGGGCCAGTACCCAGAGTGGCACATCTAAGGAAACAAAGCTGGCCCTGCTGAGCTCACTTTTGTTCTTGTGGCATTGTTTCAGTTGTAATTCAGGGAGGAAAATATTCTGGGCCACACCGACTAATGCACAAAGAATATGTTAACAACCTCTCCAATAATGAACAACTTGCCTCCCAGTCTTTGCAAATGACCTTCATAATCTATCATCTTAGCTCGCGAGGAGCCAACGGCCCACCGCCAGAACCGAAGTTGCAGCAAAGTCCCATGGCAGACAATACGGGATGAGATTGCTTTAGATCATACCAGATCAGCCCACACTATTTACTTGACATTAATCACCAACGTGGCACCACTTCACTCACTACATGAACCTTACCGAACAGTTCTGGCCTCTGGAAAGCTTTAATGACCTTTTAAGAAAAATGGCTTTGCTTTAAGGTTTACTGCCAGCGTAGGGAACCTGAAGAATACGTGAATATTGTCCAGGCTGTGCCATGTGTATGTGTATGAGCTGCTGAACTGTGAACAGGTGTATGGCCCTCAGAGCGTTTAGCGTAAGGATACAAGTAACAGTGCCGGGGGTTTTCATGTTAGCAGTCTGTCTGATACCAAAAAAACGAGATTCACATTTAAAAATTCACCTCTGCCATTTTAAAAATAGGTGCATTTGGATCAACCTTTGATTTAGGTTGATCTCTTGTGGACAAGCTAAAGAAGTGCAGGAAAGGCAAATTATCTCCCCAGCTCTTCCCCCTAACCAAAAAGCCCCACTGTGTGAATTCAGGCTACTTACCAAGAAGATGAGCAGTATACACACGTAAGATACACAAGCAAGTGTTTTCTGGGTGGCATTGTAATTACATGAGACAGACCCGGCTTGCAGAGGGATTTGATGCAGTTGTTTTGTATTCCACTTGCAATAGCTGAGTGCCATCCAAAAGGCAACTGAGCTGAAAGAGGCAGAAAAACAAAAGCATCTCCTTTGTCCCAAATGAATTGAACTTCGTTAGTTTTGGCAGCTTTTCAAACATCAGAAAAAAATATTTGTTTGATCTTTCCCTTCTTTCCACTTAAGGTCAATGATTAAAACAGGATCAGCTCAGTGACTACACCTCCCGTTCACAGTCTGTTGGATAAACCTACTAAGTACCGTTTTGACAGCTGTGGAAAAAAAAAAGAAAAAGATACCAAGACCTTTTATAACAGCTTTACAGAATGGGGAAGATTGTTGCTTTCTCAGGTAGTTAAAAGCCTGGGCCACGAGGCAGAACAATTCTGTTCTAATCTTCTCTCTGCAATAGACCTACTTCTTGTCACCCAGCAAGTCCTTCACACTACAAATTTCAGAGACACGTCACAAGCTTGACACACAAACCAAACTCGGTCCCCACTAAGTAAAACCATCTGCAGAAGAGCTTAGGAGCAGGAGGTTTCCCTGGTGGCAGGAACACATGGAAATATGGAAAAGGGGTTCTTTGTGAAATAGGCAACCAGTCTTGTCTAAAAAGTTGCATCTGATGTGCCTTGTCCTGTCATTACTTACGGTGGTGATTCTCAGAGTCCAGACAGATTCATCAGTCCTTGAAATGCACTGGGTTTTGAATTCCTCTCTGCATTACTGCTCCTAAAAAAAAAGTAAAAGTCCTAAAGAAGATGTATGTTTAGATAATGTGAAGCTTGAAGAGAATATTCACCTGCTTCAAACCCTATTTGTATAATTCTCTAGAAACGCTTAAGCAAACATCCTATTATCAGTTTCAGAGATTTAAAGATTAGATTGAATCCTCTAAGACTATTAAAAAATAAAAAAAAACCAAACCGACAGCTTTCCCCCTGCTCTTGTAATGGACTAATTCCATTTAGAAAATCTTCCTCAAAAGAAACATAATCTTTCTTTTAGGGGAAAAGAAAGTAATTCATAACAAAGCAGGACAGCAACGCGAAATATGGTCCAGGAGGACCTTAGAGTGGCCCTGGGACCCTTACAGAGTCTTTCAGTGGGAAAAAATACGGTCTCTTGATCAAATATTGAACAATAATGAGCAATTCATTCAGTCTTATTAGGATTTCAAATACTCATCCCAGACCATCGTCACCCTCTGATGGAGAACCAACCTCTGTTTAATAAAAGGGGGGTTGTTGTCTGACAGAATTACAGAGTCACAGAGTACACAGTAAAACTGTGAGTCTGATGAACAACGGTATTTCGAAGCCATCCGTATGTCTTCTCATTGCTAGGCCGGCTGAAAACCAAACTTCTTCCCCAAGGCTAAGGTAGGAATAGTTGGAAATACGCCTTAAAACTATTCTGGTTCAATCCATGAAAAGGGTCCATACGGAAACCTAACTCAGATACCCTCAATGTGGTGAAAACAAAATACTGCTCCATGTTCCTCCTTGTATCCACTACATGCTGTTATGAAGATCACCCAAACAGAAACCTAAAGATGATGGAACTTTGGCAGTCCCTTACCAATCCTTATCTGCACTTTCAGGCTCTCCATGAACACACTTGCACATTAGCACTTTTCTGGATTAAGCCAGTTGTAGTTCAGTAGGTACAAAACAAAGGAGAACAGAGTTCACTGGCAAAGTGTTAATGAAAATATGGGACCATTAGTCTTATAACAAGGAAGAGATACGTAGTGTGTGTGTGTGTGTGTGTGTGTGTGTGTGTGTGTGTGTGTGTTAATAGACGTATGATCATTATCATACTGCAACTTGGAACATGAATCTCTGGTTTGTAGCCTAGGAAACTTCAGTGTCAAGAAGTCTCCCAAACTGGAGTATAGGCGTTCATTCCCAAAAAATATATTCTTATCATCTCATGTGCTACGAAGCCAGAAATTTAGAATAACTTTTACAGATACGTATCCATAGTTAAACATAAAAAGAGAAAATATAGTAAAGAGCTTTAAGACAGCACTGATGTTTGCTCAATTTGCTGATGACTACCTGAACACCAATGTTAGCCTGCTGAAGCCAATGCTGGAGCATTTTGTTGAATTTTGCTTTAGTCACAGAGTGTGCTTTGAATCTAAACTGACCAACCATAAAAGCGCTGAATCTGATTTATTTAATCAGATTTCTCTTTTACTGATACAAAATTTGATGCCTGCTTTTAATCTGAACTGAAAAATTTGAAGGGGAAAGACTGATTCTTAAATGAGTGGGGAGGTAAATCTAGGTGAATCTAAGGAGAAATGCTCCTTTCTGGCATGCCAGGTCTTCACTCCTGTTTCTGCCCAGTAAATATTGGGCAGTTTTTTGACTGCAAAGAAAAGAGCCAAATCAACTCTATTTTTCCCTTCTTTAAATAACAGAAAATAAAAAACTTCCCCCTACCCAAAGAAGCACAAAGCAACAAAAAAGAATCCACCTGTTACACTGTGCATACGATAGAAAGAGGTAGCACAAATAATGGAAGACCTGGGGAAGTGGTATGCCTGAGATTCCTTTTACAATGACTTACACCCAAGAGAAATGCCTTGCTGTAAAAATCCATTTTAAGAATTATAAAGAACAAAGCTCTAACACAAAGAAAAGCTGAAAACACTTCATTATAAATATTGCAATGACATGGTAAAGAAAACAACTGGAATAACTTGCAGTGCTAACAGCTCCTCTGGATTAGTCGTACGCAAACTTCTTACAGAAAACTCTGGCTATTAGTCTGATCCTATTCCCATTTAAATGAATGGGAAAATGCTAGCAACTTTTTTTTTAATCAAAAGTCAGATCAAACACAAATGAAAATAACATAAAAATTCTTACTGATCTTAATGCTTGGTGAGAAAAACCTGCTGTGCTGAACACCATGGTCTAGGTTCAGTTTACTTTGGTATAAGTCTTAGGATTCAGACTAAAGCCTGGTTTTCAGTCAGTTATATTTGTAACAATATGTTGGATTCATCCCCATATGTTACTTGCACATGCTTGATGACACTATATATAAGCTTTGAGCACTTTGAGAATTTCAAATAGGTATCCAAGAAACACACCATACATAAACTTCATATGCCTAGCTATTGCAAAGTCACTGGAACTTCTGAAAAAATCTCCAGGAGAATAAAATGAGGAAATAGCTCTTTTGATTCCAATAGACATTTTAGTAAATAAAGAAAAATGGGACAAATCGTTTAAAAAAAAAAAAAAAAACAAAACACATTAGAGACACCAAAATATTGATTAAGCTGCTATGAGTAAGCTTTTGAGAACCCCAAGGCAAAAGAAGTTCTAATAATCAACAGAAAGTCTATTCTAGCAGAGAGTGTTATGGTATCAGTATCTGCTAATGAGCAACTTCAGCAGCTACTTGCAGCAAACATAAATCATCTGTCACTTTCAGAGAGCTATCAAGGTTCAAGGCTACCTGAAAAGTAGAGTAGGATTATAGGAAAGCTAACTCAATTGCTAACAAAACCTTCTCCACCAGCTTATGAATGGAATGCTTTGAGATAATCAGGGTGTTCATTAGCCAAAATAGGTCCCATGCTCACACTGTGTCTTGCGGCTGCTGACAAACATCACGGCTAGAGCACCACACCCTGCTCACCAAATTAACAGCAACGGCAACTCTAAAGTCAGCATATAAAAAAAGATATCTGGGATTTGGCCTCCAGGGATGAACAGGATGTGGCCTAATTAGTGCTTATCTAGGATTGATCTAGATTTAACTCGGTCAAAAATGGAATCAGCTCACTTACTTCCAGCTGAAATTTACTTTCAGCTCATTTTGTGTTAATACGTTAATATTCTGCTAGCAGCATGCGCAAATAAAGTGTCTTCTTTAAGGCATAGAATGTTGCCTGTACAAAAGATAAAGCCCCAGCACAAGCCCGCACGTCCCCACACACATCATTTGGCTTTACTGCTGCGTCTTGCTTTTTTCCTGTGCTTTCCCTGCATTTGGAACAGCAAAAACCTCAAGGTCATCCTGAGGCAGGAAAAAGGGGCACTTTGGTCGGTCTTTCCGGTTCAGTGCTGACTCGGGCCCGCGTTCACCGGGGACCGGTGGGTCCCTCCCCCTGGGGGACCCCGGCCCTGGAGGGGCAGCTCTGGCCCAGCACACAGGAGTGTGCTTGGGAACACAGAACGCAAGGGCCGGGGTAGCTCCCTCTCCTTGTGCGCTGGCCGTTGGTGAGTTTCGGGGAGTGCTGCTGTACAACTTTCCCTGCGACCCATTTCTGTGAGCCGACTGCTGCCGGTGACAGTGAGCGCAAAACTGAAGAGAGAGAGTGAAGAAACACAAAGAAAACCCTTTAGAAAAAACAAATCAAGAAAATACCCCAATTCCAACACGCTTGCAGTCTCGCTGGGTCTTAGTGAGGAATATTATAGATACTACATTGCATATAATTGAGACTTCTCCACAGCATTTGAAACAAAGCTCAAGTGTGGCAACATCTCCACAGAGGCAATGTTTCATTACGCTGGTACAGAAATACGACTGGAAGAGACTTCCTGGGTCACAGGACCAGTTTTGGACAACCGGTGGCAATCAAGTCTTTGGAAAGAAAATGGTCATTTTTGAGAGTGAATTCCCTAACACAGCTCAGGTCTGGAATGTGTTCGTACACAACAGTAGTTACGGAGTTTTGCTTCCACTAAGAGACCAAGCTGATGCTGAAGGAGCCTGTAAAAGCATCTGACTCAGTAAGTGTTAATCTTTTTTTTTTTTGAGATCTGTCCATTTGTTACAGCAGCAGGCTTTCAGAATGTTCTAGAACCGCTTGTTCAGCAAAGCCGATGTTAAAGAGCTCCTGCAGGTAGAAAATGAAGACGCTGCCCCTCCAAGTCATTGCATTTTTTTGTTCTTCAAGACTTTTGGCCCAAGAAAAGCAGATTCTTAGTCACTGGAAAACATCCAAGGACATCACATATCTCATTTTGTTTGGGTTCTGCTGGCTTTCAGAGAAATCTCTGTTCAAACAGTCAGCTTATAGTAATCTAAATGATGTGGAGCACTGACTGCAGATTTGAGAAAACAATGCCACAGCCTCAGAAAGCTGTGTTCTGTTTGATACAGAGCAAAACAGTAACCTTTTATACAGTTTTGGAAAAGCAAGAGTTCGAATGCACGAAGCATCAGTTCCATTTTCAAATTAGTGCCTCTAGCACATAATAAAGGCAGCTGAAATCCTTGGGCATATCTGGCAGCGCTTCCAGGGCATCCAGTGATGCCCAGTTTTCACCCCAAAAGCAGAGAGAATGTGGAAGTCACCGTGGCATGTCTGAGTTTCTCATTCTCCACGAAGGACTAATTTGAAAACACTGAGGTTTGTCCTACTATTTTAACAGTGTTGACAGAAATAAACACCAACACAAACCAGACACTCTACAAAAAGGATTCTGTACTTAACCTTTTTTGTTCAGAAGAGAAAACTAAAAAATCGATCTAGAGAGCCTTTAATTATTTTTTTCCCATTCTTAGGAAAACAGAGGATAACATAGTAGCCAAGCAGAGCTCAAATTTCCAAGTACTTCTACTTCCAAAGAGAAAACACAACTATTTATAAAGAGCAGTCTCAGTGCAAACCCTTACGTTATTTGGAAGATTTTAGAAGACTGCATTCTGCAGTATAATAAAGACAGACAAATTAGTGAAAATATATGCAAATAATATTAATGTCCCCTAAAAATGTTTTAAATTTTGGCGTTGATTACTCTACATTTGTATTATCTTTATGACTTCTTATATACTATGCAATTTCACTGAGACAAAACTAATTTCCCATCCAATTGATTTTTTTAATCATAGGACGTTATTAGTATTTTTATTTTTTTAATCTTTATGGCTCACAGTCTTTAAATGACCATTTTAAAATTGCTGATTAGATGAGACTACAGAATCTGTTATAATGTGTCAAGAAAAAACAATTGTTAAAAAATAGATAAAATAATTACTCTTATTCTTTGTGACTAAGTATCACGTTTTGAGCATGAAAAGAATCTCTGCTCTTCAGCTGAAGAGCTGTTAGAGCACAGGCTGGGAGATGAGCCCCACATGAGTGATAGCCTTGGCATTGCTGCTGCAGCCTTGCTGCACTCGCTTAACATCACTGCCCCAAAACCTTCATCGTTAGCCACAAGTTTCGTGGTTTAGGCTTTCCTGAAGGAAGAGCAGTGGCAAGTTAGGAGAGCGACTGCCAGCGCCAGCGCCCCAGCTTCAGAGGAAGCACAGCATCGGCTCCCCGTGAACCAGGGCATCCCCAGAGACCACTGTCGTACAGACCACAGGGCCACACTCAGCTCTCGCTTCTGTCTGTTTCCATCACTGGAGTGGCACAAATACAGATCCTCGGGCAAGCTTATTTTCACCTGCACTTCCAGGTTTTATCTCCCTGAACAAAGGATTTGGCTATACTGGAATAAAGGACAGCACGGTTAAGGAGAGACTCCAGCTTCATGCCCCTTCTGTGTCCTTGGTTGATTGCACAGTGGGTTGGAGACTGCAGGAGCTTTTCTTCTGCTGGAGAGATGGAAGCTATTAACAAGGTCCTTGTAGTGGAACATTTAGGAAACATCGTGGGCTCTTCATTAGCGTAAATGCCAATACATAGCACAGCCACTAATGTAAAAGAGCCAAAAACTTTTAGCAAGAAGGATGGAGGGAAAGGAGAGAATCAATTTTTTTTTTTTGTTTCTGCTTCATTTAATTTAAACATTTTACATCTCTCATTTGTGAAGTGAATACTAAGTGAAAAACCTCAGCATTGAACTGTACACATAGATCAATCAAGTAAACTGCCTGCTCATTTACACTTTGTTTTTAAGTTCTTCCCTGCAGTCAGAACTACACAGACGTCTCTGAATAAGCCATTTGGGACAAGCCCACACTCCGTCTACCCTAACTATGGATCGCGCACACAGTTTCTTCTTTCACCCACAGGAATGTAAATGCAGAGTAACACCAGCAAGGTCAATGTGAAAGGAGAATTTTAGTCATAGTTTGGAAATTTGGGTTCAGCTTCCTGATAGCTGGCACCCCTGCAGGGTGCAGCAGCAAACACTCAGGGACCAAGCAGTGCTTGTTAGGATTCACCAAAGTCACGCTTTTGTTCCCTCGATGAAAAGTATGGCTGGCAGAGAGCTTTTCGTCTCATCTAGAGATACCGTGACAGTGCCGAGCCCTTTGACGGCAAAGCTAGAGCTAGAGAATATAGATGATGAACGAAGATGTAACATCTTCCCAGGTGCTGAACATTCACAGGGTCTTACACTTTAGGCTGGTGCACTTGTGAGCAATAGAGATCATGTCAATAAATACACAGTGTCTATACCATTGAACTTGCCTTATCACTCTTTTCTAAGAGGAAATCACTTTCCAAATTTTTAACCTGGTAGGTTTCTTCAGGCCAAATTGTGGACACATCTGTAACATGACCAGTGTCGTTCATGTCTTCTATAATCAAATCCTCCTGTTCGCAGACAGCTGGCCAAAGTTTATGCAATTAAATGGTAGCTGAGCAGAGCAGAGTAACTTTGTGAAGCCCCACACAACAAAGAGTATCTCTCTCCCTAGTAAACAGCTCTATTGATTTCTCATGGTCAAGACAGGCCCTTGACTCTAGTTAAGTAAAACAGTTTTTTTAAGGAGTTGTCAGTTTTTCTTTATGCTGTATTTTAAATTGGGAGGGAGTGGGATTTGTATTTGTCTAGGAACCCTGTAGAAAATCTGCAAAATAGGGATACAAATTAAGTACTTTTCCCTAAGAAAAACAATATCCATGTAAAACATCCCTTATGTTCCCTTTTACTTGCGTTGCAGTGCAGAGGTTTAGCAAGTTTATTCCATGGTGTGAATACAGAACCAGTGCCAAAATATTTATATGGCCCATAACTTACAGACCCATTTCATCAGTTAATCACAGTCGTTATTTTTTGATTGCTTTGACAACAAATGACAGAGAAATAATAAACATTTTGCACATTCTTTGCTGGCTCAGCTTCATTTTTCAAAAAACAAACAAATGAAAATTTACATTGAGTGCTCTCTGCTGGGTCTCTGTCCACATGACACTAGTTTTTCCCCATTGGTGCTTTTAATCAGGGGACAGATTTAACATCGTAACACACTGAGGAAAGAAAAAGTTGTAACTGTACGACGATGCAGTGTTCTTAGAAGAACACCTCTGGGGGCAAAAACTGAGCTCCAGGTATTTAGATACTTTTTAACCTGGAGAAAGAGAGAAGGAATAAAATCAAAATGCCAACCACCCAGGCAAGTCCGTATTCTCCTTTCTTTAAAGCTTATTTCCTCCTTTTAAATGGATGCTTATTTAAGGATAATGATAATTCTGACTCGGAAGGTGTTGCCACTACACTGTACGGCATCCTGCCAGCTGACCTCCCGATGCAGCAGCTCGCTCAGCAGTACAAGGGCTTCGCATTCTCTGCTCCGTCTCCTCTGTCACCCACACAAAGCAAGTGCAGCTTTGCCCTTTGCACTTTCTTTCCACCAAATCCTCCCATGTGTTTTTGGTTGTTGTTGTCGCTGTTAGCTTGTTTGGGATTAGAACCTGAGGCCACAGACTGGGTGCCTTTAGAAGAGACTTTTGAAAATGAGGGGATATTTGGAGACCTTTCCCCATCCACTGAAAGATGCTGCCCAGAATGAGAATCTTGTCACTAGGAAACATTTAAAGAGATATTATCAAAGTTACAGGTCCCAGCCTTAAGAAAAAGGAAACAAAGAAATGAGAGACATAACTAAAGAAGATTTTCTTAACCTTGAAATTGCCCTCACCAAGCCATATGCTGCCGTTTCTCAAAGGGTATTGCTGCAGCACAGGGAGAACAATGAGTATGAGTTGAATAATCAGGATAGATTATCAAAATATATAAAAGCAAAGCCTGTACCCTACAGCAAGTCATAAAGAAAAGCAGCCATCTGGAGCTTAAGAAATATTTCTAGCTTTGTCAGTGAGACTTTATTATAAACACGCGATATCGGCTGCTAATTAAAAAAGCTACAACTAAGAATTCTCCCTCTCTCCAGGGATTTTTTGCCATACATGCTTTAACGTTCAGAATTGTGAACTTCATACAGAGATGTCCAAGCCTCGGGGCTACAGGAGACTGACTTTTTGGGTCAGACTTCTGGGTCAGGGTCTTTGGTTTCCCCTATTCACACCCAGCACCTAGAACAAGTCCGGACCAATAAGCACTAACAAGTGTGTCCTCAGTCCTTGCCCAGTTCTTGTTTTCTTGCTGATGTCAAGAACTTTCTACCCGGTGTTATGAAAACTAAGAAACACAGAAACTCAGCTGGGAATTCTGACAAGGAGCACGACTGCAGGCTCCTAAACCAGGCATGTGTCTGTCTGAGGTTCTCAATCCCTATGATTTCTAAGTAATGCAACAGCAAAAGCAAAGCAAAGGAGCTTGTTGGTATCTACAGAAAGGATAGCCAGAGAGAAAGGTATTGAAGGGTTAAAATAAACAAACAAATTTATCAAATTATTCTCCATTTTCATTTAGAAAGGAAGGAAAAATGCACACCTTTTTTACCTGAGTGGGAAATTTTGCTTCTGTGTTTACTGATGATGCTGAAGTTTTATGTTTAACTTCTGGTCAGGAATATACTTTCAAGAACCACATAATCCTGCATAATACATGCCCTTTGTGTTGCATTTAGAGCTTTCAGTATGAGCAACCATCTTCATAAAAATGCGTACAAAGACTCAGGCTAGTATCCCTGCTCTTCTGACTGATACTAAGCTTATGAGCAGCTAGCTCTTCCAGACAAGCTTCTTTTCATTACTTACCCAGAGAAACGTCTTCTTTCTTCACAAAAAAATCAATGTTAACATTCGCTTTCCTACTCTCCTTACAAATACATGTACCTCCTAGAGTCTCAAAGTTCTCTACTTCTTCAGCTGCAGCATTTTTTAAACAGCCTGTGCTCGAATAACCATTTGGTCGCGTCACAGTCACTGGCTAAGCCAAGGCCTGAACTCAGAAGGCCTGAATAAGAAATCTGCATTTAGTCTGTGTCGTTAATCAGCAGGTTCTCCAGCCTGGAAAGATAATACAGGCACAAGTAGCCAATCTGAAACTGACGGCGCTGGAAGACCACCAGTCTGTAATCTATGCTGATACCGGAGCCTCTTACAGAAAATACAGCTTTTACAAGTCACTAATTTTAGAAGCTGACTTTTGTTGGTTTCTTTCAGATACCAGAAGACAGTCTTCCTAAACTCACTAGCACTGGCCAGCACAGGAATTTTGAAGGGCCAGACCGATATTTCCCAGTGTGCACACAGAGGAGGAGGCATATTGTTGCATGCTACAGTCATTTATTAATTTATCCATGCATATTTATAGGTTGTTCTATGCCCGAAGGTGCACCTTCACTCCTCCTGTGTAGTACAGCAGCCCATCTCCACCAGAACAAGACACAGCAGAAACAGCAGCCCTGCTCCCAGTTAGCTGTGGGAAACACGAAGTGGGCTGTTCACAGAGCTCTCTGCAGATAAAGGTTCTTCATGATGTCTTCAGATTTCCAGTTCAGGCTCTAGTTTAAAAAAAAAAAAGCTACTTCGTTTCACATGATGAAAGGTGCCCTACTTACTGAGAAGACAAGTTGCTTTCTGCTCTTTTGATTTCCTGCTGGCCAGGATGTACAGATGGCTTTTTCGTGAGAGGAAGAAAAAAAAAAGAGAGAGATAGAGAAAAAAAAAAAGGACAGATGACACTGAAGTACAGAAGAGATTAACAGGGTCACTAGCTTGCACTCCTGGGGTCTGGTTGAAGGATTCCTGCTTCTTAAAACTGTGAGCAGCGAGAGATGACAGACTCATCACTCAATGAAAAGTGAGTTACGACTTTGCAGTATGAACTTACTTGGCTGCTTTCCATTGCCTTGGCTCTTCAGGATGTGAAGGCTCACGGGAAAGTGCTACTTTGATGTTTTGCTGAATTTTTCTGTGGAACATATTAGACATGAGGCGTATCAGATACAAGTTCAAAGCATCTGGGCTAAATTCACTGTTGGTATTGATGATTTTCTGCACTGCTTCAGGTGACACTTCAAGCAGGTTATTTAATGTGCTAATAAGCATATAACCAAGACTATCTGACTAGGAACAATAGGGCTTTTGTAAAAAGATGTAGAACATGGAGTCACACTAGATTTGACAGCTGCTAGGCTAAGATACCCTCAGAATTACCTAAGGACGGTTGAGTAGTGTGCTCGCATCTTCATTATGCCAAGACGACAACAGAAGTTGTGCTAACAACACAGAAATGCGGCAAGAGCTGCCAAAACATGTCACGTGAGATGCAGGACATCTTACATTTGGCTTGAAACTGGTCCTTGAGCAGAGGAACTAACCCTTCTCTGCCGGTTTGCAAAGTTCCATTAAAATACCTACTTACTCAATTTTTCTGTGCCACAGGAACACGAGCCTAAAAGGGAACTTAATGTGGGACACCATGGGCCAACTTCGGCTGCCGGCATCAAAGTCAGTGATAAACCTCCCTTTGGCTTAGAGATGGAGAATTAGAAGCCCTAAAATAACATGAAGTAGTAATAGATCTCCTTAAAAACAACAGTCTAACTTTCACTTGCAAAGCAGACAACTTCCAAGAGATTGGCTGATGTTGAAATTAGAATATAGTGTTTAAACATCTCTCTGTGTAACTGAAGCCTTAGACAGAACTGGTACATCTCTTGAGAATGGTGGGGTGTATTTCTTTCTTCATCTGAAAGGTGATTTCATGCTTCAGGAAGTAAAGAAACTTTGTGCATTGACAATATAAATGCAGATGCCTCCCATAATGATTGACACCAGAGGTCGTGCAAGTGGAGTTTCATTTCTACTCCCAGTAGATCGTGCAGCCAAGCGAATTAACATCTCTTTAGGAATTAGAAAGCCAAAGTTTTGACAGCTCTGGCTTCCCCCCTTGAAATGGGTTCAGATCAGAAGGCCTCCTTGAGGTCTGATCTGCTCCTTACAATTATCTTTTTTAATAGACAATATGAAAGCCAGTGACACTCCAAGTCTACTGTCATATAGAAGCAAATTTCCTTCCCTGCAAAGGACATAAGTGGCAAGGAAAGCAGCTGACTATTACATACACCAAGCAGCAAAACACTCTGTCATAAAGTAGCATTAATTTCATAGAGCTGTCAGAAAACTGTCTCTGTCCCAATCCTAAATGCACGTCTCAAAATGAGAGACCTTTCCCAGCTTGTATCTGGAAGAATAATGCTGTTCTGCAGAAGATAAGCAAAATATATTCCTAACAAGTTGCTTTTGCAATTTGTGCTCTCTTGCCAAAGAGGGAATTTTCCAACACAATAGAAAAGCTATTGAGCTACAACCCAAATATTGTGACAAATAGTAAAAACTACAGAATATTGTGACACATAGTAAAAACTACAGCTCAGCATTTTCCCCTGCTGTGTATATTCAGACAGATGCCTAACTTCTTCTTGAAAAAAGGTATCAAAGATATAACACAGTACTGGAATATCAACAGGGTTAAAATAATTCTTCTGTCCTGTTTTGGCTGATGGCAGGTTGATTTGGCCCTTGCAGCCAAGTCTGTAAAATTTGAAGCAGGACACCTTTATGCTCACTCCTAGCCACAGCAAGCCCAGCTGTGTCTCTGCTTGATCAAGCCCATTACTGGATCAATGGATTTTCTACCATAGCACATGCAAGTTCCAACGTGAAGTCCCCACGTCCCCAGCGTGAATGTCCACTGACCTGCTGGACAAATGGCTTTGTTTGCCAATCATTATTTACTAAAGCCATCAGAAGCCCATTTGACAGAATTCTCAGGAATCATTCTCTGCTACACAAAACAGGAAAACTTTTCTTAAGGCACCACGATAAAACCTGATGCTTACGCTTAGCCTTTATTTGTTATTCATCTGTTTTCTTCAGTTCCTAAGCTGTACAAATGCATTGCTTCTAACAAGGAATGCCTTACCAGCTCTGTGTTAAAGACACCACTTTGGCGCAACCGCTACTGTAGAAAACTAAAAGCACATTCAACACAGCTAATTAATTCACCACTTTTGTAAAATGAGTATGTTTGTATCATGCAGGAAAGATCTGCCTTTTCTTTTCTTCATTATAGTTATTGTTTAAGTGAGAATGCAGACAAATCCATCCAATTTTGAGCCTTTCTCTTCACATTTTATTTGCACAGTCAATAACTTCTGTGCATTTTCCAACCCAGGGAATATCACTGCTAAGTTTATGAAGTTATCACTGGTTAAATGATGGCAGTGCATTAGTGCATATAATAGCAACTGCTTATTTGACATGCAGCTGGTGATTGGGAAGAAAACGTCAAATGGTAATACCATCAAACAAGAAGAGTGTAGTGTTTGGGAGAAAGACAGAGAAAGGAGGAATATCAACAGGAAGTCTAAAAGCAAACAGAATAAACATCAGCATTAAGCCTATAGCTTTCTGCCTGACAACAGAAAAATGACAGCAAGTATCATCCAAAAAAATTACAAGAAGAGCAGAAGCATTCAAGCTTCAGTGCCAAATACTAACTGACACCGGCTAGAAAACCTCCCTGTACAGGTTATCATAGTACTGTCCATCTTCTCTGCAGCATCTGGTCCCTGGCTCTAACAGAGAGACGACAGTAGACCTACTGCTTTCCTGAGCTGATCTGGAATTTTGATGCCTTTTTCCTATGTATTCCTCATTATTCAGCCAGCTTCATCCAAAAATATTTACTTAACCTTGACAAACATGCGATGCTGATTACAAAGAGAAAGTCTTCCCAGAGAAAAGGGAGAGTTACTTAGAAAGAACATCCAAGTGACCAGACACTTAGCGAATGCACGACCCCACATCTTACTCCACAGCTTAATTCACTGCTACTTCCTGACTATCAGTCTTCTGGAGCTCTGCAAGGTAACAAAGAAAACAAGATACAACTCAGTTTTGCTGGTGTCTCTCTCTGTAATTTTCAGGATTACATATTACACCATGGCAGGTAATGCTGACTGCTTTCAAAGGTAATTTCTCGATGGTGAAGTCTGAGGAAACTCAGGCTTTGACAGCAGGAAACCACCACAGCGAATATACATACCATATTCTCCAGCAGAAATTGGAAGCATTTAGCATCGCTGACTTGCAAAACTTCTTACCCAGTCTGCTGCTTGTCACATCAGCAGCTCCGAGGTACTTTAACAAACAGGATTGAGACTCTTGCTCCAGTGAAGTCGGAGGGATCTGCCCCAGCTGAGGTTCCGATCCTTTCTGCCTCTTGGCCAGTGTCCAAGAGTTCCAGTGGCCTGTTTGGCAACTATCCAAGCATTTGTGTTCCTGGAGAGAATATAAACAGAGACGAAGGAACACAAAAACATTCTCCCAAAGCCAATTTGGAAATACTTCTTAAGACACTCTTGAGGCATTGATCATTGTTCAGCTGACCTAGACAACAGACTTCAAGGTTAACACTTCCCTTGAACTACTGTCATTCTCTCAAAGATAAAAATATCTTCAATTTCACACTGACCAGGACTCTTGGATAGAGAGATAATAGATGATGATTTAACGTGTCTCTCTTTTTACTGCTTCTCTTCCCTTCCCCTGTAACTTTTTCTCCTGCTTTTTCAATCAGATGTTAGTGTTATGTGCCACATTAAGTAGGACATCCATCTCTCAGCTGGTGACAAAGTGCCTATGTGGAATGGAGCAGTGCGAGTCTGACTGAGAATTCGACCAAATACATGCAGAGGCAGATCGGGGGGGAACACACTTCTCTTCCAACTTTTCTGAACTTTTTAATGACCTCTCTTTGTAGCAGTGATTTTCGACGTGAAAGGCACAATATTTGGCACTGTGTCCCTTGACGCTTGCCAAAGAAAAAAACCATACACACAGACATGATAAGATACCTGAAGAAGGAAATACATTTGAAAACTGTGAAGGTTCGTTTTGATTCTGCTGTCAATAATTTGCTGCAACTTTCTGGGGGACAGTCTGGATATGAAGTCCAGGCAAACACTAGCTCTTTGCAGCCTTAGAAAGAACAAAGCTTTTCAACACCACAGCTGTAAAAACTTCCCTTCGCAAAAAGATGTTCACAGAGCCTTCCAGGATCCAGACCTTCAATTCAGCCTATCAAACAACGTGGGTGTAAGCTGTTTGGTAGTTTTAGCACTGATCAAAGGAAATGACTTAGGAAGAGACCAAGAAGAGCCATAGCTAAGGGAAGCATTTTCAGTACCAGCATTCACTGTGCAAGCCACAGAGAGCCAACCCAAAACCAGAGACAATCAGATCTTTACTCGGAGACCGGCTGACAAGCCCTGCTCAGGGTCCCAGACTTTCACAAGACAATCCAAATTGGATCTTTCTTTAGGGTATCAAATAGTTATTCAGTGCTTCTACTTACGTAGACAGACAAAGGAATGATGTATGTACATCTTCTACACTTTTGTCTTCAAGAAGGACAGTGGGGAATGAGAGGAACAAAGCACAAACACAAGGAAACAAAATGGCTCTATAAAAAACCCTACAGGAACAAAAAACAACGCAAGGGATTAACACATATGGGCCTGAAGACCTCACCAAATCATCAGCCTACGATGGGGCTGAAAACCCTGTGTCTGAACAATAAAATCAGTAAATATTATTTATGTGTATAATATTGATCCTTTCATCCTGTAAAATCTTAAAGCACTTCACAAGCACTAGGCACAGAAATCTATGCATCACAACGGCCATTGAAACAAAGCAATAATTCTAAATAGCTTAAGGCATTACTAAACCAAGAAAATACCAAATTATCAATTTTAGGAAACCGACAAAAGCACCAAGAAAAGGATTCAGTAGAAATCAGCTAAAAAGTTTATAACAGTGATAGCATTTTTTTTCTTTTTCCTTCTTTCATGTTTCTCTTTTTTGTTACTCATTAATAGTCTTCGGTAAGATTCAAAACCAGACTCTCCTCCTTTGGTTTTCCCAGGGCACGAATAGAGAACATGATTGACATCCTGATCACTTGCTTATAGCAAAATACTAACCTTCTGTATTGCTAATTTTGATCTGAGATGGAAAACCCAAAACTTACTAACTCTTCCCTTTCCTTTTTCTTCTTGTTTCAGATTCCACGTCAGAGGAAGGAAGAAAGGAGATGTGAAAGAGAGTGCTAGTTCATTAAAAAACCCATCCTAAACCAGTTCTCCCTACAGTTGAGGAAAGGTGAACTTCTGTCAACCACTACAGGCAACTACAGGAGGAAAAAAACCCCAAACAACCACAAAGAGCTAGATTTGAAAGAGTGCACCATAGTGCCACTGATGTCAGTGCTCTTTCCTTTCCTTCTGCTTTCTCTGTGGTTTACATTTTCATGGCAACCGGGAGGAAGGCAGGTCCTAAGGGGGCTGATGGAGTAGCTCAGCAGAGTAAAACAGAAGCTCAGGTCCCCGCCGCCAGCTCCTACCCAAAACCGTATTTACCTCTGTAAGAAAAGATTTAGCAAAATAGGGAAGGAAAAAAGAAATCACAAATTTAAGTGATGTGACGAAACAAGAAGAAACAGAGATGGATATTGCTCTTTCTCATACTAAAATGAGAAATACAGGTGTGCAACCAAGTTGGCCTTTCAAACCTTCTAAATACCTTAAACTTGCAAGTTAGCTACTTATTGTTAAAACCAGTAACAAGGTTGAGGAAAGATTCCCTTGTGTGTCAACAGATGGCTTCTGCAAAAAAGCCACACCAACTGCAAAGGCTGAAGGGCAATACCACGTTCATCCGGCTATCAGCTACCCAGCTTTGCACAGAAGCATTCAAGCAGGTCCTTCCAGGCGAAAACATTCTCCAGGGAACTGTACGGATTTCCTTCCCAACTCTGTAGAAGAACCTCAGCTGAAAATGAAAATGCTTTAAGCTTTGACAGGCATAGAAGAGTATACCAGCATCTGTCACTCATTCCATGTAGTGGTACTACAGGAGGCCAGCAAAGCCATAGATTCATTCCGGAGACATTAAGAAAAAAGGAACTCACAAGAGCAGGAACCTGTGTCAATAATTAGATTGTTACTCATCAATCCTGTGCTCAAAGGCATGGAAACCATTTTGTTTTTCTTGTAAAAGGCTACAGTTGTGTTTTACATGTGGTTTCAGTATCCCAAAGCTTTCACAGCCTAAGGCATATCAGTTTTAAGACACTGAAAATTCATGTTTTTCCAACAAGCCCATCATATATGAAAGATAAGAGCATGCAGAGGCACCTAGACATAAACGAGATTTTAGGCACACAGGTCCACTCTTGACCCAGACTTACTCTTCCTGCACATACACAGAAATTAATTACATCAGCAAGGAAATAGGTTTGGTAGTGGGTACTCTCCCAGTGCCTGGCCATATCTAAACTACACTGAATCAGGGTGACCCAATGAATCTTCAAACTCTTCCATATGCCAAGCAGTGAGCTTTATATTTAGGGTACTCTGGGAAGTAACTGCCTGTCCCTCCTGCTGGAGATGACTCAAGGTCGTACAGAATACAGAAACGTTCCCCCCAGCAGAGCGCAAAACGTTTCCCCAGATTAGTGGACAGCCTGCGCTCCCAGGAGAGGAAAGACGCACATTCAACCTGATAGACAAAGAAAGGTTAAAATCTCAGGCCTGGATCAGTAAGTGCTATGACCCCTTAGCCAGAACGGGGCTCCATTACCTTCTCTGACAAAATACTGCAAATTTAGTTACAACATAATGTATTTACTCCCTGATTACAGCGCTGACTAGTGTGTTGCCTTGGGATGACCAAAATCACATCAACGAATTCCAAGCCATTTTGCTCATCTCTATAATTGCCCACGTTTGGCAGGCACACGTTTTTCAATATGATGGGATTCCCCTCAAAGACTAAAGAAGTGAATGGAAGACAAAAAACGAACCCTTCCACCTGTTGAATCCTTCAATTTTACCTTTTTTTTCTCCCCAGTAGTCTTTAGGAAAGAACAGAGACTAAAGAGGAAAGCAGCAATAGCCACGGGCAAATACATGTCTCCTTATTTTTGCAGGATGAAAGATGACTGGGGGACTGTAGAAGTCAGATAGGGAATATACCCACCTCCCAAAATCCAGGTCAACTCTTTCTCCCTGAATAGTTTTGCAGTCTGCACTTAGGAAGCTTTTAGCTGAGCTTCATCCATGTTTTGTGCATTTCCAACCTCACATACCCGCCATCTGGAGAGGCAATTCTAAGGGCAGAGCTGGGGAACGCCATCACAAGAAACTAGTCCTTTTCTTTTTATATGACTGAACTGCTGAGGATCTGAAACACACTTTTATGGCAGCACAGTGAAACCTAGTGACAGATGGTAATGATCACTTAAAAATAAATCTCCTTTATGCAACCAGCTTTTACATTCATTGAACAAATCATTAAATCTACAATATATTTGCGTGTGTTGTGCATTGCAGAAGCACTGCAGGGCATTTTTCTTAAAATGCTCATGTTCACTTACCTATCATTACCCCCAGGTACAATGGGTAAAGCTTTAGTCCTTACAAAGTCAATGACAAAACTCCACTCCTCCTTCAGTGAGGACTGGGATTTCACCCAAAAAAACTACCCAGCACAGATAATATTAAATTACAAGTATACGCTAAAATACCTCAAACTCTGAAGAGGTGCAGCTCATGAAGTAATCGTTGTGACTAAAGCTGTAAAATGGACCAACACAGACAAATGTGAACCTATCAAAGTTATACTCCTCGTGTCACCTGTGACTGCCTATGACCTTGCATGTGCATCTTGGTATGACAAGCCTTTCTGCAACACATTCAACTCTACAGCACTAGCAGAATGGCGATGAATTTGAATTTATTTATCCAGTCCAGCCTTAGGAATCAGCAACCTTAAGTAAAGAATCCTTACATATGAATTAATGGAATAATCCTGAAGATTCACACACTTCTCTGGACACTAGGTCTGGCTAAAATATAGCATATTTCACCAACCATTCATAAATCGCTCCACGAAGAGGAAATAATTTTCTTTATTTTGCAGGTGGCAACACCGGGGCTTACAAAGGCAGTTGCAGAAAAGCAGCAGGACGAACACCTTTTCTGACCCCCTTTCTGCTGGGCCACATAATGTTTAATAATCATATACTCCTAGAAGTGGATATTTACAGCCCTTCGTCTCTGGCAGGACTGTCATGGACTGAGGCAATCTTCTCCTTCCTTTACACACAAGAAAAACAAGTCAACAGGAACAGAAACAGACTAAAGAAGTAAACGATAAGGCATCTAATCAAGATACTATGGTAATTAATGTTTTCCATATCCTCCTCTCAGTCCCTACACAATTTCCTGGAGGAAAGTAAGAGAGGTTAGAAAATGTTCCATCTTAAAATATTAGTAATTAAGGTCATTATTACCTCATTATTTAAAAGCCAAGTTATACTGGGACTTCTTAAAGTAGGAAAGTTGCATGATCTTTTCCTACAGCAGGAACCCTCACTTAAAGCTGAAAAAATAGTACTATTGTTACCACTATTAATTTCCACTGCAAATAGCGACAGAGTCTGATATCATGAGGACTTACCTGATGATTCCATTTCCTAAATAGACTCCTGATGACATTGTACTTTACCAGCCCACTCTCGGGAGCAAATACCTGTAACCAAGCCCTCCAAAGGTATCATTATGGGTAGTACATTGGTCGTTGTCACACGGAAGCCATCAGTACAAAGCCAAAAGGAGATACTTCTGAGGCAAAGAGTAAAATGTCTTTAGACTCCAAGTTTTTGGGACAAGGACTAACTTGTTTGGTTTAGTGTTTATTCAAGTCTTCAACAGGGAAGTCTGCTAGGTATCTTTGTCAGTGTTTAATGTCACAACAACCAATAAAGAAGGCAAAAGGAGAAGATAAGGAAGTATTTCACTAAGTGCAAGAAAACCTCTGTGTAGCATGATCCATTCCGTCAGTGTTTATCCTCTCAGAGGAAGAGCTGGAAGGCCCAGGACTGGGGACATTTCAAGGTAGCCTACATAGAGCACTAGAAAGGTGCAGGCCTGGGAGTCAGTGTGGAAGGGACTCAGTCCACCCTGCTAGATACACATTTCTATTCATTCAAGGTTTCTACAATCATTACGTATGTTAAAAAATGAGAAAAGAAACTAAAAACCCCTCCTGATTTCCGCATTACATTTTAGTTTTAACATTGGCCCATCAGTACAGTACCTTTATTCTCCTTTCAGCTGTGTTCAACACACAACTGCTAAGTATTTCTAAACAGAGTGCACTGTGAAAACAGAGACTGTGGCTGACCGAAGAACCAGAACATAAGCGTAACACTTGTGAGAGGGAAGAAGGGGGAAGAAAGCAAAATAACAAAACATATAGCCTTGGTCTAGTTCATTTTGAGTGAGGTAAGGAATCAAAACAATAAACACTAAATCCAAACCTCTTTAAATAGGAAACAGCATTGGAAATTGCTGTAAAATTAAAGTCACGGAATCACGGAATTTCAGAGTTGGAAGGGACCTCTAGAGATCATCCAGCCCAACTCCCCTGCTAAAGCAGGATTGCCCAGAGCACATCCCTCAGGACTGCATCCAGATGGGTCTTGAAAGTCTCCAGAGAAGGGGACTCCACACCCTCCCTGGGCAGCCTGTCCCAGTGCTCTGGCACCCTCACCCTAAAGAAGTTTTTCCTCATATTCCATCGGAACTTCCTCTGTTCCAGCTTGTGCCCGTTACCCCTCGTCCTGTTACTGGGAACCACTGGAAAGAGCCTGGCTCCATCCTCCTTCAACCCACCCTTTAGATACTTGTAAACATTCATAAGGGCTCCCCTCAGCCTTCTCTTCTCCAGGCTAAAGAGTCCCAGCTCTCTCAGCCTTTCCTCCTAAGGGAGATGCTCCAATCCCTCAGGCATCTTTGTTGCCCT